>OX244260.1:20258620-20373620 GCA_945867215.1 Epinotia demarniana | reverse complement strand
TTTTTTGCGGCTGCTCCGGGCATGCGGGTTGCAAATTACATAATTTATCATGTCGACTCCATTTTGAGCCTGTTGGAAAACATTTTCTTTCACTCCTGTGAGAGTATTTGAGTAAGCGTGTATTATTTTCTGGTGTAAATTGACTTGATGGGTTGCCACCTGTCCCGTTGAAATGCGGTTTATGATAAATGCATTACACTTTCTTGCATTTTAAGAGGGTTGAACTTACCGGTATCTAATAACTTAACCGGTTACAAAAACTATACACACACAATGGTGTCAGAAATGATTGATATTATTTATGTTTATTTCATCCAAGGGTTAAAATGAGAACATTTTATGTCCGGAGTAACTTGGCTGAAAGAAAATTACGCATAAGTACAAATACTTTGTGACCTCATTATATCATACTAGCTTCTGCCCGCGACTCCGTCCGCGTGGAACTCGTTTATATCGCATCTCCGTACAAACTTTTACCCCCCCTCCTTTTCACCCTCTTAGAGGATGAATTCGAGGATAGAAATAATCCTATGTCACTCTCCAACCCTTCAACTATCTCCACTTAAAAAATCACGTCAATTCGTCGCTCCGTTATGCCGTGAAAGACGGACAAACAAACAAACACACAAATACACTTTCCATTTATAATATTAGTATGGATTTAAATATTTGTATTTGGAGTCCACAGTGTAAGACTGACACGCTCACCTCTTTGTATCTTCCTTTAGGCAGGTCCCTCTTTCGCCTCCAGCAAGCCAATTGGATTTAGCGCTCGGCTGTCTATTGACTTTACCACTACGTACTCATTTCAATTCAGGCCATCTTAACTTTAGCCACGGATTATAGTTAAAAGTCGAATGGTCTACGATTGTCAATAGGAATGTTTCAGACGAACAATTTTTTTACATAATTATAATTTATGACTATAACTTTGACTTATTAACTATAGGCAGAATTTTTACTTAAATGTAGTTATTTACACCGTAGGCCCTCATTATCAGCCATTCAATTTTAAGGATATCAGGGCAAGAAATTTCAACCCTTTCATCACCAATGCAAACAAAAAAATTGTTAAAAAAGTTCTCTGTAGAACATGAAGTATTTTTACTTTGATATTCTAAGCTTATTTATTTATCTATTAAGTTTCGACTTATACAATCGTTTATCTAAAAGTAGTCACAAAAACACGATAGAAGTGTCTTTCTAAAGTCCAAAACTTGTCGGCTTATTCGGACTCACTGTCTATTGCTATTGTTATGCTCAAACTCCTATGATACTGCATTGTTATTGTTATGCTCAAAGTCCTATGATACTTACTGTGAAGTTGGTCATTTATTACGAGTTTACAATTTAAGTATATGGTTGACGGGCTCGGACTTGGCAGTTTAGTACTAGCTAATATACTCATAATTTTGCATATTTCTCAGAGGCGAGAATAACATTTTATTTTCGTTCCATTTTCGCTTAAAACCCGGACGGAATAAGCAGATATTTTTTGTATCATAAAAAATTATGCATTTGTTTGCACTCAACTTATTTTCTCGAATATTTATTGAACCCTAAATGAAAATATAATGAATTTGAAGAAGAGTGAAGTGTTGATTCTGGGAGTGCTATATAGGATTTTCAAAACATAACCACAACACACAAACAAGTCCCTTTTATGTCACTTCGTTCATTATAAATCAGTTTTATACCTACCACATATAAAAAAAATATTATTAAACATGATATAACTTCCCTCACTTTTGACGCCGTGATCACCGGTTGCGCCGCCACGCCGCCCTCGGTTAGGTTTTTTATGTGTAAAAAAATTAGAATAAAAAAAAAATCTGAAACGCGTACGTTAAAATAGATCATATAGATAAAAATAGATAGATAAAAATTTAATCCAGGAAAATGGTTACCATTTTGAACATTTACTGAAATAAAATAATTATCTTTTTGTTGTGTTTTTGTTCAATTACTTAAACAATATTAAAACTTCCCCATACAAAGTCAAAGGGCCGGCAGCGGCCCTGAAGTATTGAAAAATAAAACTTCGTTGTTTAAAAACAATGCATTTTATTAGTTGTAGATATCATGTTTCTTAGTAACATTTACTATTTAAGAGCTACATAACCGATATTCAAAGGAAAATAACGAAATTTAATTTTTCAAAAAGTCCAGGTTCGATTCCTGGGCCCAGTACACGTATTTTTGTAAGTATATGAATGCAGTTTTTCTTTTTACTAAAATCAACGTCATGGTTCCTAAGCCAAGATTTCGCTATCTGTTATGGTTTCCAAAACCGCCATACTGACCCATTTGGATTGCTCACCCTGTATATTATATTAAAATCAAACATTCAGGAAACATAATAGATTAGGCGTTTTTTATTCCCGAATTCACAATCATTAAAATAAAACACGTTCGGCCGTCTATAGCCGCATCCAAACGTTCAAGCGCGGTTGGCTGCATACATGACATAAGCTATGAGATTGAGCGAGATAGACGCTGTCTATCTTGCTTTATCATATGCACCGTATGCTGTCCGCTGCGCTCGGCCGTTTGAACGCGGCTATAAGACGGTCAGAGGTTTATTCGTGGTGTCAATATTTCCTATCTGTGTTAGAGCAGTTTATTAAAAAAAATATGGCGCCTAATTGAGCAATCTTCTCGCCGTGGAATTTATTATCGATTGTGAATGTATATTCTACGTGGTACTCGACTAAAGAATACATTATATAACGATTGCATAAAATACTATTATAATTTTTCTCTTTCCTATTATTTTCAAATTTCCGAGCATTTTGCCTGCTTTTGAATGCTATCCTTTAGTCTTTTTCACACTCGTCAGGTTTTCCGCTCTATCCCAGCCATTGTAGTAATGTATTATTTAGTGTAAGGAATCTGTGTCTTGATTTGTCGGATATTTTATTTTTGTAAATTTTTCGGGGTGATATTTTAGTTTTTGATCCATGTTTCAGTTTTTGTTGACAACACGTACAAAGTTGTCAACAAAAAATGAAACATTCAGATCGATGGCGGCCTTATGTTTATACAGTTACGCACTCGAGACTCGAGACAGCTTCTAAGTTTTAATGAGATTTTTGAGGTAGCCGTGCGGTCTTCGGGACAGACATGAATTTCGGATCGTAAATTGACTTAGCTGAAGTAACTTTCGTCTTGTCGTGTCCCAGGTTAATCCGCTTGAAAGTTACAAATTTACTCTAGAGATGGAAAAATTGTGATGAGCGAATCCGATTTGAAATATGGCACTTGTTTATTTATTAGCTAAGTTAGATAGGGTTTGAGAAAATTCAGAATTTGCCAGCGTCTTTGTAACATTTGATTTGCTGGAGTTCATAAATTAATTCAACCTCAATTATAAATAAAACCCGGCTGCGAGTCGGACTCGCGCACGAAGGGTTCCGTACCATTATCTATAAAAACGGCAAAAAAATCACGTTTGTTGTATGGGAGCACCCTTAAATATTTGTTTTATTTTGTTTTTAGTATTTGTTGTTATAAGTAGCAGCAACAGAAATAGGTACATAATTTGTGAAAATTTCAAATGTCTAACTATCGTGGTTCTTGAGATACAGCCTGGAGACAGACAGACGGACGGACAGACGGAGGGACAGACGGACGGACAGATAGCGAAGTCTTAGTAATAGGGTCCCGTTTTACCCTTTGGGTACGAAACCCTAAAAAACGGTCAAGTGCAAGTCGAACTCACGCCGAGGGTTTCATAAACATTAGTCACTAGAAATAAATAGTTTGCCAATCACAGGAATCGAGCGCTAACATATTTCACACTTCATTCAGAGACAATCATAACTCAGAAGTTGAAGTTTTTCCCACCCATCCCCCACCCTTATCCAACTTTACTAAGGGTAGTATTTAAACGAGTGACTGTAAATTAAAGTAATTAATTTACGTTATAGTATTACTAAGTACGCAATATTATGAAAATTAAACTGAAAGAGAAGATAAGACACAGCGATATAAGGGCAAAAACTAAAATAATAGATGCGCTGGAATACAGCCTAAAATCAAAGTAGAAATGGGCTGGTCATGTAGCCCGAATGCATGAAGAAAGATGGACGAAGATAGCTACTCTGTGGGCGGGGCCAGGAGGAAAGAGAAGATTGGGTAGACCTAACGCTAGGTGGTCCGACGATCTCCGTAAAATAGCTACCGACTGGCCAAAGACAGCACAAAACCGCTCAAGATGGCATGAGCTGGAGGAGGCCTTTACCCGAGAAGGGTCCTAACCAAATTATATATTTAAACTTTTTTTAACTCATAGAGGAAACTTTATTATCTACATAATTTAGAAAAAAAATTGTAATTTAACTTTTCTTTTCATGATGGTTATGGAATAAATGGGCTTTTTATTTTATTATTTATTATTATTATATAAGTGAGCGACTGACTGCGAGTGACGAGAAATCAACAGAACAGCAACTTACAAACATTAATTTGAGTTTAGTACTTAAAATACAAAATGAGAAGATTCATAATATTTTGGCGGGGTGCCTGTCGTATCGCATAATGTTAATCGTCCTAAAAATTTTTGGCCGAGAATGTTTGGCATAATGTTGAGTGGCATACTACTTATTTAGCCTATTCATTTTTGCGCATACACATTTAAAAGTTCTAAAGTATGTTTATTCTAATATTGATTACTCGAACATCGAAGCTATAGTTAAAAAGCAATAGTTCTAATTTTCATTATCATAGTAATTATTTTGCCTATTATTAAATTAGCTTAACCACCTAGACAATTTGTTTCCTAAATTTTATACTATTTTTAAACTCTGAGCAGACCCGACCAACATCTAGATAAATAAGATAGGTTCGTTAGTTGCCTTTAGTCCCCCTTTCTCCGTCGACATGAGGTCGGGTCACAGGTTATTCAAGTATTAGGCAATTCTCATCAGAGCCAACCTTAATTTAGATTAATTAGATAGGTTCGTTAATTGCCTTTTGTCCCTCAGAGCAGAAATAGGGGCCCCGCGAAGCGGGGCTCCGTCGACATGAGGGCGGGTCATAAGTAATTTAAGTAATAGGCAATTCTGACAGATCCAACCTGCATTTAGATTATGCACAACATTTTTAGAACAGTAAATATTTGTAACATCAAAGTTATGCACATCAATCATTCTTAAAAAAACTTTGACAAATAAACATTCGGACAATAAATATTTAGGACAAACAATATTAGGAACAACAATTTCGGCAAATAAAAAATATGCAAAAATATGGGCGGCAAATGTTTATGCCATACGTTATTCGGCATAAAGTTGGTATGCGACAAAATATTAGGACCAACAATTTTATGCCACCCGATATAGACCCGATATAATATTTGTTTGAGTGTCGACGTTACGTCCTGCATTTCTTTTCAATATTTGGCAAATGTTTTTTTTATACTGAGCGGCATTTTATCTGAAATGAAGTGTTTCGAATACAAAAACCACTTTAAAAAATACTATAATGAGCAGAGGTTTTTCTCGCTCTTAAATAAAAAAAAATAACCTATCCGCGAGCTGTATCTAGTCACTCACTAAGTAATGTAGTCGCACAGATAGAATTTTAATATCTGAAATGAATTTATCACAACCCACTTTTTGTATGTTCGTTCTTTTATTAATAATCAATATTCGTTATTAGCTTAGTTAATTTTTCGCTTACTCAAATTCATACGGCTCAAGTTATTATAACAGTATCTCCATCATCATTCGCTAATTTTATTTTAATTCGATCGTTTAATAACTCCCCGTTTTTAATTGCAAAAAAAATATAATTATGTTTGTGATGTATCTACAAATATACGGTCTACGTAGGAAAATGAAAACTGTCGAAAAGGTTTTGAGTCCTTTGCGAGGGTTAAAATAAACGGTATAAACGGAGTAGTAAGTACTTTCTTTTAAATTGCGTCGACGTGTAATTTCGATTTTATTACAGCTTGAAGATACTTGATACTTGAGGATTTGGTATTCATTTTAACTTCATTACGCACTTTCACTGCTGCTTGACAGACGGCTGGACATTGAAGACAGCATACGGGTTCCTTGTACGGAACCCTAAGAACGTGAAACATTCCATTTAATTCTTATCGCTTTTCTTTTTGTTAAAACCTAATGGAATTAAGTTGGGCTGTCTCGATTAGGAACGTGAATTAATTATACTAACCAAAGGAAAGGTTGTTACTAATTCCGACGTGACCTTGGCTTTAAATGAGTTAGCTTTGCATGAAAATAATATTGGTCTTTTTTATCGTTATATTCTTACAGTATTTCAAGGTACCTTTCTACATGACGTTCTTTCTAATCCATTGTAATTGTTAGTCAGGTAAGCAACAATACTAACGTAAATTTAAATAAGCTATGATCAAAATTTTATATCAAATTGAAGTCTCTAGCATTTAGCTCAACCCAGCGTTCCTCATTTTCGACAAATGTGGACAAATTTTCGTCGCATTTCCCCTCATTTGACTACTTCGAGGAACAAAATTTAATCAAAGAACTTAGAATTATATTAGACTGCTATTTCATTGCGGAGTTAAAGTGCACGATTGATATAGCTCTTTCAAATCAAGGTAGCTCTTGGAAACTTTCCCTTACTTAACTGAAATGCTCCGAGGAATAATTAAATTGCAAAGGTTTCTGGACAAATGGTTATTGGCGAAGGAATCCGGGAGTATTAATTTCTTTACCAAAGGTTTTTAGTGAAATTAATGGGATTTGCCCTAAAAGGGTTCAATACTGGTCCCAATTAATTGGCTATTGGTAACGTTGCTAGCCGTTAAGTCCGTATCCGCAGATTCAATCTGCGATTCCTTGCAATCAATCGGTTTTTAATTAAGCTTACAACATTTTTATTAAGTAGCTCCATGGGTAGGGTAATTCATCCTTTTTAGGGTTCCATAGTCAACAAGGAACCCTTGTAGTTTCGCCATGCCCGTCTGTCCGTCCGTCCGTCCGTCCGTCTTCGGCTTAGCTTAGTATCACGCCGACAAAACAGTACAATAAAATCTTGTTTTTTTTATTTATTTATTTTTATTTTTCTCGTTAAACCCATGGTTTGGTGTCGTTGGATATCTCGTTCAAAAATATTATGGGTTTCCTATAACTATTTTTCTAATCAGTAAATCGTTTGCGAGATATTGGGCTCTAAAGCCCTAGTTTTTGTTCGAGTCATGTGTCCCCCCCCTCCCCCTGCCGGCTAAATGGCTACCAATGGGGATGTGAAAAAAATCGTGGTAGTAGTACATATAATGAATTTAAAAGGAAAACCATCACAAACAAGTAGGCATAAGTAGTTACCGAGTAATAGTCGACCAACTTAAAGTGTACTTGGAAAGATACATTTTCGTACAAATTCGGCCGACGTAACCGCACCGCACGTCGATGTAACTAAGACGGACAGGCAACTACGGAACCCCACATTGCGCGTGGCCCGACACGCATTTGGCCGCTTTTTATTTTTTACTGCCTATGGAATCGAATCTGTGAAATACTGGAAGAGAAATTCCAAAAAGCTTTTTGTTATGTTTAATGACAATTATTATTGTAATGTTTCACAGTATTGGTTTATTTAGTTTATGTGGTACGTTTATTATGATTTTTTCAGTGGCCCTAAGAGTTAATAATTCTATAAAGCGTTAAAAGCTTGGGGCACATTTATCTTGCCCTTCCATTTCCATTTTTTCCACAGAGGGGGAGGATTTTTATGCTTCATATAAATCTAATAATTCCCCAGCCTAGATTTATATGTCCCGAGAAAATTCAAAACGGTTAGGCCGGGTTTACTTTTTACAAAGTCTTTTATATTTTCTGTAGGCTGTATTAGTTTTTGTATTGCTAGTATCATACGTGATTGATTGAAGTATGAATAATTTACTTTAAAAACAAAGTTATAATCGACTTTAATTCAGGAGGTACCTACTCCGCCAACCCACATGATCGTTCATTCAGCCACATTTCCTTTCGAAATGAACATTGATTATTACGCTGTTGTCCACTAGAATCTCCTAGCCTGAATACTCGTCGTACCTAAAATTTATATTTTTTTCATGTTCATTATTTTATATTTTTCATAGACTCTAAGGCAGGAGGTCGGTGTACTTAGGTACGACGATGAGCGAAGCGAGAGGAGTGTTAGGTGATCTGCGATCCTACGGCGCGCGAGCCGAGCGAGCGAAGCAAGCGTGACGCGGTAGCGTCCGGCGAAGCGCCATGTAACCGAACATTATAATTTTTTCCTTGTTGAATATAAAATAATTGCCGCTAGGTCCCCCTAGGTGATCGGGGTCAGGTGATTAACGTGAATATTGTGATAAATACAAAAAAATATTATTTTTAGTATTTAATAATTCAATTTAGTACTCCGCCTAGCCCCGTGAACATTTCTACATTTCTTTTCATATTTACTACATTAACTTATTTGGAAAATAAAGCAAATGCGAAAACAGAGAAAAAAACCGAATCGCTGTATGTGGGCCGTTAATATTTGAGGACTTCAGTCGATTCCGCAAGGATCACCTTTGGTACTTCATTAGTTGCTATTTCAACGGAATCATATCAGAGTCTGTGACTTACTTTTATAGTTTTAAGAACATAATCCCCTTCACTAAATTTATGATTTTCTTTTAAGTTCTGTATTCCTTTTTATTTTTAGCATTTTCTATTATAACACGAGTTATACAATTTGAAAACCTCCTTTTTTGTCAATGAGGTCATATCACTAAGAAGTGCTCGCATAACAATTACATCAATTTAACTGAATTTTTTCCAAATAAAAAGTGACATTTTGATCTACCTGACGCGCGTCTAACGCGTTACGTGATTGACCTGCAGGTAATCAACACAAACATTAGAATATGTCATTAGTTCCCGCCCAAATGGTCCACACACAAACGCTTTCAAAATATATGATCTTAATCTTATTAAGAAAATATTTCAGTTTTTGCCTTATATCTCGTTAGGAATGGGTGGCTTTCAACCCTTGGTTAACAATCTACTTATAGAAATGTTCTTAAGCATTATTAAAAATACATGTTTCATTACAATATATAAATACCCTTTGTATGGCAAAGAAATTACTCGTAAATGTCGGTCGAGCTAATCCACACAACAAGTCTACTTTTATTATCAATACGGTTTATTTGACATCGTTAACTTTAAAGTACCACATAGCATTTCTTGATGGCAAAGTTCACGTTACTTAACAAAGTTATAAAAATAACCTGCTGCCAAAATGAGTACGGCAATGCACACAAATTGCGTGATAAAATAAATTAAACCATCTCATTAAAGGCCCGTTTTCGCTAAAACTGCGTAATTACCTTTGAAAATTTAAGAAATGCTCCCATATTTTAGTGCAAAACACTTTCGCTTTCAGTAAACGACCTCCCAAAGACGTTCATCAAGACCGCTTTGAAAGGCTTTTATTACAATAAAATTATTCGGCTCAAAAAGATCACCCTTCTTCTGTGGCGTTTGAAACGATTTGAAGACCGCCTTTTACTAGGTACCAAATAAATCAGGGCGTCTTTTTATATAAGTAATCATTTCTCTACAGTTAGGTATGTAGGATAATAGGAAGATTAAAAAATATATGTATAGAAACTAAATAGATAAGTTAATTACGTATATCGAATACTATATTGATAGATGAACACCATATTCTGGAAAATGGTCATATCCTATTGTGTTTTAAGGGCGAAATCCCGTCGAAGGTACATGTGTATAATGTGTATAATATCTGATACGACAAAGCGCGCAAAACATCTGAGACGCTCTTTCTAACGACTTTACTAATAGGATTGCGTCTGAAATTTTTGCACGCCTTGTATAGTGCGGATTCTTTTTTCTAGACCGAATCCACTTCTCTTGTGTGTATATTATTGTATACTAGCAATGCGATTGTCTTTGATTGTTAAGAGGGAAAAAAGTGATTGCCTTTTATGTTTAAGGGTAACCGCTAATTGATACTGTAAAATAAACGTATTAAACATCAACACTTTCTCAACCAAAAGGCGGCTTTATGACTAAGGAAAGGAGCCACATTAAAAAATATTATTTAGCAATGTGGACCATAAATATTGTATTTATAACTATTTATACGACTTAAAAAATAGAGTCGCTATTTGAGTATAGTATTTTTTAAACATAGCCGTTTTATTTTAGAGCGTTTATGGTACTTGACTATTGTGACTAAACAATTGCTTTGTCGGACCGATGGATCTTAAGATAAGTTTTGTTTGAGGAATTATTGCCACTCACTATTCTGTCACACGCAACAAATAAATACGCATTATTTTTCCAATGGTTCACATTGCCCTTATTCAGGAACTTCATAGTAGTACAATGTGTTAGCGGCGGGGCACAGTAGCTGTGACGTGAGCCGCAGTGAAATCACATTATGATAAAATCTTAATTAACTAAAACGAACTTATAAGGGGTCTCTTCCAGCTAACCTTTGAGAAATTCAGTGGAAGGTAGAACTTAATGTTTGATGTTAATTAGCTAATATGGCTATAGCCTAAAAAAACAATTTCCCTTTTATACCAAACATATTATCGTGATACAGGTTATAGTTGTAACTATATAAATCCTTTTAGCAACTACTGATATGTAGCTAGAGTTGCCATTTTAGGGCCCATTTCTTCAGATATTTCTTCAGCATTGTGACTCTATTTACTTAAATGTGACGTCAAAGGACACACGTGACATTTTGCCACCGACATCTACACAATACCATCATTATAAATTCATAAATAAAACAACTACGTAATTATAACACTATATTATATTTATATTTCGTTGATGTCTTACTTTACTATCTTACTATTTACAAATCTCAAAAATGACATGCTAGGGACTGTTGGAACATGGTAGAATAGCCCTAAAATAACTTCTTAAATTTATTATGTAGGTAACGTAAAAAACGAAATGAGTAGGTACACTTCTAACACAGACAAAATGAAATGTGTGTTATTTACAGAATATAATTACATTGTTTAATGATTGAACAACTATATTCACATAGAGATCTTGAAGAATTTGTCGATAAATTAAGTACCAAATTGTGTATCAGAAAGCGACGCTTTTGAGATGTAGAAGGATAAAAGACAGCAGATTATCGTTGTCGTTTTGTCTAGAGATGATTTTGCACAGCCTTGTTGCATCGCTGCTGGATGTTCACCTGGAAAGGAAGAAAAAAGATACACAAAAAGAAAATATAATACAACAATACCATACAAATACTCTTTATTACACACCTCACAAAGATAAGCAGTCAGAAAGAGAAAAAATACAAAAAATAACATGTAGGTATAGATAGACAACAGCCGGTCTTATCCCTCTAGAGCGATCTCTAAAATTCGAAATATAAGTACCAGGAGGTACAATAGTAATGCAGTTATAAGTGCATTGCAGTTATTATACAAGTATCGATATCATATCATGTTTAAATGGTGATTATAAGGAAATGATCTATACCTACATATTAAATTAATTGTGTAGCCTTGAATGGTATTGCAGTGATGTAGCTAAGAATACAAGTGCAAAAACTATTCAAAATAGACACCCATTTAAAGATTAACGGGTATTACGAGTAATATTGCTGATGTGCCTTAACAACATTCATAATTATTGCAGGAATCCCTGTTTCCCGGAATACTAAGTCCGAAAATAGCTCTAGTTAAATATTCATAACTTGACCTGAACAAGACAAGCGTGGTGGATTAGATAATCCTCTGGATAATTCTTAGGTTGTTCCTCTCCGGAGGGCTGTGCAAAGACGACGACTAAAATGTTTTGAATCCTTTCTGTGTGTTAATAAAAAAATGCAGTTACTTAGTGGAACTATTACGATCAATCATTTGTTATAAAAAAACATCGGGTCATAATAGGTAACTAAAATAATAATATTATAGATCAAATGAGAATAGCTCCCTTTCTGATGTTAAAGAAATAAATTTTAATTACACCTGGCCTATAGAAAAGCTTTTACATTATATTTGTTTTCTAAGCAAAAATAACATGCGATTGGTTGTGACACAATTCATTACCCGTGGTTAAAGCACCTAGGGAAATTAAAACGGAACGCTTTTATTTTTATTAAAGAACGAATTAGATTAACCACACAAAATATGACTGCCATCCATCAATCATATTGTTCTTTAAATTAATTATCATTTGGGTTAGCCTTTGGCAAACCATCAATAAGATAATTATAAATCCTGATTGCAGAATGAGTTTTGAATGGGCGACTTTACCAGCATTTATACTAATAAACGATATGTAATTGATACCATAACGTAATACCTACATTCTTCCAAATAAACATTAGAGTAAGTTTGAATAAGCATTTTAAACCACAATTAACAATCGTTAGACGTACTATTGAGTTAAAGATAAGGAATACAAAAAATATGTTTCCAATTATAATAATACATTTGTAAAACGTATGCTAAGTAATTCGTTTTCTGCTAGTTTTTGCTATCATAGTAAAAATGATATTGTGTATATTTCAAGCATTGCATTGTTTAATAATTAACACAAATAACTAAATATTCGATACAACTGCAATCAGTTATTGGCGAATTGAGTCGTTAATTACATAATTAAGATGTCAAGAATAAGTTTATAATTATACGCAATTTTTTAATACATTAAAAATAATATGCATCTCACTATTAATACACAAATGAACCCAGACAAAAAGCTGTGAAAATATGAGCTAGGAGTGCTGCCATTTTTTCATTAAATAAAAACGTTGAGTCCTTTTAACCAAATTGGTTACCATGCAAAATGAACGTTTTGTTAGTTTTGTTTTTGTTGGATAAACAGTCAGCCCTATAGCTGGACCCGCTAACGTGATGGTAAAAATTTAGATGTGTCAATTCATGTTTTTTTTGCCATAAAAATCTACGGTTTATTTGTCGTGCTCAGGTGTAGCCTATAGCAGCATAACACCGCGAATATATACACAGAAAAAGCGTGCGTATACAGACAATGTCAAAACAAATGCTTACATTTTTGCAACTTTATGTCTGTGCTTATCAAAACATGAACACTTTTCTTTGACGTCGCTGCGACAAGGGTGCTACTTTCTTGCCACCTTGTATTTTCCTGTTTTCACGGGAGAATAAATTATGCTATTCTGCATAATGAATGACCTGTCTTATTAGAATATACTTAATACACGCATTTATTGTTAGGCAACTTATTTTACAGACGAAAGGTAGCAACCGCGATCCCCAAATTCAAGTCGGTTGCTTCATTTCTGTGAGAACTATGCTATTTCTCACAGAATGAAGTATAATGCAACGAAAACGGAAGTCCTCATATTTAGGGCTGGAAGAGGTCCGGAGAGAGTACTAGACGTATCTTTGAATGGGCTGCCTGTTCGTAGGGTGCAGCAGCTTAAATATCTCGGACACGTTCTAACTGAAAACCTGAAGGACGACATGGATATCGAGAGGGAAAGGAGAGCTCTTTCGGTGAGGTGCAACATGCTTGCGCACAAGTTTGGCGGATGCTCTAAAGAGGTCAAGGTGATGCTCTTTAGAGCATATTGCCAGAACTTTTACACTGGACAGCTTTGGACCAACTTCACCAGGAAAGCTATCAACACCTTAAGGGTTCAATATAACGATGCCTTCAGAATCCTTATGAAGTTACCAAGATGGAGTAGCGCGTCAAGCATGTTTGCTGAAGCTCGTGTCCAGGATTTCTTTGCCGTCATGAGGACACGAGTTGCGTCGTTTTGGAGCAGGTTGCGTGACTCTGGGAACTCGATCCTTGCTACGATAGGTGAAGATTTAAATAATCCTATTAGTAGGTTTTGGCTGTCTCTGCACCGGGATGCGAACCGTAAATAATATTAGTTAATTTCACTAAAATTTTTAAGTGTTTCTATTTTACATTTTAAATATATATTTATTTTTAAAATTATTTGTATCGTCTGTAACTTTTTATTTTTACAGTTTTTTATGTATTAGATAGGATAATGATATGGGTTTTGTGCCTGAAATAAATGTCTATAAAATGTCTATAATTATAAAGGTGAGTAAAACAACTAACTTAAAACGTACAGTATCCATTACCCATTTTGTTTTAATTATCACTTGTATTTATATGGCAACACTGACTTATCACGGTTTTATAACATCTATTTGGCTACGAATTTTTTTCTAAGAATTTACCGGTTAAGGTCAAAACTAAATGATTATGGTGTCTCATTACCAGTGATCGTAACTTTTGTATCATATTTGGTGCAGCGTAGTGTTGTTAACGGAATTGGTATAGACAATACGAGTATCGATCAAAATTGTTAATTGAGGTTAATATTAACGTTATTAACTCTAATTAAGCATTAGGATTGAAATTCTTTATACCAATTCCGTTAAAAATACTACGCTGCAACAAAAACACAAACAAAAGTTACGATAACTGCTCATTACTGCTTAATAAGGATGAATACTCAAAGAGTATTATTACTTCAAAAGAAAGTACGCAAAAAATATGGCTTACGACGAAAATCCCATACAAATATCTTAAATAAGTCTCTGTCAAAAATTTAGTTTTTAATACAAGCTTTTATTGCCTACTGTACTTTTCTGTATACCCTCCTCTACTCATTGAGGCGATTCTAACGAACCCAAACTTAGTTATGTAGGTACTGAATTCCTTTGGCCACCTTCTGTCTCCATCATCGTCTTTATAAGTATAATTTTGTGATTATTTAACCTCCTGTATTACTTTTTTCTCCATTTCACTACATTCTTAACCCTTTTTATAAAAATACATCAATATTGATTATTTTATTTCGTGCCTTTTCTACACCCCTATATTGCTGTTTAGGGTGACCAAATTGACTAATAATGTAAAAAGTGCTGAGTCAAATCCACCACGAAAACGTCATCCACCTAAATATTGTCTAATTTTGATATAATATTAGACGAATGAATACTTACCAGACAACACATGGACTCTAACGGAGGCTGGAGGTGCGTTGTTCGGTCCACATGTGTACAGCCCAGCGTCGGCGCCCCTTGCCCGCTGAACTAGCAGACGGCTGGTGCTTTTCATGCCTTTCTCGGTTACCAGAGAAATGCCGCCGCGCGCCGAGTCGAAGTTTATTACCTGTTCATTCAAACTTTTCAATAAACTATAACATACATTTCGATCTAAGTGGAAAATTGAAAAATTATTCATCACGAGCAGGATTTGGATTTGGACCCACAACCTCTGGAATCCGTCCATCGCTCTTGCCAATTAAGAAGTTGCAAATTTGACAGTTGGACTGTCCTTACGCGCGTTCAAAACGTTACGTGATTCCCTGGAGGGCGATCACGAAGTTTTCTAACGTACGTTAGTATAACTCAACAGTCATTTTCCTATGGAAAAAAATACATTTATATCACCTTTTGGTCTTACGTCAGTTAAGTTGTCCTAACGTACGTTCGAAAAGTAACGTAATCCTCTGCCGTACGTCCAAAGCAGTATGCAATCCACCAGTAGGACGTGAAGTTTTTTAAATTGCAGCTATTTTAACACCGAATGAAACTGATGAAATGGATTTACTTTTGAGTTCTGACTGGAAATACTGTTGTAATTTTTGTTGTACCTACTACGACTTTAGTTGGAATAAAAACAAAAATCATTTTTATTTAAATGGAAAAGCAGTTGGCTTGCATGTTGCCAAAGAAACCAGTATATCGAGTTGGTATAACTCGTTTTGTTTAACTTCGTATCTAGTAGAATCTCGTTTTGGCAACGAAACAAAACCTCATATTTCACAAACGTCTAAAAGTGGCATGCTTTTATGTTCTGTTATTGCTCAAATTAGGTGTATTTAGAGATCACAAGATAAATATTAAAACTTTTATCATTTTAAGAGTTCCGTATCCAAGAACTGGCTAACCATATTACTTAGCCTACACCATCCACTTCTTTAACGTTTAGGCCCGCTTTCACGAAACCGGAATTAGGACTTCATAATGACATAAAAGACAACATTTAAGTAATGCACTAGTGCAGAAATCCAATCCATTATTGGTTAGTCGAATCAACTATTAAAAAACTATTAGTGTTTTTCATAAGCATCTATTAAACCTGTTTAGCTAAATACCTTAAAAAAAATTGTCTGTATTTGTCACTGTCACATTTGTCTTTGTAAGAAAGGGAGAGAACACATTTTAGCTAACCGAGTTCGTCTAAGTTTTATTGCCAATTATAAAAGATAGCCGGTTGTTTTCATATAATTTGGGCTTACATGTATTGGCATCTTTTGATAGGTAATAGTTATTTATAGTACATATGGTGCTACTTTCCCGCACTAGTGCGGAAAAGAGCACTTTTCGTGCATATGTCGAAACTTTAAAGAGCCATATGTACAGTAAAACGTTGTACGATACATGTGCGAATAGGTAATTCGCAACTCGTGTCGATTTAAAACACTCCCTTCGTAATAGTTATTTACGATACAAGTGCCGAAAATAGGAAATTCGCAACGAGTGGTGATAAATTAAAATACGACCGAAGGGAGTGTTTTAAATCGACACCAGTTTCGTATCGTACAACGTTTTACTGTACATATGGCTCATTAAAGTTTCGACATATGCACGGAAAGTGCTCTTTTCCGCACTAGTGCGGGAAAGTAACACCAAATGTACGTAAAAAGTATTTCTTCTCAATATTTATTAACAGGAATGAGAGCGAATTCAACGTTTTTATTGCGTTTCAATACTTTTATATGATTGAATTTGACAGCGATAACCCACCAAAATATTAAAAAAATTGGTCAGTGTTTAAGTTTACACACAGTTGTGCGTCACGTGATGCACTCACGTTACCTTGGTACCTGCTCGTGTGCCACATGTTTTGCTTGCAACATCATAATCATTGCGTCTTTTTAAGAGAGAGACATCTTTTTTGGTGACTGTAGATACTTGTGTCGTGTTTGGTGGCTGTATTGCGTGGTATTGTTTTTTTAAGTACTTACTTAGCCTACTGAGTTTTTATGGCACCTTTCATATTTTCCCAAGCGTTAGAAGAAATCAGACAGGTCAATGATACTTTGAGGTCTACTTACAAAATAAATATTACTTGAATCAAACAAAATGTACGATTTTATACAAACGAGGATGGGGAGTTATTTTTTTTCTATGAGTAAAGGTCGAATGCTATTAAACGAGCAAGCGGAGCGACCGAAGTTCTCCGTTTCAGGTTGGGCGAAAATGCGTTGAACACACGGTATGTCTGAATGTCCAGCTGTCCGGCTGTTCTCCTGTACAGGCTTTCAAACGTTTCTCATGAAATCTTGTGAGCAGGTTCAATGATTACATCGTTTTTTTATTCAGTTTTTGGAAATGAAAAAATGTCTGACTCGCGGAGTAGTAGGTAGGGACTCGTATATCTCACAGAGTCACTAGTATTTAAAAGTTGTGGAATATTGAGATCCGGCGTTGCACTAGGGTGCGTGACGTCGCAGGTGTCATAATTAAATGCAAATGGTCATATTGCCGGGCAGCAAATTGTCCCGGGGCGCTCTCCCTGGTGGTGCCCACGCAAACGGGCCAGTCGCGAGAGTCAAAGTAGAATGCGTCAAGCGAACCTTTGGCCCTCCTTGGCGCGGCATGGTTGGGCAATCGTTGGGGGTGTAGTGGGTAGTCTGGGCTTTCTCTCCCGGATCCCACACACCCGTCTGATCCCCCCTAACCGGGCGGATGGTGCGTCAAAGCATTCCTCCAACGTAAAAAAAGGAGGGACCGAAACGTTCACGAACTAGTTACAGGAAAAAGAAGCGTCGGTCGTTGACGACGTAAAAATGACCGCGGATCATTTCTGGATGAGACTAGTACGGGACCAGGATAAGTGGCGTACCTACTTGAAGCGAGACTTAT
Organism: Epinotia demarniana; assembly: GCA_945867215.1. NCBI lineage: Eukaryota > Metazoa > Arthropoda > Insecta > Lepidoptera > Tortricidae > Epinotia > Epinotia demarniana. The sequence continues at coordinate 20,355,712 of OX244260.1, read as the reverse complement.
GCTCACGAGTGGGTTATTACAGGCTGAAAATCATGATGACGATGATGTCGTAAAAAAACTATTTGACTGGAATCAATTTTACGTTGTATGTTTCAAGATACATTATATATTATTATATATATATATATATATTATATACATTATACACAAGATACGCTGGACAGGTCTGTCTGGGTATTCCGCAGGGATCAGCGATCGGAAATACGCTATTTTTATTATTTATTAACGATCTTCCATCGGCAATCACGAGTGGCTTATCTGTGCTGTTCGCAGACGACACTACAGTCATAGTGAGCGCGAAATCTTATGAGCAGCTCGCCATGAAGATTAATGAGGCTTGTGATCAACTGCAAACATGGTTTTCGTCAAACGGCTTACTCCTTAATCTTTCTAAGTCGATGGCAATGATTTTCTCGGGTCGGATGACTGCGCTACCCCCATCTGTTACCAATGGCCCAATGCCATTATGCAACGAGTGCAAAGGGTCTAGCAGGCTAAGCTAACGAGAGTGGCCCCCGACGAGGGATTTGGTGATTCTTTCTGGTGGTGTACTGGCAGGTCCTAAGAACACTCCATGCTTAATATCAGTCCTCGATCTTCTTTTGTTTTCGAGTAAATTAGGATAATATAAAAAATACAGGGTGCCATTTAAAGTGTCATATTAGGTAAACTGTTCAAGATAGAGTAACCAAACAAAATCATCATGAATAAAAATAGAATTGGCTACGAAATGCATTTATTCAACCAACATCATGTCCTTAAACTTCCTTAAAAAAAAAACTACTTTTATTTTTGTTTTATTTTTTTATGACACTTTTCGCAGAGGTACACTTACAAAAAAAATGTCGTAACAAGCCACCCAATGCCCACTACATACACATATAAAAATATCTTCAAAAATCTTCGTGCGTCATGTCAAAAAAAAATCAATCGTCGAACAAGTAGATACTACCATATAATTAAAGTACCAGTGCAGTGTGTAGATAAGTCAGTATGTAGGTATACTGGTATACGGTGTCTTTTAATGAACCTTTTTTCGTAAAAAATATTTATGAAAATAAAAGAATTTAATACTCTTTTCTAATCTTTTACTATTTCAAACAGTGGACCTGTGCATATGCGGCAGTATAAGTCGGCTAAATCAGTTTCAGTTGAATTGCATATGAAGCAGTATTTATGCGTAGAAATAAGTCGAGGCATTCTAACATCAAATCGGTCCTCTGAATTACTCACAAAATCATCATCATCGGAAGCATCAGAGCTTGCAGACCAAAACTCAGCTTCGCCATATGCTGAGCTGCTAGAAGTAGTTGGTACTACTTTATGTTTATACACCAAAAGTCGATACTTACCACACAAGACATCATTGATGTTAATTAATTTATTAGTGCATTTGCTATATAACTCAGCTTCATGCCCAGTTTTTATGTGTTTTATCTTCCCACCGATATTTTTTAATGCTTTTTCACAGGACTCTTCATGACCATTTTCCTGTTTTTTAAATCATCACCACAAAATGCAAAAAACAAACGCAGAACACGTGTCATATGTTATCAAGATTGACATGTCATCGTAGATGCATTCTAAATAGGTTCATTAAAAGAGATTGTATACCTAAATACTGACTTATCTACACACTGCACTGGTACTTTAATTATATATGGTAGTATCTACTTGTTCGACGATTGTTTTTTTTTTGACATGACGCACGAAGATTTTTGAAGATATTTTTATATGTGTATGTAGTGGGCATTAAGTGGCTTGTAACGATTTTTTTTTTGTAGGTGTACCTCCGCGAAAAGTGTCATAAAAAATTAAAACAAAAATAAAAGTAGTTTTTTTTTAAGGAAGTTTAAGGACATGATGTTGGTTGAATAAATGCATTTCGTAGCCAATTCTATTTTTATTCATGATGATTTTGTTTGGTTACTCTATCTTGAACAGTTTACCTAATATGACACTTTAAATGGCACCCTGTATTTTTTATATTATCCTAAATTACTCGAAAACAAAAGAAGATCGAGGACTGATATTAAGCATGGAGTGTTCTTAGGACCTGCCAGTACACCACCAGAAAGAATCACCAAATCCCTCGTCGGGGGCCACTCTCCTTAGCTTAGCCTGCTAGACCCTTTCTCGGCTTTACACTAGACTCGAACCTTAACTGGAAGTGCCATGTTGACCAACTATGTAACAGACTGAGTGGTGCTGTATTTGCCCTGAAAAAGCTGCAACCATTGATATCATGAAATTCTTTAAAATCTGTTTATTTTTCTCATTTTCACTCGTTGATGTCATATGGTACAGTCATTTGGGGTAATTCAACCGATGCTAAGCGTGTGTTCTTACGCCGAAAACGTGCGCTTCGATTGCTGGCTGGAGTAAAACCCAGGTAACCATGTAAGGAGTTATTTAAAACCTACCGCATCATGACGCACTACTCCCTATACATGTTTGAGGTACTAATGTTTGTGAGATCCAATCTACGAACGTTTAAACGGGTGGAAGTACAGTCACCAGCAATAAGATCTGCCACAACATAGCACGCATAAATATCTGACACGACTCTATGTCTAACGCCATAAGGACATGTCAGATATTTTTGCCGGCTTTGTTTCGGCAGATATTGATGCCGGTGACTATACCAGGTAAACAGCTCCAATCCACTGGAAGGTTAAGAACAGTACCGCGTCGCATGGCGCTTTCAGTAAAAAATCCTAGGGTAACTGGCCCAACGTATTACGAGCGTCTACCCGCCAAATTGCGAACTGAACCATCCGCTGAAGCATTCAAACGTCAGCTGAGAATCTTTTTATTGGAACATCCATTGTATTCTGTATGTGAGTATATGGACATATAATATACTAGCTTTTGCCCGCGGCTTCGCCCGCGTAGTAAAAGTAATTTTCCAATAATTGTTGAATTGCTACGCCGCCTACTAACCTACTACTACTAACTTCCCCTACTAATAACCCTTCGTCATAACCCATTATGGTAAATTAATTTTTATTTACTATTATATTTATGCCCGTGTGGTGGCGGGTTAGAATTTTATTTCACCACCCTCTTTCTTCCCGTGTGTGTCGTAAAAGTCGATTAAGAGAGCAGGGTTGAAGTGTGTTGTGGGTGATGGGCTAACAACCTAAGCAATATTGACGACCGCTTAAGCCTAGTTGGTAGTGACCCTGGCTACGAAGCAAGAGGTCCTGGGTCCAAATCCCGGTAAGGGCATTTATTTGTGTGATGAGCACGAATATTTGTTCCTGAGTCATGGATGTTTTCTATGTATTTAAGTATTTATCTAATCTATATAAGTATGTTTATCGTCGTCTAGTACCCATAGTACAAGCTTTGCTTAGTTTGGGACTAGGTCGATTTGTGTAAGGTTGTCCCCTAATATTTATTTATTTATTATTTATTTATAATATCACTTTTTGTCGATCTTTTATACCCACATTTATGCTAAAAGTGGCTCTGGAACATAAAGTTCATGTGCTCTGCCTGCCCCTTTTGGGAATAAAGGCGTCAATGTATGCATGTATGTACGTATTTCTGTTATTAAATTTACAATCATGATTAATGAGAATCTGTCCTCTGGAATAAAAGCTACTTTATGTTCATGAACATTAATGTTGAAATACCAAAATATCTCCACGAATGTTAAGTCAAATTTGTGGCCTGGACATTGCTATAGGCTTGTTTCCTAAGATTTTTTTTCTATGCTTTTCGAACCAGTATTTAACATAAATACCCAAAAAATTGTTTTAATTTAACGGCGGCCAAAATGCTTAACATATTAAAAGTAAGCAGATCTTCGTGCAGCACCTTGAATGTACTTTTTACTGATGCAGGCACTTTCACAATGTCTCCTACCCTCCCGTCCCGCCGCGCCGCCCGCACTCGCCTAGGTACCGACGATCGAGATGGCACCGAATACAAACTTTAAAACCTATAACCCTATATAATGCGGGTCTCGTTCCATACCTCAAAAGCAAAAATAGAACCCTTATTTATAGAATCACGTGTGGCTGTCTGTCAGTCCGTCTGTTACAACCGATTTGCTACGAAAAAAACTGGACCGATTGAATTGCAATTTGGCACAAATATTTTCATGAATTTTCATGTCCACAACATTACATTTCAAAATCTATGTGATTTTCGTTATTAACGTCCCAAAAAACCGTTATAACAACGCCCATATTGATATTTAGACGCCACGTTGGAATGTAAAATCGTTGTTGTTTTCTTAATCAGCGACCCGATAAACCATAGAAACAATAGATGCCGATGTTGATTTTCAGATTTTGTCACCACATGTCTCCTTTTAGGGGTTGAATTCTCAAAAAACCGGAAACACTAGTTTACTCATTTATCGTTAGGAATTATCCTGTGAATTCTCGAATAAAATTGTCTAACATATCTGTTTTCTCCATACAAACTTTGGACCTCCTTTTTAACCCCTTTAGGTGTAATTATTTCAAAAACGCTGAAAGCACTTTATTTGTAAATTAATAAGTAATCTGTCCACAAAGTTTTAAGTACGTAGTAGCTAAAAATAAGTTTCCCTTATACAAAATTTGGACCCTCATTTAACCCTCTTAGCGGTGGAATTTTATAAAACGCTGAAATTACTTTTTTTTGTATCCTAATAAGTTATCTTCCTACAAAGTCTCAAGTCTCTAGTTCAATAAATAATGTTTCCCCTCCACAAACATTGCATCCCTATTTAACCCCCTTAGGGTAAGAATTTTCTAAAACGCTGAAAGAACTTTTTTGTATCTTAATAATAATATTCCCACAAAGTTTCAAGTCTCTAGTACAAAAAAATATGTTTCTCCCATACAAACTTTGCACCCCTACTTAACCCCCTTAGGGATAGAATTTCCAGAAATCCCGTCTTACCCCTTGCCTTCGTCATAAAATGAAGTTCTGGTGTAAATTTCAAGTTTCTAGTCCCAAGTAGCTTTGAATACGAACTTTGCACCCCCTAATTTTATATAACACTGAAAATACTTTTTTTATATCCTAATAAGTAAAATACCTACCAAGTTTTAAGTCTCTAGTTCAATAAATAATGTTTCCCTTACACAAACATTGCACCCCTAATAAACCCCCTTAGGGGTAGAATTTTCTAAAACGCTGAAAGAACTTTTTTTGTATCTTTATAAGTAATATCCCTACAAAGTTTCAAGTCTTTAGTACAAAAAATCATATTTCTCCCATACAAACTTTGCACCCCTTTTTAACCCCCTTTGGGATAGGATTTCCAAAAGTCCCGTCTTATCCCTTGCCTACGTCATAAAAGGAAGTAATGGTGTAAATTTCTTGTTTGTAGTCCCAGTTGTTTTGAATACAAACTTTGCACCCTTATTTAATCTCCTTAGGGGTGGAATTTTAAAAACGCTAAGGATATTTTTATTTGTATCCTAATAAGTAATCTTCGTACAAAGTTTCAAGTCTCTAGTTCAATAAATAATGTTTACCTCATACAAACATTGCACCCCTATTTGACCCCCTTAGGGGTAGAATTATCTAGAATTTTATGATTTTTCTTTTTTTTTAATAAATAAATAAATAAAACGCTGAAAGAACTTTTTTTATCTTTATAAGTAATATCCCTACAAAGTTTCAAGTCTCTAATACCAAAAATAATGTTTCTCCCATACAAACTTTGCACCCCTAGTTAACATACTTAGGGACAGAATTTCCAAAAATCCCGTATTATCCCTTGCCTATGTCATAAAAGGAAAATCTGGTGTAAATTTCAAGTTTCTAGATACAGTAGTTTTAAATTCAAATTTTGCACCCCCTTCTAACCCCCTTAGGGGTAGAATTTTATAAAACGCCGAAAGTACCTTTTTGGTATCAATAAGTAATCCTCCTACAAAGTTTTAAGTCTCCAGTTCAATAAATAATGTTCCCCCATACAAACTTTGGACCCCCATTTCACCCCCTTAGCGATAGCATTTCCAAAAATCCTGTTCTATCCCCTACCTACGTCATAAAAAGAAGTTCTGGTGTAATTTTCAAGTTCCTAGTCCCAGTAGTTTTGAATACAAAATTTGCACCCCTATTTAATCCCCTTAGGGGTGGAATTTTCTAAAACGCTGAAAATTTTTTTTTTGTATCTTAATAAGTAATATCCCTACAAAGTTTCAAGTCTTTAGTACAAAAAATAATGTTTCACCCATACAAACTTTGCACCCCTATTTAACACCCTGAGGGATAGAATTTTCAAAAATCCCGTCTTATCCCTTGCCTACGTCATAAAAGGAAGGTCTGGTGTAAATTTCAAGTTTGTAGTCTCAGTAGTTTTGAATACAAACTTTGCACCCCTATTTAACCCCCTTAGGGGTGGAATTTTGTAAAACGCTGAAAGTCCTTTTTTTGTATCTTAATAAGTAATCTTCCTACAAAGTTTTAAGTCTGTAGTTCAAAAAATAATGCTTCCCCCATACAAACTTTGGACCCCCGTTTTACCCTCTTAGGGGGTGAGTTTTGAAAAATCCTTTCTTAGTGCTCCCCTACACCTTAGAAGGAACCTACGTGCCAAATTTGGAATCCGTAGACCTAGCGGTTTGGACTGTGCGTTGATATATCAGTCAGTCAGTCAGTCAGTCAGTCAGCTTCTTCTTTTATATATTTAGATTTGACATGTTTAATTTAATTTAAATTGTTTTATAATTTGATAATGTTTCTAGTTTTTATTTTGACGATCATTACGAGATATCAATATCAATTTTTATATTCTTTATTTTTACTTTGTCATTTTGTATTATATTATGTCAATAATAATGTTGTATTGTACCTGTGACATTTCATTCGATTACTATTCATCATTTGACGATCATTGAATAAATTCGTGTAAATTAGCTTGAGGTTAACTTATAATGTAAATTTATTTTATGAAATAAAGAAATCTAAATCTAAATCATTAAGTTTTAAAAATGTATAATACTTCGTTCATCTTTTCGCATCTAAATCTACTACAAAAATCAATTTCACCTTGAAAGCAAAATAGTTCTTAGCGTTTCATAGGGTAATAACGTTCAAAGCAATGACCCAACGAACTTAGGATAGAGTTTCCAATCCTTCCAAGGGTTACCTACCTGCAACCCCGTTAGACGTGGGATTTATGGCCTAATCATCGTTTAGGGAACGCCACTGTTTAAATCTATTCACAGGCAACCCTATAATTTTCGATGTCTGAACACGGGTCACTGGGTTCATTTGCAGGCGATGTTATTAGATTTTCGTTCTAGATGGAAATTACGGTTGTGCAATTTTAATATTGGAAACTTCCTTTTTGCGCCAATTATCTTAAGTATAGATCAGGATTGACTGTTTTAAGTTTTAACCCATTTATTTTATCTGCGTTATATAGTTATAAGTTCACGGTAAAAGTAACGAGAAACATTACCTATGTTTAGTAAATATTTAAGCATTCTCTTCAATTTGTTGAACAATCGGCCTATTTATACAATCGCATCGATGCTGATTTAAATATTTACCCGGATGCTGCTACATACCTGTATAAGAAAGCTATCACCAAGAACTTCCACTATGAAGAAACAGAGAGGCTCGTATGTTATGTACCCTAGTCCAAATTTACAAATATAGTTAAAGAAGAAAAAAGCAATTAAATTAATAAATGTATAAAATAATGTAATAATTGTGATACACACACGCACACGCGCACACGCGCACACGCGCACACGCGCACACGCGCACACGCGCACACGCGCACACGCGCACACGCGCACACGCGCACACGCGCACACGCGCACACGCGCACACGCACGCACGCGCACACGCACGCACGCACGCACGCACGTGTGTGCGTGCGTGCGTGCGTGCGTGAAACAGAAACATTACCTATGTTTAGTAAATATTTAAGCATTCTCTTCAATTTGTTGAACAATCGGCCTATTTATACAATCGCATCGATGCTGATTTAAATATTTACCCGGATGCTGCTACATACCTGTATAAGAAAGCTATCACCAAGAACTTCCACTATGAAGAAACAGAGAGGCTCGTATGTTATGTACCCTAGTCCAAATTTACAAATATAGTTAAAGAAGAAAAAAGCAATTAAATTAATAAATGTATAAAATAATGTAATAATTGTGATACACACACGCACACGCGCACACGCGCACACGCGCACACGCGCACACGCGCACACGCGCACACGCGCACACGCGCACACGCGCACACGCGCACACGCGCACACGCGCACACGCGCACACGCACGCACGCGCACACGCACGCACGCACGCACGCACGTGTGTGCGTGCGTGCGTGCGTGCGTGAAACAGAAACATTACCTATGTTTAGTAAATATTTAAGCATTCTCTTCAATTTGTTGAACAATCGGCCTATTTATACAATCGCATCGATGCTGATTTAAATATTTACCCGGATGCTGCTACATACCTGTATAAGAAAGCTATCACCAAGAACTTCCACTATGAAGAAACAGAGAGGCTCGTATGTTATGTACCCTAGTCCAAATTTACAAATATAGTTAAAGAAGAAAAAAGCAATTAAATTAATAAATGTATAAAATAATGTAATAATTGTGATACACACACGCACACGCGCACACGCGCACACGCGCACACGCGCACACGCGCACACGCGCACACGCGCACACGCGCACACGCGCACACGCGCACACACACACACACACACACACACACACACACACACACACACACACATTATAATTATTGTATACAGTATAATTTTTGTTACTACCTCCGAGTCTTCTTCTTGAGTAAAGATCTTCTGATATAAGCATATTATATATGCTCAATGGGAGGTTCCAACCTTGTTGGTTTTTATTACGCGTTAATAGTATTTTATGCAACTGTTGTATAAGTAGGGTCTTAAAACGTGAGTGTCGTGAGTTGCGATGCGAGCCTTGGCGAGCATCGCAATTAAAGACGCCACGAGCGTTTTAAGACCAAGTTATACACCGTTGCATACAATATTTTTTCTACGACTATTTTAAAAAAATAGCATAATTTGACTTTTCAGGCAGCATGTTTTCCGTTAGTTCTATTACTACTCACGCAATTTCATCAGCGGTGCAGTTATTTTCTTCTTCGTCCATTTTAAAAGGAACGTACACATTTTTCTTCACTTCACAAACACTAATCAAATCTTAAGAAGTTATTAATAACGAATAGTTATCATATTTGACATATTTCGTCTTTTAATTTTGAACTGGAACTTTGGTGGGAAATTGGAAACATGACACACTGACACCTCTTGTTTATGGTCTGTTTAGTTCTTAATTCAACTTGCCAGTACTGTCATATTAAGACCAAGGTTTTTCTTAAGTTGGCAGCAATGCCGTTAGTACAATAATTTATTTGAAGTAGATACATTCAGTGGTTTGTTAAGTTGGTAGTACCTAATGTATTTTATGTTTCGGCATGGCCCTCTAGATTAGTCGCGTCGCGGCCTACTCGATCGTGTCTAGTAGGCCGTGGCACAATGTAGCACTACCCAGGTTTAGAAGCGTATGGCTGCTAAGCGTATCGTTTTGGCGACAAAACAGCACGGTTGTGCCGTACTGTTATGGGGAATAGAGTATAGACTTTTCTGCAGACTTATTTTGAATGTCTTTATATTAGTGTTCGGGACTATGTAAATGACAGATAAAAGTAGAGGAGTAGAAAAAAAGTCAAATTAACATTTTTTGTATTCTCTTCCATATGTCAGTAAACTAGCGTTTCACAACTTCTAAAATCTATATTTTATCTGTGGTTCTGTGGTGCATTTACTCTTTTGGATGGATCAACTATTTTCTATCCCTGCTAGCCATGATTACGCCTACTGGGTCATTTTTTAAAACTGCTACTTATGGGTTTTATATCACCAAATGTGGGGTTTTCTTGGCAAGATCGACCTCAAGAAACGCAAATTCTTTGGCATCGAACTTGTTGGTTTGGTCTCCCAATACACAGGCTCGACCTAGTGTAAGGACAACTGATACTTTAAGACCAATCATAATATGCCACACTAGTTTGTAAAACTCAGGCTTAAAATGCAGCTTTGGTGAAAAAAGTACATGCATTCAATCTTGTCTCGTCGTTATAGGGATAGAATAACAATAACAACAAGAAATACATAATACTTACGCTAAAATATGTTTAGCGTAAGTATTTGTTTTGTGTTGCCTTCCAGGAGGTAACTCGAGTAAAGGTTCCGACGGAAGACCAGCGCTGGCCTTCTAGGTTAGCACCATGCTGAGTCGGGGCCTTTTCGTGGACTGGCCTTTTAGGTTTACTATGTTTTGTTTTTATACCCATTGTTTTGTCCACGAATAAATGTTTTTCTTTCTTTCTTTCTTTCTTTCAAATAGTTGATTGGCCCATTTACAGTCTGTGTCTACTTAAAACGATTACTTATTGGGTCTGTACTTTTAACTCACTTGAATCTATTTTATAGTAGTTTATGCAACTGATCCATAATGAGAGGCGTTAAAATATGAGTGTGGTTTTATGAAACGACCGGCAGCGAGTTTCATAATGGGATCACACGAGTGTTATAAGGCCTAATTATGTAAAGTTGCATACATTACTTTATCTACACACATATGATACGAGTAAGTACTCTAAGATGGCTTCACAATTCTACTTTAGAAACAGCAAAAAATAAAAAAATAAATAACAACAGCAAAGGCGGCAATTCGATCCTCTATCAAGACGAATGGTTTTTTTAAATCTAATCCGCTCACTTGATTTCGGATTTTAAAAAAGGTAGCCCAAACTGCTTCTAATTATTAATTATCAAAGCAGTCCATATTTCAATTGCCAACCACAGTTGCCACCATCAGAGTTCACGACATTGGCAACTGTGGTAGCCACAAGCAAGTAAGTGGATAGAGATAGATAAACAAATGAAGTCCCTATACTCATAACACTCGAGACCAAATGTCGTGCGGTTTATATTAAAAAACATACTGAATTGACGTTTCATATCGATAAATGTTTTAGTATCTATGGATACTACATAGAATAGAGATCCGCTTCAGTTTTGACAGCTGTTCCCAATTTAAGCTCATAACGATACAAAAATCTGTACTGTAATAACATAACAGTAAAGATTTTACCTACTACCACAGATAAGAAAGTTCTCACAGTAAAATCGGTTGTAATATTGCTGGTCATTTCCTACGGTTTCTGAACGCATTTTAGAGTACTAATGATATGTGCATAGATATAATTGACTTTAAAAACAAAGTTTTAACCGACTTCAATTTAGTACTCTGCAAACCACGAAAACATTTCCTAGTTTTTTTTACAATTTACCAAATGAACTGATTTCCGATAGCAAATGCGTTGATTACTATAGAAAAAAACCGAATCGCTGTATGTGGGCCGATAATATTTGAGGACTTCCATCGATTCCCGAAGATCATCACCAATGGCACTTCATTTATAGTTCCTATTTCAACGGAATCTCATCAGAACCTGTGACGTACTTTTGCACTATTAAGTACATAATTGAGGAATTCGATAAGTCATCTGTGGTCTTCATCATCAATTCCTCGCCACCTTTATGATTCCGGATGTAAATACACGAGTTATAATAGAAAATACCAAAATAACTACACGCGTGCCTAATAAAATTGAGGAGTTCCCTCATGGATCCCATGATCTAACTGAATTTTGAAAAAAATGGGACCCACCTGGAAGTATATACATACAAACACAAAAAAAAAATTTCGAATCGGCACATCAATGACGGAGTTCTGAGGTAACAAACATTGAAAAAAGAATAAAAAAATACAGCCGAATTGAGAACCTCCTCCTTTTTTTGAAGTCAGTTAAAAATAAATAAACGCTTTCACCCGAACCCGAAGTCTATCTTATGTGCTCACGAACTGTGTCCCTTAATTAACAAATTGTGTTCATTAAACAACCTCTTTGAAAATTGTGTTTCGTATCCAAGTTACTGAATGTATACACCATAACTCTTTTGTTTGACGTAATAATCTACAACAAAAGACAATGTTACGAAAACATTAAAAACTTTGATCAATTAAATTTTACCAGGGTACTCAAAGTTGTTTTAATACAGGAAGTTATACTGTAACGGAGTTAACATTAAGTCTCTCTTAGTTTCAAAGTAATCTCTCTGACAACCACCTACGAGCGGGCGTTGATATACTTATATGTATATTCATACTGTACCCGCTGCAATAGTCAGTTGCTATAGTGGATAGAGTTTCCCAGAAAAATAACTAAAATGGCTTGTATTGTAGGTACAACATAGGTGCTGGGCATTAATGGATTAATCGTTTTGTGACAATATTATAATAATAATCAATATTCGACGTTAGCGTTTCAGTGAAGGAAAACATTGTAAGGAAACCGTTTTGATTGTAGTTGCTTTGGTAACTAGGAGGATTGTCTTATTTAAGGCGCCGTAGGTTCAGCGAAATTAAGCGAACAGAGTTTTTGAAACAATATAATGCGTCTGTATATAATAATTTGGTTTCAAAAAAATACGGATAGTAATCTTGAGGATTTTCATCAGGGAGATTAGTGATTCGAAACATAATTAAGCAATTTTCGCTCGATAGAAAAAAAACACGAACATTGGTCTAAAAGGTTCTAAAATACACTTAAAACATTCGTAACAAATTATGATGCACAAAAGCTAAATAGTTATTTGTGTCACAAGGGAGCAAAATAGTATATTTACGGCGAGGGCGGTGTATTGTATCCTGAATGCAGCGAGGGATCCTACAATATAATCCTGAGCGTAGCGAGGGATTCTAACGTAGGATCCTGAGCGTAGTGAGGGATACAAGTGTTTACGCCCGAGACGAAAATAATTTTGCAACCGAGTGACACATACTATTTTACACACCGACTATGAGGAAATTTAAAAAAAGCTATTGTTAAAATATATCTAAATTATCTTAATTTTTATTACTAATTTTTAAATATTACGAAATATTTATAAATTTTTATACAACGTTGTTATAGTTAAAACTTGAAATATGTTCGTTTTGAATCGACTACGATGAAATTACAATCGATTATTTTATTAACATCTGTGTTCAATTGGCACATTGCGTACAAATGTTCCAATGCCAATGTATAAATTAAAAAAGTAGCTTGAACAGAAAAGTATCGTTTTGGTCCCTCTCGTCGTGGAGCAAAACTTACTTTTCCGAATGAAAGGTGTGAAAAATATTAAAATGGCTTCTAAAAATCGGCAATATCATGTTTGAGGGAAACCAGTGATTAGTTTATTTGAACGGCCAGAAAATTAAAATTAAAAAACATGATATCCGCGCTTCCGAGCACGCACTTTCATCTCCCTGACGCTTATGCTCAATGAGAGGGAGAGAAGACCATGAACCTACGGCGCCTTAATAGATCTTACAAAAGTTACCCGTTTTTTATGAACCGTAAATTTATTTTAAACAACAATTCGAGAAAGATATGGAAAAACAAAAATGTGAGAAAGACCCTATTACACAAGGCTTGAGGTTTTCCTATTTTTTCTTCAAGCTTCAGACTCGCGGAAATTGTGTGAAGGTGAAAATAAAATGTGGTGCTACAGAAAGGCGTGTCCTATACCAAATTCCGCAGTAACGTGTCCATAAGAGCCGATCTCGACAGCAAAAAGTTCCTATTCTCCCCTTTTTCTGGCACAATAACGACTTCATTGAGCAGTTAGTGGTGCAGGGAAAGTTAATGGCACTAAAGCTCGAGGTAGATCACCCTTGCGATGGAAAAACGAAATCAAAGCTGCAGTTAACCGTCCTGCACATGCATGTTTGTATTACAGCAGCACTACACTAGTCAGAATAGAATACAGACTCATTACCCAAGCTGGTGACTACAAGTAACGATCATGATCGTCAACTGGCCCAAAAAGAAAATACTATAATATTTCTTCACAGGTACGTTTTACCAAGCTGTAGATTTTTCTACGACTTTCGTACGTTTCTATTATATTTTCCATTATCACGTTTATGTATTTGTTTATCGTGATGCGGAATGCACTTAGTGATCACTAATCACAGATAGTGTACAAGTACTGCCGTGTTTAAATATTTCGTTTGTGATTTGTTGTTTTCAGTTTTTTTTTGGTAAAGGATGAGGTAAAATATAATCCAGATTACTGAAAAAAATAGTTTACACCACGTCACTGATCAGTTTTATAAACTGCGAGTGAGAGTTCTAGTTATGATTGAGTGTTTTTCAAAAAAAGTGTACATGAATTTATTTTGCAACATTCCATATTTTTTTGGGATTTTCTTGCACAGAATGGTTAAATTATCGATCCATATGCAAGAAAAAGACTGTCCCATATTAATTATGTTTTTTTTTTTATGAAGATCGTCAGTATTAACGATTCTGAGTCCCTTTCTAAAATCGAAAAAAATGGTAAGTAATTGAAAAAAACATGTCTACTTTTTTTTCAAAACGCCCGTTTGCAAGCTTACCTGTTCTGCATGAGTCCAAGTGATTGAAGATGGGGGTTCAGGTGTGTGTCGCACAGTGCACGTCAGGTTGATCGTAGAACCGGCTTGGAGGAACAGCTCGGCGCCGCTGGAGATCGTTGTTTCAGGCTCTATGAAAAACATAAAGGTGTCATTATAAAAAAAAAACTATGGGCAATTGCACCTTATCATTCATATAGTCATAAATTGAAAAAATACGTTCATAGGGTGAATAAAGATTGTACGACATTGTATTGCAATAGTATCACGTTCCGTTCAGTTAGTGTACCTAAAGCCGAATAACAAAGCAAAAGTTATATTCAGAATCTTCTGAATATAACTTTTTGTTTTTGTTTTTGATCATGTAAAACAATCGGCGTCAAGCCGAAAAAGTTCATTAAGTTAAATTAATTACTCTTATTTTAGCAAGTTTAGTCATAGTAATCGGCGGTAGTAAATATGACCCCACGCCAAAGTACCTTGGACTGACTCTTGATCGCAATCTTACTTATGCACCACACATAAGCAAGTTGGAGAAGGAGCTACAAATCCGAAACAAAATCCCGCACAAACTAGTGGCACCACATGGGGAGCAAACACTGATGTGCTCCGCACCACTGCACTCAGTCTGTGCCGAGTTTGTATACCCTCCGGCACACTGACTGAAATCTTGACGCCCTGCCTAACAGACTACAAGAAGCCTCATGGATACGCACTTCATCACAACCGCAAAATAATGGAATTAAAAGACTACCCTCCCAAAAGCATGGGTAATCAACCCTACAGTGAAACTACCCGGCTTATCATTGTTGTTGTTGAGAACTGTGCATTCCTGCACAAATGCGGTTGGATAGTCTCCGAGGTGCGATTGTGGGGCCGCGGTGCCAGACATTGAGCATCATCAAATACGCCGACAATCCCGCAGACTTGTTCAACCTCAACAGTGAGGTAATCCTATGGATGCAATATTTTAAAATTATATCACAATATACGACTGATTAAATTTCGTACGAATAAATAAAAATTCTCAGCAATGCCCTACTTTGTAAACAAAGCTCGTGAAATAATTTGCTTGGTTATGCAATTTCCAAATTAAAAGCGTCTACTAACTTAAATGTTTCCGAGCAGACAATAGCAGATGAGTGTAATGTAAATGACAAATAAAACCTTGTAACTTACCAAATAATACTTTTGGTCACAAACTATTGTTTTATACGTAGAAACTACATATTTAATATTTTTATCCAACTGGTCAATTCTTTGGTCATTTTCTAAAGCCACTAATTGCATTAGCATATTTTTATTGAATAAGATAGCAGCAGCAATTCTCGTACCTGTTGGTTTGGCTCATGACGATGGCATGCGTCAAGACGGGGCTACATAGGTGCCATGGAAACTAGGCAGAGCCCTGGTGTGGGATTACGATTTTGCGGCGTTTGCTGTGGAAACCTTGGGTCCCTGGTCGTCAGATATGAGTGTCTTTTTCAAGGCCTTGTCTTCGCGGCTGGTACAAGCAACTGGAGACCCCAGAGCTGGCGCTTAACTCTCGCAACAAATTTCCATTGCGATTCAGAGAGGTAATGCTGCCAGCGTGGGGACCATGCCGCAGTCTGACCTCCTAGATGCGGTGTTCTTTTTATAACTTCCCTTTTTATGCTTTTACTTTTAAATATAGCCAATTTTGTTTTTTTATTGTTTATGATTATCTCGCATTTGTGATAAAGCTAGCTTTAATTTATATTATAACTATTAATAAAGGTATACTAAACACAAAAAAAAAACCTTGAACGAAATTTGAAGAGGAGCTTTGATTTTACATCGTTTGCGAAATAATTAATAGCTAGTTCGTTCTTACTTATTTCAACAAGCAATAGCGTAGCGTAACGCAGCGCGGCTTGAAGTATATCTTACCCACGATGTTGAGGAAGACGGCGTGGCCGATGGGAGGTGTGGTGGATATCTGGCACTCGTACTGGCCGGAGTCGCGCCGCTGCGGTGAGCGGATACGCAGCGCCCACTCCTCAGAGCGTGGCTTGTGCTGCGCCTCAAATCGCTGGTCCGACGTGTACGTGTAGCGGCCTACCGTCAGAAGGTGGATGTCGCGGTGACGCACCCATGATACCTATGAGACAAAAGTGATGAAGTCACACACCCTTTAGTAGATAAAACGAAATGGAAAATATAAAACAATAAACGTTTTTGTAGATACAAGTCAACGCAAAGAACAAGGATGGTACTCTAAGATAGAAGACTAATTTCAGTCTCGCTAAGATTCTCAGCTCGGAAAGTGGAGCGATGCGCATTTCCAACTTTAAATTGGAACTTTCCGAGTTAATAGTGATTCTATAATGTTGCTTGATATTTAGTTTTAAGCAAATGCAAGAACTTTGTTTCCTTTACACTACTTCTACGTTATGGACATATTTTTAATTCGATTATTTTAGTCTTTCTCTATAATAAGTATGAAGACAAATTAAGATGTCTGTAGGACTGTAATGTGACGAACAATTTTCACCAATAAACTAAACATAAGTATGTGTTTATCGAGTTTGTTTGGTAAGATACCTTCTTTATCTTAAATCATATTTTGGTACTTATCTATACTTAATAATTAAGAATTCTTTAGATCTGTTATCTTGACTCAAATATTGGTTTTTATTAAGTATGCTGACCCAAACATTGTTTTTGTACGTAACTACTTCGGAATGTTACGAGTATCATGAAGAACCCTCGATGTGTTTCGTTGTTATTACTTTATGAGTTACGTACACTGAACGAAAACCCGTAGGATGTGAGTTCCTTACAAATTTCTACCCTGACACATGCCTAAAACCCGACATGCGCATGTTTGACCTTAACGGCTGCCTGGCATCGTTTCGACGCCCGCTCCCAACCCCCGCATAGTGTGCCATTTTGCAGCACTACTTAGACTTCTACGTTTTTTTCGTTCGCTGGTTACATATAATAACATTGCCCGCTATAATAAACAAAGAAATACAAATAAAATTTTAAAATTCTTACTGTGTTACGTGTATACGTGTATAATAAAGATCTAAGCGTTACCTATTGAGAAAATCACAGTAGCAACTCTGGTGATTTAATTTAACATTAACTCCCTGTTTAATAAGGACGTCGGCCTTCTCGATTAGAATTGCGGCGTTACGTTTCATTTCTCCAAAATCTTAAGGCGCCGTAGGTTCAGCGAAGTTAAGCGAACAGAGTTTTTGAAACAATATAATGCGTCTGTTTGTAATAATATGGTTTCAAGAAAATACGAATAGTAATCTGGAGGCTTTTCTGCAGGGAAATCAGTGTTTAGAAACATGATTAAGCAATTTTCGCGCGATAGAAAAAAATCACGAACATAGGTCTAAAAGGGTCTAAAATGCACTTAAAATATTTGTTACAAATTATGCACAAAAGCTAAAAATATTAAAATGGCTTCTAAAAATCGGGAATATCATGTTTGAGAGAACTCAGTGTATACTTTTTTTATTTATTTAAACGGCCAAAAAATTAAAATTAAAAAACATGATTTCCGCGCTTCCGAGCACGCACTTCCTATCACTATCTCGCTCACGCTTATGCTCAGTGAGAGGGAGAGAAGACCTTGAACCTACGGCGCCTTAACGGTTTATTAATCGGACGTATTTCATTCAAATGATATTATAAGAGCTAAAAAAGGTGAGAAATAATTAAACTCTTGCTGAAGGCAAATGACGACCGGTTAGCCTAGTGGGTAGTGACGCTGCCTACGAACCTGGAGGTCCTGGGTTCGAATCCTGGTAAGAGCAAATATTTGTGTGATGAGCATGAATATTTGTTTCTGAGTCATGGATGTTTTCTATGTATTTGACTATTTATATCTATTATATATATCGTCGTCTAGTACCTATAACACAAGCCTTACTGAGCTTACTATGGGACTAGGTCGATTTGTGTAGGATTGTCCCCTTATATATATATTTTTTTAAATCAAATATTATAGAATATGAAAATTTTATTGAAGGTAGCTGAAACAATAGTACACACTAGGGCAGTTCAGATGAACTGCCCAGATGGGCCACAGTTATTATTGCTACAGGCATGTATAGTCTCGAATAAATCATTCGTTCTTTATTGCTCATATTAGAAATGGTGTTACCTGATATAGAAAATGACCTTGATCGAATAGTGAATATAGATATACGCTCGAATCCTTACGCCAAAGTAGGTAAGTCCTTTTTCTCGTCTATCAAATCATTTTAATATTTGACGTTTAATAAATGTAGTTTGCAGCAAAATTTTAATGCATACGAAGCCGCTCGGGGCCGTATGGAGACTGAATTTGATGCCTTCTGGAATGGTGGTTCCACTGCTAGGGTCCACCAGTGGGTTCAGCAAGACTATCAGGCAGTCGTGGATCTATTCACACGTAGGTCCCAAGATACAGGCTCAGCCTAGTTTGGTGGCTGCCGGATAGGGGTTTTGGTATTTAAATAACACCTGTTTGGCATTCAATACATTTATTCTTATTCTTACATTCGCGATATACATTCATATGTAATTTGTTTTTATTCCGTGGTCCGTGGTAATCATTCAGACAGGTCCATTTAGATTAAGTGCATTATTTCATTTCACGTTAAATCAGATATTAGGATCTAGGTAAGAAAGAGCATTGATACACTACCCCTTCAGCTGTGTTCATCCCTCTATGGGCTTTATATTTTTTCCTGCAGGTCGGTGGAGCGCCCCTCGGAGGGGCGCAATGGCTTTGCTTACTTTCTTAGAAATAAAACCGCCATTCGTGTATCGATCTCGCTTTAATCCATTGAATCGTATAGCCAATTTAGTGAGACAACTAGCAAGCGAAAACTTCAATGGCCAATGCAGGAAAAAATCAATTTAGTCGTTAGTCTAAAATAGTCAGCGGCACGTTTGACACGGTCGGTGTTCGTGAGTGAAAATTAGTGGGTTTAGTGCTGAATTGTAGTGCCAGAAGGACAGTTTTTGTAGAAGTGTAAGTAATCTTTAGAATTACATACAAACAAGTGTTATTTCAACGGGTTAACTGTAATAAAACCGTGACTAACATGACATACCTACTCATGGTCAAAATTTGGCAACACGTTATTTAGCGCTTTTCTAATAAATAAATATTACTATTAGCTATTAAAATTACCGTTAGTTATCATACATTTGTTTAAAATGAACTTAAATGGGTTATCAATGGCCCGAAAGTAAATAAATCGATTGAAGTTGGTCACGATCACAACGAACGCCTCAGAGGGGGACCTAACCGACCGGGAATTTTCCTCCGAGGGATGCCCACATGATACCTCGTGACGTCACTATGATCCGCACTCTATACTAATCATGACCTTGATTTATACCGTTTTCAAATCATGTTTTGATGTGATTTTTGTTTAACTGATGGTTATATTATAGTTTAAACTAAAAGTATACTTAATCGGAATTTTAAGAAACCTTATTTGTTTGGTTCAAAACATATAGTTGCTGTGATAATTGCACTCGTTTGGTAGAGGTTATTTTGTATGAAAGTAGACATACTTTTTTCATTTTACTCTCAGATAAAACCTGCTGCACTTACAATAAAAAAAGCTACGGTTACACCTAGTTGATGACCCATATTTATTGTTCAGGCATGAATTTGATTACATACAGTATAAAACACTTCAGATATAAGCATGTAAATCGAAGCCTACACGAGCAACTTCTGAGTGTAGGCATTATTTTGGTAGAATATTTCAAATGGTCTAGTGTAAAAAAAATACTCACGAGCCTGCCATTTTATGTTTTTCGAATAAGTATAACACAAATTTCTTCAAATTAAGCCCATTTAACACCCCAAAAAACTAATTGATTATATTTAAAATAACCAAAATACGTCGTAAACTTCGGTGAGGTGGTGACGAGGTCAGGTAGATAGCCTTAATACGACTTTAATGTAACGATGATATATCGTTGCAGTTAGATAATTTAATAAATATTGAGTTTCATCCAAAATCCTGGCTGTGATTATGTAAAAAACTAAAGAAAATTTAATTTTACCAAATCACTTCACTCCACAAACCTTGTTAGTGGAGCGCCCCTCAGAGGGTGCCACAGACGTGGGTAAGCGGCCATGTTTTTTCGCCACAGCTGAAGGGCTACAATAATTTACGAAAAAAAAACGCACGTGTAGCTGCCCAGTAAAGGAGCAAAATAAATCAAAGGATACATTTTCTTAAAATAAAATTAAAAAACTTTACTTTTCGAACGATCTGTACCTGTTTACCATTTCAGAGGCACCCGTGCGTGCAATGATGAATATTGTTATGCAAATATATTCAGAGTTGTTTACTAATAGATACCTATTGTTGGTTCACCCAACGTCAAGTTTCCGTATTGGATTCATGTGTGCTAATATTATTTATTTTGAGGTATTCTTATAGACATCGCTAAAGTGCATGTATTTGTATGTAGCCTTGAGCCACATTTTATCTTGAGCTCCCGAGCTCTTAAAGTATCACTTGCAATTAAGAAGTAGTAGCAAATTTAAAGTTGGCTTACTGCCTAATTAAAAATGATATTGGACAATATCAATGGTTAACATTATATTATTTTAAATTTGTGGTACGTTCATTAACGAGAGCAAGTTCCTTGCAAATCGGATTGCCCGAACCGTAGTGTTGTGTATTCGCGCGTTTGACACATAACGTCGATGTGTGTCAAACGCGCTACCTCTCCATACAGTTGCCGGTGGGTACGTATTAGAAGATCGAAAATTGATGCATCGAAAATGAAAACATCGAAGTACAAAATATCGGAAATCTAAATATCGAACCGTGGAATGGTCTAAATTCAAAATATCGAAAGTTTACCGACCGATTAAAATATCGAAATAAACTTATCGAAAATGAGCATATCGAATTTAAAACATCGAAAGTCCATAATGCCATAGTTTATAACGTCAAAAGTATTAGTCAACGAATGATTTAAGATCAACTGCTTAATTGAGAACATTTCATTTTAGTAAGTGGGCCATTTTATGATTTAGGTGGATAGAAAATGAAGTTTAAAGGTATACGTGTTTTTTTATTTCTCCCTAAATCGGCTGCTCTACGGAAAAACAAAGTAACTGACATTTTTTTCAAAATCGATGTTTTTACATTTTTGAACTTTTAGACCATATCGGATGTTGCTACATTCTTAGAATCGTCAAAAGAGCTTTAATTTCAGAGATAAAATTTCGAGAGACAAAGTAACTGCAGGTACTTTTTCCAAAGAGCTACAGAAAAACAAAGCAAAACACAATTGCAAAGCATAAATGAAGCAATTGCATGTCGATTACTTTGTTTTTACGATGTACATGGTTTTTTGTTTGGTATAAATGTTTTTTATTGATACTGAAATTTAGCTTAAAAGAAAGTAAATAGCATTACTTCATTTTTGTATTGTAAAAAAGTGTCAAAATTACCAATTTATCTACGCAAAAACAAAGTAAATAAATGTTAAAGGAAAAACAAAGTAATTGAATGACACTTACTTTGTTATTATATTTTTAATTCAATAAACTTTACTTTTAAGCAGCATTTACTTCGTTAATAGATTGCTAATCACTTCAATATTTTCAAGATAATGCTTTGGCACTTGCTTTTGTTTTTGCTTTCGGTACGCGGCTTGCGCATCGAATTACGCGCGCAAACAGCATTTTAACAATTGACAGGATCCGACTGGACAGTCTTCTTTTGTGTAAATTCATCCTCAACTCTACTGTGAAAAGTTACATTGTTGTGTCAGTGTCTTATAAATTACATTAATAATTATTATTACTAATCAGCCTATATACGTCCCACTGCTGGGCACAGGCCTCCTCTCATGGATGACAAGGAATGGGCAGTAGTCCCTACGCTGGCCCAGTGCGGGTTGGGGACTTCACATACACCTTTGAATTTCTTCGTGGATGTATGCAGGTTTCGTCACGATGTTTTTCCTTCATCGAAAAGCTAACGGTAAATATCAAATGATATTCCGTAAATAAGTTCCAAAAAACTTATTCGGAGCCGGGATTCGAACCCACGACCGCCGTTTGACAGCCGCATGCCTGATCCGCTAGGCTACCGTAGCTCGTATAAATTACATTACTGTAGGAAATTTTATTTCTTAAATTAGAAATGAATATGTAATAAGTGTGCGCAGTTTACGTTCAAAGTTGATTTTACAGTTAGCTCAAAGGTAAGTAGAAAAATTAATATTACGGTGAATTTATCGTATTTTGATGATTGGTTTGTAATTCTACGCATAATAAGCTAAGTGGTTCTTTTTTTGTTACGGGTCATTTATCGAAATTTATTCATTTTAATTAAAATAGATGTTATTTTATCGCCCTTATTTTTAACAAAACCTACAAACTAGTGAAAATTCTTCTGATTTGATAGACGAAGACAGACAAGAACAATGACCATATATCAAATTAAATGGTGAAATAATTCATAAATACTAAATAATAATATTAATACTTAATTCTTTTTTGTTTGAATTTCGGGATCATTTAATATATGTGCCAGAGTAAAACTAATAAGACTTGATGATTATAAATATTGCTTGATAGTACTTCATTCCTCTGTCAGTACATAGTATGGCAAAGTTAAGTAATTTTGCCTATAAACTATGAAGACTTTTCTAAAAGATTGTTACTAATTTATTATTTATTAATAATATTATAAATTCAATTGTTGATAATATTTGCCTAAATCATGGCAAATTTCCTATTTTCCTGATATTGTTGTTAACATAAAAATGTCTAAAAAGATACAACTTATGAAGTACTGCTTAATTGCTACCAATTTAGTCTGAAATGGTTCCTTTCTGGTGATATCTTAATAAGAATGCCTATATACTTATTAATAAGATTGTCTGACTAATAATAGTTACAAAGAAGTGTGGCAATGATTTTTTCTTTGTGATATTTAATAATTGCTGCTTTTAGTAGATTAGAGTAAAATGTTACAATTTACACCTATGATGTTTTACTGTATATTGGTACCTACAGTACTTAATACATAAGAGCTGCGGTAGCCTAGTGGTTCAGGCATGCGGCTGCTAAGCGGCGATCGCGGGTTCGAATCCCGGCTCGTACCAATGAGTTTTACGGAACTTATGTACGGAATATTTACCGTTAGTTTATCGGTGAAGGAAAACATCGCGAGGAAACCGGTCTAATCGCAATAAGGTCTAGTTTACCCTCTGGGTTGGAAGGTCAGATGGCAGTGGCTTTCGTAAAACTAGTGCCCGGGCTCCTGTAAGGGCATAACCGGGAATAACGCTTAGGAGAATGATGATGATGAGTAACTTAATACACAACCGATGACAATCTTAATACCACCCAGCCCTTAGTTGAGTCTATTTGCATATTAATCCAATTAAGGAATTTTTAAAAGCAAATGCTTTTACTTTGTCTAGTACAGAATCTTTAATCTTGAAATGTCTTCCTAACACTTGTAACAGCAAGGTAAGTGCCATTACTTCATTATTTAAATTTAAACTTGTGTGAGGTATATGATTTACTAGCAATTTGACATATTTATTCATAAATAATTAATTTGCTACCGAAAAACAGTTTTGTATAATTTAAAACAGAATTAAAAACTATTTATCATAAAATTGTTACACAATAAGTAGAGCAAATAATTTCAAGCATTATTCAATTTTTAAAATGATGAAATAAGTAAAGAAACGTTTTTTATGAAGTTTTTTTAGTTTTTTCCTCCTCCTGTAAAATTTACTCAACTGTAATTACTTTGTTTTACCATAGGGCAGCCGAAATGTTTATTTTCGTCCAAAAATATCAAAATTAAAGGTAGTGAATTCCAATAGGTCGTAAGCAAAATAGGACGTCATTATTATGGCTCTCTATGGCACCTGTCCACATCTTTCACTCAACAGACGTAGGATTACCGGTAAATTACCGAAATGAGTGAGGCAAAACCGGTTAACCGGTAAATTACCGGTAAAAAGAATTTGGTTAATAAGTAGCGTTATTTGAGGATTATTTATGGTAAAAATAAGCTACGATTTAGTATAAAGAGTTATGTGCTGTAAATGCCGTAATAATCAGCTTCATTCATATTTAAAACTTGCTCAGAGGTAGGAAGGCCGGAAACTCAACTGATTGTTCTTAGTCCTACATATTTCCATTACAATATCAGTACAATACAAAACAGTTTTTCGGCGTTGGCGGTTCACACAGTGCCTGCGGTCATTGACATGACTCCTAGATCCACAGATACGTAGTCCTACGGATTTCCAATTCTATAAAAAAAAACATTTACTGAATAGAAGAATATAATTATCAAAATAATACAACACAAACTGTATCGTATCGAAAGATTTATCTTAGTCCAAGAACGAGGGGGCAATAAGTTACTGTATAACCTGACGGAGCGACTGGTCTACGGTGCTAAAGAACCTTCGGAAACCGGCTTGTTCGAGAGGCTGGAAGTCATCTAGCCTGCCGTACGAGACGGTTCGTAATGACTCTCGAAAACAGCTTATAGACGTGGCTCAGAAGTGACATGGGTCGGTGGTTCTTCAGCAGGGTGTTGTCACCCTTTTTGAATAAAAGAACCACCATACCTCTGTTCCTTGCCTTTGGCTTTCTCCCTCCCAGTAAGACGAAGAGAGGTATTTCTTTGGATTGTGATGATGAGTATACCTCTGAAGTTTGTTATGTCGTCTCTATTGTACTTATTCAAACAGATCATTATTCATATTTAATAGAACGGAACCGAAAACGTGTTTGCATTTTAAGAAGCTTCTACAAACGATCGTATTATTTAGATCCTATAGGCACATAAGGTAAGATAACGCTAAGAAGTTCATTCAGTTGTCATTTTTAAATGATAAAAGGAGGGTTATTGAGATATAATCAAGACGATAAATTATAAATAATCGATAAAATGTATTAATTTATCGATAATTAGTGTTTCGGTAAATTACCGGTACATGTTTTAATTTACCGGTAATTTACCGTCCTCATATTCGGCCAATTTACCGGTTAACCGGTAAACCGGTTTACCGGTATGCATTCCCTACGTAGGAATAACGTCACGCACGGGGTATACCGCGTTTTACAGATTTTAGTGATTTTCTCGGAAACGAGTAGGAATAAAAATGGGAAAAACACTTTATTACGTTCAAATAATATAATTACCGAAAAGGTTTTCGATTTAGGCATCATTACATATTTTGAAATGTTGTCAATTGTCGAAAATATTATTATTGACATACTAAGAAACATCGAAAGTGAACAAGAATGTCGATTGCACGAAACGAAAGCGGAGAAATTTAGATCAATAGTGACTTCCCGTAGCTCCGGCGCTGTGGGAACAGCAGCCCTTCCGACCTTGCGTGACGAAGCACGGTCACTTGGCTCCGCTCCTCCGTTCTCTTTTATAAACACTCTAGGGGTAGGGCAGACAAAACCACGTGGATGGTGGGGTGCTCCGATTCGGTTTTGGATCATTTTTGAATTCAAAATTCCTACTTTGAGGTCAAATACCTCGGCCATTTTTTATTTTAGAGAAAAGGTTTTCCTACCTTCCATACCACCTACTGTTACTGTTGATACTTGTATATAATATAGAAGATTAGGTTAGGGCAGCTAGCAAAAACAGAACATATAATTTTTATTTTTAGGTTAGGTTAGGGTTAGATTGTATCCCTTAGAGCGGAAATAGGCACCCCGCGAAGCGGGGTGACGACGACACGCTGGCGGTTAGGTTCGGATGTGTGCAACAGCGTTCCCGGGGCTTTGCCTAAATGTGAGCGGCGGAATACCCCAGGGGTTTTAGTCCGTGCGAGTTGGACATACCCACTCGGCTTCTCCCGAGCTGGGTGGGATCCATGTACGTGTATTTACGGATGTCCCCTGGGTAAAAAAAAAAGGTCTAGGTTAGGTAAAATAATAAATGTTAGTACAACAAACTAATTCTCACGGCCATAAGAGGGTAGCGAAATAATTAACCCAGCGAAACATTTTCGATTTTTTTGTCATTCAAAATTTTTATGTATCGCCTGCATAGTTATTAATATTTTGTACTTTCGATATTTTAACCGTTCGGCCTTTGTATTTTAGACCAATTAGACGTCGATATAATAATATTCGATATTTCGATTGTTCGATATTTTGTACTTCGATGTTTTTTTTTCACTGTCGATATTTCAATTTTCGATCTTCTAATACGTACCCTTGCCGGTACGTTTCCACTAGCGCATTGGCGCCGCACTTACTCTAAACACACATATATACGAGTACATGGAAAAGAGGTAATTGCTTACTAATTACAAAACATTTGCGATTATTGGTTCAGTTGAGTTCATAAAAGAAACCTGGCATAAAACGCTTTCCCTATTACACCTAATGAGTGATTCATTGAACATAATTATACTACGACGTTACATCCTCAAGATTTATTGTCACTCTGTAGGTCACTGTCAATGTATCAGGCATTGCACATTAGTTTAAAGCTAGAAAATACAATAAAAAGTACTAAAATGACTACCTTCCCCCACTCCTGCCCCACCGTCACCCGGTTACTGCGCCCGAGTTCGTGTCATTCTCTTTCTTTGTGCGGGCATTGCCACATCGTATTACGTAACTTAGTTTCCGTTAAGGTAAATTCCATAAAATCGTATCTTGTTTTTTGTTAGTATCGCACAAATCAGAAATAATGGGAAAACGTAAACGTAAGGATAAAAATCGTCATTTAAAAGAAAAGATTAGGCGATTAGAAGATCGACTCAACCGTTATTCATCATCAGATTCGGCAACAGACGAAAGTTAGTGTGTTTCTTTGTCTAAATATAACTATATTAAAGACTTACCTACCTAATTATCCACTATGAGAAATTACTGTGGAATGTGTGATAAATTGAATCTACCCTCCTAGATAGGAGAATTATTTTTATGCTTCGATTCAAATTCGAACGAAACAAAGATTCTTTTTTATAACCTTGGAACTGTTACCATATTATCAATGGTCGTTGTTTACTTTATTAAAGTTAACATTTTACTTAGTAATCATTTTGTAAACAATAGATTTTTATCGAATAACAAAAGCGCCCCCATTAAAAGGTTACGCAAGCGATTCCAAATCTATGTAGGTATGCCAACTAACAGTCCCGCGTCATAGCGTGCCTATGCCCAGTGACTCAAAACTGTCAGTCAAGCGATATAGCGAGCCTATATCCAATGACTTAAAAACACTAGTCCAGCGGCATAGCGAGACTATGTTCAGAGACTTAAAAATCTTTATTTTTATCGTCTTTACAGAATATAATGATTATGATCGGTACTATCCAGAATCGAACGATTACCCTCACAATCCACGTAAGTAGTGAAGACGAAGTGCCCCTAATACCGTGGCCTGATTTGGAACACTCAATTCCCTTTGCAACGGCTAAATCTGTAATCATGCAACCTGGATCAATAGCGGGTCCCGCTATTAACTCTGGCGCATCCATTAATATCAATGAACCGGTATCAGCTGATCCAGACACCAGCACTAAGACTGACACATCGCCAACGTTGCCCTCCGATATATTAGAGGCCCTCGGAGACCCGAAGGGAAAAGAGGAAATATATGGGCCAACAATACCTGATGAAATCTCTAAACGTTGGGGCCGGATACTCGTTGACGGCCTAGAGAAAGATGTAAAGCAAAATCTGCCTGAAAAACACCTGATACCAGATAACTTTCGGTTGGCTAAAGCCCCTATTTTGAATCCTGAGATAGTAATATCAGTGCTTAACGGATCAGTCAGATATCGTGACAAATTATTAGAAAAAGAGCAAAACCAACTTGGCCTAGGCATTTCTGTGCTCACAAATCTAGCTTCAGCGGTAATCAAAGAAAATTTAGATAAAGTCGAAATACTAAAGAAACTTTCTGAAGCTAGCCAGATTTTTCTGGACCTTCATCACGATCAAACCACAAGGAGAAGAAAACTCATAACCACAACTCTTGACAAAAAGTTTGTCAACATAATATCGGACGTAAAAAACAGCGGAAACGTCAAGGCTGCAAGTGAAGCGTAAAGAAGTCAACGCTGTCGCATCTACCTCTAGGAAATATACCAACCAGGGAAACTGGAGGGGCCCACCCCGAACATACAACCAATATCATCAATTTCAACGAGCACCGAGACAGGGTGGGCCGAGACCGCGCTACCCCCACCAGCAGTACCGGTACCGTCCGCCAGTTCCCGATCGTCCAGCCCAATCGACGCGCAAGCCGCCCAACAAGACCCCAAAAGCTTAACAGAGGTAAATGTACCCCATGCGGGTAGACTAAAGTATTTCCTGAAAGAATGGTGTAATATTACCGACGATCAGGTAATCTTAAGCTATGTGAAAGGATTAGTCATACCTTTTAATAGCCCAGTCATGCAAAATGTGTTTCCAGAAAATAATTATTTTAGTTTACTAGAAATTGAGCAAATAAATTGTGAAATTAAAAAATTAAAGGATTTAGGCGCGTTGATAGAGTGTAAAGATATGCCCGGACAGTTTTTATCTGGTATCTTTCTTACTCCAAAACCAGATGGCTCAAATCGTTTTATACTTAATCTTAAAAACTTAAATAAACACATTGCACATCAACATTTTAAAATGGAAGACGTGCGAACTGTTACAAAGCTTATGACAAAAAACTGTTCTATGTCGACCATAGACCTAAAAGACGCATATTTTTTGATCCATATTAATAATAAGAGAAAAAGTTTCTGACGTTCAAATTTCAGGGTAATACCCTGGAATTTCAATGTTTACCTAACGGCCTTTCCCTGGCGCCATATATATTTACCAAATTACTCAAACCAGTGATGGCGGTTCTAAGAAGCAAAGGCTACGTACTAGCAATTTACCTAGACGATATAATATATGTTTAGGTGGTACTTATAATGAATGCCTTGCTTGCGCTACGGAAACCGTTAATAAATTAAAGAATTTAGGCTTCGTAATAAACCACACAAAGAGTAAATTAATACCTAGTCAAGTTCAGACTTACCTTGGTTTTGAGTTTGACTCTGTTAATATGCGTTTAGGCTTACCCAATAAGAAACGAAAAAAAATTTTAGACTGCCTCAAATATACTCGTAATAAAAAATCTATCACTATACGAGATTTCGCCAAGCTTTTGGGACAATTATGCTCAGCCTGTCCAGCGATTGCTTATGGGTGGGTTTACACTAAACCCTTAGAGCGTGACAAATTTCTTGCTTTGGAAAAATCGGGAGACAACTATGATAGCCTTATTAGTATTGGTGCTGACCTTAATGCTGACTTTACATGGTGGAAAAATAAAATTTTAACTTCATATAACCAAATCCGAGAAGCCAAATTTATTTTAGAAATTTTCGCAGACGCTTCCTTGACAGGCTGGGGAGCATATTGTAACGGTGAAAGAACCGGAGGGGTTTGGAGCCCACAGGAGGTTAAAAGACACATAAATTTCCTCGAGCTACTTGCAGCTTTTAATGGGTTAAAGTGCTTTTCTCGGAATCTTAACAATGTAGAAATATTACTACGTATTGACAATACCACTGCCATAGCATACATAAACAAATTTGGCGGAGTACAGTATATTCACCTAAACAATATCACACGAAAGATATGGCAGTGGTGCGAATCACGCCACTTATACATATATGCGTCTTACATTAAATCCAAGGACAGCGTTGAGGCAGACAAAGAATATCGTCATCGCAATATTGACATCGAATGGAGTTTATCTCGCTTAGCATTTCAAAAGATAACTCGTTCCTTTGGATTCCCTGAAATTGACCTGTTCGCTTCCAGATTAAATAATAAATGCCTCAAGTACATTTCGTGGAAACGCGACCCTGAGGCATTCGATATTGACGCATTTACGCAAAACTGGGCTATTTTTTTCTTTTATGCTTTTCCGCCTTTCTCTCTGATTCTCAAAAGTCTGAGGAAAATCATTAATGAAAAAGCTACAGGTGTAATGGTCGTTCCTGACTGGCCCAGCCGACCCTGGTACCCAATTTTTATGAAGCTCTCCAAACATAAACCGATATATTTCAGTGCCGAGCCTGAGTTGCTTCTTTCTCCTTTCAGGAAAAGACACCTTCCCTGGTGGCATCACTATTATCCGGGAAGCATTTAGAAGAAAAAAATCTAAACCTAAACACAATAGATGTTTTAATATCATCTTTATCGAAAACATCTTTAAATCAGCATAATAGTGGTTACAAAAAGTGGTGGACGTATTGTTCAAAACATAACATAAATATGTACTCCACCAATATTCCTGATATTCTTGCGTTTTTTACGGCTAAATACAACGCCGGGGCAAGATACTCCACTTTAAATATACTTCGTTCTGCACTTCCCTTGATATTGGGCAAACAGTTCAGTAAAGATGAAAGGGTCGCTAGGTTCCTAAAAGGTGTGTTTAAAACCAAGCCTGCGTTACCAAAATACCAGTCAACCTGTGACCCTAATTTAGTTTTAGACCATGTCAGTAATTGGCATCCTAATGAAGATCTCCCTACAGATAAGATAACAAAAAAGTTGGTAGCTCTTCTTGCGTTGTATACAGGACAACGTATGCAGACGCTAGCCCTTATTAGCTTATCCAATATCAAGGTAAATGAAAAGAATATTGAAATTGTAATTACTGATCTTATTAAAACTTCAGCTCCGGGTAGATCTATGCCCCGGTTAATTATTCCATTTTTTCCTCATAAGGTCGAGATATGTCCCGCTAAATGCCTAATTGCATATATGGAAATAACCAATCAATTTAGACATTTAACGAACACAGACAAGTTGATTTTAACAACAAAAAGGCCAGTCCACAACGCGAGCCCTTCATCCATTAGCCGCTGGATAAAGTCAGTATTGGTAGCAAGCGGAATAGATACTTCAGTTTTTTCGGCCAACAGCTGTCGACATGCTTCTACCTCAGCAGCCAGTCGAAAAGGGGTATCTGTAGACCTAATCAAAAAGACAGCGGGCTGGTCAAAGAATTCTATGGTATTTGCAAAGTTTTATAGTAGGCCGGTAATTGCAGAAGAGAGCAACATTTTTGCAGAGGCTGTATGTAATAGGGACAATGATTAAAATAACATTTGAATACTATAAGTCGTTGATAAGTAGATACCTAGTATTAGTTTACTATAATATGCATGTACTCATAATACCATGTAATTTAACGAATTAATGCCACATTCGAAAATACAAATTTGATTACACATACATTTATTTTATTCGGTCTTACTGATTTCCCCTAAGTGCTCATTTTGCTCGGCGCTAAACATCTACAGAGTGACAATAAATCTTGAGGATGTAACGTCGTAGTATAATTTAAGGTTAAACAAACTTACCTGAAGTGAAGTTTGACCATAATTATACGAGACGTTACATCCGAAAAGATTTATCTCCCGCCCGGCCCTGATTTTTTTTTAAATGTTACCCTAAACTGTTGCAAAACAGCACTTAGGTATCTCTAAAACAATGACACGAACTCGGGCGCAGTAACCGGGTGACGGTGGGGCAGGAGTGGGGGAAGGTAGTCATTTTAATACTTTTTATTATATTTTCTAGCTTTAAACTAATGTGCAATGCCTGATACATTGACAGTGAACTACAGAGTGACAATAAATCTTTTTGGATGTAACGTCTCGTATAATTATGGTCAAACTTCACTTCAGGTAAGTTTGTTTAACCTTAAGTTATATTTTATACGTCTCTACAAGGCTTCGACTGTCACCTCGAATTAATCTGTC
This sequence comes from Epinotia demarniana, assembly GCA_945867215.1. Lineage (NCBI taxonomy): Eukaryota > Metazoa > Arthropoda > Insecta > Lepidoptera > Tortricidae > Epinotia > Epinotia demarniana. Next base: position 20,323,434 of record OX244260.1, on the reverse strand, counting down.
CAAAACGGACATTTCATCCCACTGCATCCCACCTATATCACGTTAAACGATGCCCTCATTAATAATTCCCTTTTAATATTAAACCTATAACCTCGGAATGCCAACCGGATGAAAATTCAAAATCAGTCAGGTATTGTGCAAAATAATTAGTCCCTTCACAAAAATGCCCATTACATCACGTGTTTCATTTGGAATTCTATAAAATGGATCGTGACAAGGCATTTTACTGGTCTACGTGCTATCAATGATGATGCTTAAGTGCGCACTTCCGTGGAACGATCGCTTTCATAGAAGGTAATCATAAAAATATAAAAAAGCGTAGTACCTGTAATATACCGGGTTTATACTTCCGAAAGATATGTTGGGAAAAATTTAGGCTGTGAAAGTTATGAAAGAAAGAAGAAGAAGAAAGAAAGAGTAATTTCGGCTTTTGTAAAATAATCTAATGTGTTGATCTTCTTATCAAAACTCGGAATTCATGAATATAGGAGTATTTTCACGAATCCCATAGGTAAACAACTGGTCTTAGAGGCTTTTAGTCTGGTAAGCAAATCATTATTTCCAGGAAACCTTTGCTATTAAAATTCATCGATGTGGAACACAATAAGCATTATTATATCGGCCAAAAAATATATTTCTTGTTTTTTATCGGACTGAATAAAATTAGGCGTCTCGAAATACCTTTTATGTGTACCGATGGATGCCAAATGAGCTTTGTCAGGCTTAACCTAACCTGAACAGAAACGTCAGTGAGACGGGAACTTGGAAGAGGGTCAACAAACTTTATCCAAATCCTGAAATTAGATTACGAATCGCTCCTAATACTAATTGATATCCTGACGGTAACTGTTTTAAACCACAAATTTAATCAGAAGGATCGGTACAATTCCGTTAATGGAAAATTAATAAAAGTAGTATTTCTTCAACTTAACTCATGTTCACTTGACCTTGACACATGGAACGTCGCGTCGGTATACTCTTCGACATCCGCATCAAAAGTTTATCCTTCGAGACGGTTGTTATGATTATGAGCTTAATATGTGTAAACGTGTCTGATGCAGCATCCCAGCTATGGAGCTTGTGATGCATGCACCGAGTGAACAGATTTAAGTCCGGTTTTTTTAAATCAAAGTTCATTCCGTTGCTATGGTTTAGATTTGTTTATTTTTTTTATTTATGTAGTAACCATATGTTGCACGCACTCGCTTCCAGGAGCACCGAGCAAATGTTTTCGAAAGAACCTACGATAGGTACATAATTAAAATTTTATAGAAATAAAGTGATTAGAGGACCTGAATACTGAAACAATGAGGTTAATGGGCAAATCATTATTTTGCCAAAGTTAAATTGAATTTTTGCTCAGCAGAGGGGTAATCTAATCATGTCACGTTTTGAACGTTAGGACAGTATAACTGTCATTTTTTCATATAAAATTTGGCATTTATATCTACCTGTATGAAACGTTACGTGATTAGCCCTCCGGTCGACAAATTGGTAAGTTCCAATAGACGGATCCAATAAGACGAGAAAGGAAATCTTATTTATTAGCTGAAAATTGATGAGAACTATCATGTGATAGTTCTCATCAGTTTTAATAAAGATAAATTACGATTAATGAAAGCCGTCAATTGACAGCACAGTCGTTCTATCGCTTGCAGGTATTCTTCGCAGGTAGTTTAACGACCAGTGAAACCGATCCGTCATTTAAAACGGTGCGAAAATCTCCCGCAGTCCGACTGCGGGTGCTATCGACCAATAAATAACTACAACTTAGAAAAGTTGAAAAACCCCCGACATTTTAATTTCAAAGTACAATATCTCAAAAGGCTTGAACAGATTTTACGAAACATAGCTAAGAACACTCGGGATTAAATTATCTATGACACAAAACAAACCGCATTCTAATCGGTCCATCCGTTTGGGAGCTACGGTACCACAGACAGGTACACAAATACACAGCCACGTTAAACTTATAACACCCCTCTCTTAGCGTCGGGCGTTAAAAAGGTTCCCCTCTGACACGTATTTTGAAATTCTCCCGCAAGCTCAAGCTCCCGTAAGCTCAAGAAGTGATTTGTGCAAATTCATACAATTGCATCTCGCTCTTAAAGCATATATGTATATACTCGCTTAAATATATGTATATAATAGAAGCTGATACTAAATAATCGTTACTTACTGTTCTGTTCTGCAAATTCTTGACCCGGCACAATAGTCTCACGGGATGTCCAACTAGCCCGGTTATATTTCTTGGTGTGCTAGGATCAAAAAAGGGGGCGTCTGCAGATCCTTGCCATTCCTGGAGGAACTCTGCTCTGAAACGTCGTGAAGATATGTCCACTGTTGTGTTTTCTCTCGGAGCATCTGTGCCGGATCCAGCTGTTGGTTATAAAGTAAATTGTGTATTCATGACCCTAATATAAGCTACAGTAGCCTAGTGGTTCAGGCATGCCGCTGTCACGCGGCGGTCGTGGGTTCGAATCCCGGCTCGTACCAATGAGTTTTTCGGAACATATGTACGGAATATTTACCGTTATCTTTTCGGTGAAGGAAAACAGCGTGAGGAAACCGGTCTAATCCCAATAAGGTCTAGTTTTTCTTATGGGTTGAAAGGTCAGATGGCAGTCACGGGTGCGTCCCACGAGATATAACAACAATATATATAATTTCATATTAATAACGTTCACAAGATATAATGAACGTTAGCTATAACAACAATACCGATACTTTTATAAGGAATAACGGTCAAATGCCATACTAATCATATAATATAACGTTTTTTTCTATATCACTCAAATTTACTAAATTAATTTAATTTCGTATAACGATCATAACATCTCTACATCTCTACATATAATAAATGTGAAAGTTCGTTGAGGTTGTCAGTGAGACATAATACGTAGACATTGAAGGAAATTGTATTTATACAACATACATTAAAAACTTCAATAGCGCGATGCAGAACTTCACCAATTTCCACGCATTTAGAAGGTCATTCGCCAGATTTTTGTCGGCGTCTGAACTCCAACAAACCATATTAAACGTATAAAAAAGTTTGATGGAGTTACGGTGACCCACGGGCCAAATTTGAAAATTTTTGGATAAAAGTCGTCTTTACATTAGCTACAGCGCCATCTATCTGTTTATTAATACGACAGCCCAACGAATAGGAGTGTTATGTTTTCTGTTTGTCCGGGTATCATGGGCAAACTATCGAATGGATTAATATGCAACTTTCACTAAAACGTTCAATGGATCTTCGGCCACGCAATAGGCTATAAAAATTATAAAGATAAGGGTGTAAAGGGATTAAAAAATGGGGTTGAATTCAGTACGTATGTTTTTGTATATAAATAGTTTTTTTTAAATGTAGAGTAGATAACTCACACGTTTATTTTATTATAATATAAGTCTAAATAAAATCAAAAACATAATATAAGCGGCATCTATAGAGCTGAAATTGGACTACAATTAAGTTCACTAGATGGCACAAATCGACAACTGACATCAACGACCTCTATCAAACTGAAATTGTATGAAAATTACGCTCGCTAGATGGTGCTATCATATATAATGATAGCACCATGCATAATGTTTCTTATTCATTGAATTTGTGACTCTTAAATCTCATAATTATGAATATTATATTATTGTTAATATCCGTTGTAACAAAGATCTGAAATTGCGTTAGCTTTAACACGTTCAAAGGCACCGGCGCGTTTCACCGCTCCGAAAGTCCGAGTCCGAGTCGACCCGGGATAAAGCTATCCTATATTTTAATCCAGGCTATAAACTAACTTCGTATAAAATTTCATCTAAATCGTTTGAGCCGTTTGAGCGTCATTGAGTAACAAACATCCTAATATCTAAACATCCAACCGTCCAATCTGTCGCATTTATAATATTATATGCTAGGATTATCCTTTTTACTTTATTATACTTATTTTATCAATTAAATTTTCACTTAGTTGGTACACTTCAGCACAATTCTATCACCGTATCGAAAATCGTGAATAAACCTCATTCATTAAACTATTTAATCATATGGCATATATTATTTTTGACCCTTAAAGTTTATCACTCTTTAGTACCACCCAGGGGACACGTGCAGGGTTGTGGTAGGTAGCTCCTGGGGACCCGAGTAACAGTTGTCCCCCCTTTGTCAAGTGAGTGGGCAACTCGACTGATAGGAGTTCTTAAGCCGCCCGGCCTCTAACTCGGCTTAACGACTACTGTCATAGACAGCAGCCGGGATCAACTGCTTAGCGTGCCTTTCAAAAGCACGGAACCGCTCATTTATATATTAACCACCCACTCAAACATCAGGCGGTCCCATCCAAAGACTGACCGGTGCCATCTTTGCTTAACCTGCGTTATCGTTTCCGACTGGCAGTTGCCGCTAGGTTTAAGGCGCCGTAGGTTCATGGTCTTCTCTCCCTCTCACTGAGCATAAGCGTGAGCGAGATGGAAATGCGTGCTCGGAAACGCGGAAATCATGTTTTTTAATTTTAATTTTTTGGCCGCTTAAATAAATAAAAAAGTAAACACTGATTTCCTTCAAACATGATATCGCCGATTTTTAGAAGCCATTTTAATATTTTTAGCTTTTGTTCGTAATTTGTAACAAATATTTTAAGTGTATTTTAGACCCTTTTAGACCTATGTTCGTGATTTTTTTCTATCGAGCGAAAAATGCTTAATCATATTTCTAAACACTGATTTCCCTGCAGAAAAACCTCAAGATTACTATTCGTATTTTTTTAAAACCATATTATTATAAACAGACGCATTATATTGTTTCAAAAACACTGTTCGCTTAACTTCGCTGAACCTACGGCGCCTTAAATTTTGGACCGCAATTACGCAAAAACGGATTAAAATGAATTTTGGTATACATAAAGTCTATAACCTGGATTAACATACGAATATATAATACTTTTTATTCCGGGAATCATCGTCTAAGGGGGCGAAATAGGGGGCGCAAGTTTGTAAGGAGCCACGATATAAAAGAGTTTCACGCGGACGAAGTCGCGGGCAGAAGCTAGTATAATATATTTTCGTATAACATACATAACGTATAACGATCATAACTCATAGTATATTTTCGTATAGGGATTATAATACAGAAAATTAGGTTAGGGAAGCCAGGAACGGGGGGGGGGGGGGGGGGGGGGGCGGAGCCACCTACAAAGGGGCTCGGTGGGCGAAGCCCCTCGTAGTAAAAAAACAACAAATACTCTTAACAATGGTATTACTTGTAGGTTAGGATTGCCTTGTGTCCCTTAGTGCGGAAATAGACACCCCGCGAAGCGGGGTGGCGTCGACACGCTGGCGGTTAGGTAAGTGTTTGATATCAAAATAAATTTAATTTCAATTTTACAAACGTTTAATGCAGTTGCAGTCTTCTCGCCGGCTTAACTCGCAAATCCAATAGAATTTGTTATTTACATGTCTGTTTTTACAAAAACTGTAACCATTCTCGTACAATTTAATTGCTCCTTTTGCACTTATGAATACTTCACATTTGAACGCGTTATTTACGATTTAATACACAACACATACAACAGTAAAAATCAATTGTGTCAACCGACTAAGATGACCACTAAATCATATTACGTTTATATACCCACAACGTTTGTTTTAATAATAATTAATACTTACCCACAGGACATTAAAATAACTGAATTAAAATAACTGAAGGCGATTATACCTACTATACGAGCATTATACTGTTTGATGTTTGATAAATTGAATAATATATATTATAAACCTTAGCTGTTATGAATATTATACGCTTTAATCGATATATCAATTGATATTATATCTAAAGTACGTTATACTTTACGAAATTATATATTTTGACATTATACCTTTCGTTCGTTATGTGCAATGAACGTTATACTAAACAAAGTTATACACAGTGAGCGTATATATTATGACCGTTATATGATAAGTTGTTATACCTCGTATTACTTACCCGGCAGTCACTCTCGTAAAACTAGCGCCTAAGCCAAATCTTGGGATTAGGTGTCAAAGCGGACCCCGGGCTCCTTTAGGGGCATTACCGGGAATAACGCTAGGAGGATGATGATGTGTATTCATGGCCCACAGAAGTACTTTTATCCCACTCTCATATACGGTTCAGCAACTAGCTAGGAGCTACGACTTATAATATAATCAAGTATTGGGAGCAGAAAAGTTTATCACGCGAAAACATTTTAGGTTAAGGGGATGCCTTGACTCGAGTCGATCATGCCCCTTGACAGAGACGCGGCTTATGCCGTTATGCCATCCGCGCACGGAAAAAAGACATGCAACTCTCTTCGGGGATTGTGTTTTTGGACTTTCGATAAATAGCTATTAATAGCTATTAATATCTATTAATAGCTGTTAGCTATTATTAATAGCTAGCTATAAATAGCTATTTTTTTTAGCTAGCTAGCTAGCTTACTGAATTTTTTTTTATATTTCATGAAGTGAGATTTTAGATGAGATATAATACAATCGTAATGACTTGATTGTGTCGTGAAATAATGTTTTGTTTGAGTAATACGAGTATTTCTATTGAACAAACCGGTTTTGTAATGTACGTGTAAACATATTTTATCTACGCACATACCATTAGTGCTCTAAAATGCATTACCGTAGGAAATGACCAGCATTATGACAACCGATTTTACTATGAGCACTTTCTTGTCTGTGGTAGTAGGTAAAATCTGTACTGTAATGCTATTAAAGTATAGATTTTTGTAACGTTATGAGTTTAAATTTAGAACAGCTATAAAAACTTAAACGGGTCTCTATTCAAGTATACATAGATACCATAGAACATTTATCGATACGAAACGTCAATTCAGTATGTTTTTAATATAAACCACACGACATTTGATCTCGAGTGATATAAGTGTAGGGACTTCAATCGTTTGCCTATGATTAAAAAAATCATTTGTCATGACGAATTGCCGCCATTTCTGTTGTCATTTTTTGTTGATTTTTTGCTGTTACTTACAACTACTTATGATTTGTTTGAAGATAAATTAGTGTATGCAACTGTACATAATTAGGCCTTACACACGTTTCATAAAACCGCACTCGTATTTTAAGGCCTCTCATTATGGATCAATTGCATAAACTTCTATTGAGCATCAAGGGTTTCCGATCATTTTGTTTTTTTATTTTAGTTTTCCAATATGTTTCATCGAAAATGTTCTAGTAGGTTCTCAACTTATTATATAATGTAGTACAACTGCGTTGGACGGTTTTGAATGGTTCTATTATGATTTATGATCAAAAATAAAATGAAGCTATTTGGCAAACAAAACAGAAGAAAAGAACTTCTTTTTTTAGAGGCGGTAAAATAAAATTTAAATCCATGTGTGCTTTTAGTTCAGATTTAAATGCATTTAGAGTTTGCGCTGCTTCACGTACTTATATAATTTAATAGTGTAAATATGCACTTTTCAAATATATTATTATGACCGCGATAAAGTCGTCGAAAACTCTATACTCTATGGCCCAAAAAGCAAAGTTTAGCGTGCTGCCATGGTTCATATAATTGTCTTAACAGTACTATTAAAATCTTTTCATATATTGCAGTAGTAGTTATATTCTATACCTAATTTAAATTAATATATTTAGATAAGTAAAGAGAAATGTAATTTTTTTTATTACGAATCATGTGTCATAAATAGCTAGTTAACCAACCGAAGTGCTCCATACTAATTTGTAACTGAGCATTAACACGGGAGAATTGAATCTAAAGCTATGACAAAGCAAATTGTAGCATCGGAACTATTTAATATGAATTAATCTACTTTTAAGCGTACCACGTAAGTTATAATCGGCGTTCTAAACGAACAGCAAACATTAAGCAGTTTTAAGTTTCACATCACGCTACGGCTTAAAGTCGCCAAGCTCGTAATGACACAGAACTAAAACCGCCTCTTTTAAAAATTAATGGCTCACTTTGAGGGCGGTCTTTGAGGACACAAAAGCGAGCTACTACATCGCATCTTATGATACAGCCTGCTTCACCCTAGTCATTCAAAAGCGGCGGACCGAGTATGAATAAATATAGATATATAACAAGACGTATACAAAGAATCCCGTATTTATGATTTACGAGAACGAACGTCATTTCGCTGAGGCGAATTGTTAGCGTACATTTATTTGGCAACGGAGCAAGAAAGAACGCCTTTATTGCCCGGGTTAACAGTTAATAATGTACTTTTACGTTTAGGATTTCTTCCCGTTCCATGTTACAAATATTTTGCCTTTTGATGTTTGCGCGTCTGGAACGTTCGATTTGGTAAACGAGCCTAGGAAGATGTCTCGATTGAAGGTTATATTCCAACTGGAACGAGATAAAATACGTTTTCATCAGATCTACTCCTAAGTATTATTCAATATAACGAGATACATAAAAAATAAACATCTAACACATTTTAACAGATTTAAAAAATATATATATACAAAATTAACTGCAAAACACCGGTCTTTAAACATAAATTGGTACCGGAAAGTCAGGTCATCAAATTATAATATTAAGTATACAATACAATACAATTTATACATTACAAATACTCTTTTTTGCACACCTCACACAAACAAAGCAGTTATAGTAGTTGTGTTAAATATAGTGATAAATAGTAGTTTATGCGACTGATCCATAATGAGAGGCCTTAAAATAAGAGTGTGGTTTTATGAAACGAGCGTCAGCGAGTTTCATAATAGGATCACACGAGTGTTTTAAGGCCTAATTATGTACAGTTGCATACACTACTTTATCTACACACATATCATAAGTAGTGGTAAGTAACAGCAAAAAACCAACAATAAAAATTACAACAGCAATGGCGGCAATTCGTTCATCCGTCAAGACGAAGTCCCTATACTCATATCACTCGAGATCAAATGTCGTACGGTTTGTATTAAAAAACATACTGAATTGACGTTTCGTATCGATAACTGTTTTAATATCTATGGATACTAGTATAGAGACCCACTTGAGTTTTGACAGCTGTTCCAAATGACTGACATTTGTTTTTTTTTATTCATAAACAATATATAGTCTCGAGTCGATATCGATTCTAAAATCGATTTTTAATATTCGAGATTTAAAAGAATGTATGGAATATGAATTTTACAGTGAATGAAATTACAAATCGATGAATTCGATAATTGCAATTAAAGTACGATTTTTACTTTTTAACAGAATGTTCCAAATTTAAATGTAATTAAACTATTGGTTGCCGATATCGTAAAGTAAAAATTACGATGCACCCACAGATACAGATTTCCTAATATAGTCTATTTGCTTATCGCTGGTAAACATATTGTAGAAAACTTATAATATGGATGTAGGTAAACAAACAAATACGTACTGTTATTGCATACATATATATACAGTTACGTACAATTATGTCGGTTATTAATTTCAACGGCAAGATCAAATCTTTTCATATAAGCATAGTGTCTGAAATAATTAAAATAATTCCAATCGAGGTTTGACTTCCGCTGGAATTAACGAGTTTCAAATTCAAAATTGCAAACCTCAGTCTAGCACTAACGGCGCTGTGGTGTTCACTTATTTGCACGTTCTATAGGTATGTCCGGTGTTGCTATTTACACGTTCCTTGGCTCGACAGCACACCACCACTCCCGGCAAAGGTCGGACAACTGGGCATTTTCCAAATTAAATATTTGAGTCAAATATCGCTGTCCCATGACTTTGGAGTACTTTTTTTCCATTAAATATTGTTCTAAAGTAGAATGTTTGTTTGTAAAAATGGTAAAATAACTCGTTTACTGTATAATTGTGGTGAATAATCCCTATAAAGCCTACTATAAGTATTGTTTTTATCAAAAAAACCGAAGAAAAGGTGCAGATTTTTGGGTGTCCCACGTACACTTTGCTAACTTTGAGGCGAAGTTTACCTATATCTGTCTCCTTTTAGGCCTGAACATGGCTTTTGTGTGAATCGATCATATTATCGTTTACAAATTTTGAACCTTATTTTTTAACGTTTAGAGTAAAAATATCATAAAATTACAATTTATTTGCTGTCCTCCAAAACCAACGTGGTGGAAAATTCCACCTACGTAACGGCATTTTTACCAATTAAACAACAAAAAACTACCTACAGTTGTGTTTTTATATTACTGGCAACATTTTGAGCCTAAGTATTAACCGTTGTTTAGGTTAAATGTCAGTTTTGCTTCAAAAATGCGATAAGTTGAGCGTGCGTCACGCTGTGCCAAAAAACAAATTTTCACCACGAACTGGATATACTGAAGGTGCGAAGCCACTTTGAGATTAAGCGTTTATGAATTCAGACATATTGATAAGTGCGGTAACATGTAAAACAGTTAGAAGTAGTAAATTGCAAGGAATCAAAGCACTATTTCACTTTATTTAACAACTGGCATACTTAAGTCACATCCACAACGATGCGTTATGTATTAGTGGAACAATAAACGTGACGTATGGAAGGAGCTATTTTCATTCCAAACGTCACGTTTTTTGTTCTATTACGTATCATGTAGTTTCTATACGTGACGAATAATTCAATTACGTCACTTTGTCCTACTGTGGCTATGATGATTTCTTCAAGAATTCATATTAATTATTAATAATAATTGATACTATTTGGATTCATTTGTTAGAATACTATGAGCCAATTCTGATAAATATAACTTTTGATAGTTGTTTTCAATATGTCTGAAGTTAAGATGATTGTTAGCTATGACGAAAACCAAAAAGTTACGTAAGGGAAAGATTTTGTTAAATAATTTTATTGTAACGCTTAGTGTTGCAAATGTTATTCATTTTTATAAGAATATTGTTGTGTTAAATGTTATTTAATTAAGACTGGTTTGCAAACAACACTCTGAACTTCACTAAAAACACACCTAAAGTTCGTATCGTAATGGAATGTGACAGCAGTAGTCATTAGGTTCAAAGTACAATATTATCCATACTAAGCAATTTATATTGAACAAGTATTATTTTCAAAGAATATCAGAAGAAGGAGAATTCATTAATAAGCGTTTCTTATAAATATTTTTTTATTGGGTGGAATTCCATTACGTCACGGAACTTATTTTGGAAATTGCCCAACTACTGCCCCCACTCCGGGCATCGTGACGTGACGTATGCGCACGAGATAAGTATGGCAATACACTACAGGCGCCATTATTTTTAGTAAAATCAATAAGTACATAATATTTTGTGAACTTTATCAAAATATATGTTTGTGAATCTTCTATCTTTCTTTATAAATAAATTTACTAAAACTTCTTCCGATATTACCATCGGTATTTAAAAATCAAATTATTTTTAATTGATAAAGTAGCTAGCTTGTTCTTATGAAAATAATCGTGAATCTTCGTTAATTATAATCGTTATATATTATAAGTATTCATTACAGATGTATTAAAAATACTTAATTTAGTCAGCGTAAGAAGCTGGTAACTAGCCATTTTATTGCTATGATCTCAAACTCAATGATTTTCCCTGACACAACCCTCTGGAGGTTGTGTCAGCCTCTTTAAAGGGCGAACGGTAACGTATTTTAAAAAAGTTTTTACAGTTAGTAAAAGGATGTTGTCGTCACTAAAAGGTATGCATTATTTAATAAAAAAAACGAAAATGAACTTAATTACCCGCAGTATGTAAAAACAAAAGACTTAACAGCTGTGATACAATCGTGTCCTCGCAGCCTCTAGACCCGTTCCGTCGCACCGGTTCCACATACCGATAACACTCATAATTCATGATTATTCAGGGTAATGTCTGTGTCACACATACGTACCGATGAGGAAGAGGAAGCCATGTAGAAGAGATAGCAATAAAACAGATTTCGTCCCAGTCTGGCCCATCCCGGTCGCGTGCTGAAAAATGCCACTGCTTTAATATAGGAATCTGTTAACGCTAAATGGTTTTAAATTTGAATAGATATCATTTCACAGCTTTATTGTCTCGTTAGTATAATAAGAAATATTTGCATTCAGTATTATCTGAAATACATAATTTTGCCATTGTATCAATCCATTTCGACTAATGTTTCGAATAAGCACAAACAGTGTACTCGACTTGTACAAACGCCATCACAGTTAACTGACCATCCTGTATTTATATTGAACCTTTTTACAATGCATATAATGCACTGATGGTAAGTTAGCTGTAACCACGGGAATGACAAAAAGTTTGACATTAATTTACTTCTAAAAATACGCTTTTGGATCTATTTCTGTTTTAAGGTGTTACACAAATACAAAAAGGAAAAAACGCATGAAATGTACCAACGTTATGTTTTAGGCACAACAGCAGATTAACATATATATAGCAAGGAAGAGAAATGAAAATCCAGTTGCAACCTTAATTAGATAAGTAAGTAGGTACTCACAATAATTCTGAACCATATTTAGAACAATAAGTATGTACCTTTGTAAAAATACGAAGCTATATATATTATTGCACGCAGAAAACTAATTTTCAGTTTATATTTTTTATCATCCTTTAATTTGCTGGTCGATTTTCCTTCTCGAATGTTCAAAGTATCATGATTTAAGATTTCGAGTATTTTTATACTATTTACCATAATATTGTGATCGTTGCATGGTTTACAATCTATATAGTGACACTATGCTCTAAAACGGACCAATAATCAATTGACCGATAGTAATGTTCAGCATGATTGATGAATAATCTAATTTTTTACATTAAAATGGGGAATTCATCATTTTACCGAAAAAAGTTTCATTGATTATCCTAATAACACTATTCGCAGAATATTGTCATCACTTAGGAATCATTCATCGAACTTCGTTAGATCGCTCATACATTTGCTCGAATTATCTTTTACACGAGAATCAACTCATCGAATGTTACTTTATTTTATTATTTTATTTGTCTATCGACATAGTCGTTCATCGAATCGCCTTTACTATAATTTCTTTTTTACATACATAAGTTTCAGTTCCCAAAATTCTTATATTTTCGTATAAGGATTTTAATATAGTAGATCAGGTCAGAGCAGGCAGAGAAAAAGGGGGGCTCGCAGTAAAAAGTAAGTAAAAAAACGTAATGGCGTTCGTGGAATAGTTTTCGGCGACATAAAAGTCGACTTAGGACACATCGATAAAATGATAAACTCCCTTAAAATAGGTATTTATACCGTCTATATGAGTCAACAGCAATGAAAAATGAAAGTATACACGTATATTATAATAGAAATATGTAAAAGTAATACATATTACATATATTAATATAGGGACAATCTTGCACAAATCGAACTAGCCTTACGCAGTAATCAAGCGGTGCGATATCAGTAACCAGGCGATTCAGTCAATACTTCATGCCGATCCCACCCTGCCAATTGATAAATTCGCCCAAGAGTTGTGTTCTTAAACGGAATATTCATAAGAATACAAAAACACCAGTTCTAATGCAGTACAAAAATAACTTCAAATGAAACAATTAAGAACAGAAAGCTAAGTCCCCGTCTCACCGAGCCATAGAGTAATAAACTACCTATAAAGGCCTTTTATTAGAATTGTAAACAGGATGAGACGCACTATAGAGAGGAATTCCAATTTGTGAAATGAAAGGTAATTTGATTTGTCTCAACTGTTGAAGGAGAAAAAGGAAACGTTTCGCAATCACGTTAACATAACCAAACAACCAATGTTTACTATAAAATGTAATGAATTGCTTGTGCAATCGTAAATTGCTATGATTATAAATGAACCCATCAAATATTTTTTCGAAAGTAAATATGATGATCGAAATCTTGTTACTTTGCAGTGTAGTTGATTTAGGAAATAGAGAAACACGGTATCTTATTTGGTCACGGTTTTTAAATCATATTCGTTTTATTAATTTATGTTGCCCACATAAAACATAGAGATTTAAAGCTTTTCATATTGAGAGCTATACTATCTACAAATACAATTCAGTATTAATTATTAGTTTTCAAATAACAAGGCACAATTTTCCCGAATTGCGGGACTTTACTTTACATTACATGTGCACGGGGTTTTATTGTTGTGTCGTTTCGTATGAAAACATACGGAGCATTGATGTTGCCTAATCGCTTATAAACCGTAAAACGTTTTACCCATGTGTAAGTATTAACTTTAATTTCTTTCAGCTTTAAAGTTGGTGAAGGCAATTTGACTTTTTAGGCTAAAGACCCTAAAAATACAAATATCAGATGCCATAATTTTTCATTCCTTGATTTTCGCATAACAACTTAACAACTTTCCGACTTCAAACGTTTGGCCTAATAATTGTTGTGTCATAATATTGTTTCGCCGTAATCGTTACGCATAATATCGATTGTCCTAAGTATTGTTGTGCATTGTCGAATAATAACTACAAGGGCATAACTTTACCATTCCTAATATTAGATATGTACTAAAGCTATTTGGACTACAATTCATAATTCCTTAACATATTCTCAATTGGGAAATAACTATCTACGGCCCGCCATTAGGTCGACGAAGCAGCTACTTTCCGGTCTGAAGGACCGTATACTACACAACAAACATAACGTTTTGCAAATTGTACATATATTAAATGTAAGTATAAGGTAGTGTAAGTGTTCTTTTTGTAGTTCGCGGTTCTATCTAACACATCCTTGCTTCGCTCGTCGTCGTACAACCTACATCAACCTGTATATTAGTCTCTCTGAAACTACTTTGAACTTAACTTGCCCCTTTCTATATGTTATTTTCGGGAAATATTAATCGCAATATATCGTATTAAATCGTGTAATATCATATGTACCAATTTTGTATGCCTAATGGCAATTGCAGAAAATATTACCCTGATGTATTTTTTTTTATAGCGAGGTATACCTACTTATTAATTACCTATAAGCCCGAGTAAATTTGGGTCCTGTCTCTTAAAAAATAAATATAGAAAATACGAAATGTGAGTATTTTTATTCAGTTGCAGTTCATACATTTTTGACACCGAACCTATTGTCGTACTTACTTAAATATTTAAGGCATTGCAATTTTAATAATACCAGTATTAGGCTAGACATTTTTTATGCCATATAATGATAGGCTTTATTAGTCTTAGCCAATTAGATTTCCGAGTATATTTATGTTCGGCCAAAAGATTTTAGGACAATCAATATTAGGCCACGCAAATGGCACCCGTCTTTTTATATAGGATGAGTTGGATAATTGGTACATTAGTACATTTGAAGGGTTCACGGAAAGAACATGTCTAGTCACTTTGACAACATTTCGAGATATTGCGGTTTTTAAGTTTAGAATGAATTAATTAACCACACTATCTTCGCGATTAGATGCTTTTCAAGTGCAAAAAAGTTATTTTATATTAATGTTGTTTTATACAAACTACACTAACTACACCTTCTGCTATGTTTACAATTATAGCAGAAGGTGTAGGTAATAGTTTGTTGAGAGCTCTACATTTTGAGATTAAAATCTCATTTTTCTAAAAAAATGACTAGACATGTTTTTTTCCGTGGACCCTTTATTTTATTATTACATTTGATTTTTTTTCAAGACAAATTCACCCAACCGCCCAACTTTTATATTCCTATGTCACAATTCCACAGTACGAACGTGTAGTGATGTCGAGCTGTGATAAAAAGACATTCCTTTATGTGGGCTGTAAACAAAATTGCCCCGTAATGCCTGTCACAAACGGGGCCATGTAGATAGGTGTAGCTACCCAGAGTACTTAAATGGAAAGGTTTAGGAATGACTTTAAAAACCACATGTGATGACGGGATTAAAATAGATTGAAATTCAATTTATTTTCACTACTATTGATAATAATCAGTCAGGAATACACTCCTTCATTACAAGGTCAAGTTTAAAAGAAGTAAGTATTTCAGTAGATATCGATGTTTTTACCATTTTAATAAAAGCCTATGTATCATGATTATTTGTCATGTCGACAAACTGCAGTTCACATTATTATACTTGGCTATGCTTAGTACCACGAAAAGTTTACCTTTCTTCATTCATTTGACTTCCTACGTAAAGCCACTTTTCCATCCAACGGGCCTGTAATGACAAAGTTTTCTCTTCAATTCTAAATACTTGTCATACTCGTTTCACAATTGTAATTAATATAACCGATACGTAAGTAAACCATTATGAGAAAATTGCGCTCAATATGTTATCATAATTCAGGTTTGTATAAAAGTCCTGCTTGTATATTTTTCAAACAAAACAAGGACAAGAGGGTTGAAGTTGGTGTTGTTGGTTCAACGACCTTTATTTCATGTCCGTAGTTAACCAGAGACGTGCGTACTACTTCATCTTCATTACCAGATGAAAGTAATTACTTTCGTTTCCACGGGAGAAAATTATTCCAGATCTTAATTGCACTGGTTGACGTTGGATTCTTTTCTTGTATAAGTACATATAAAAATTTGTTTCGAAGCTTTGCTTTGACTCCTAAAGCGTATATTAGTTGGTGCTACGTTTTAATATAGTCGATGGTGTGGAACTTCATAGCGATTGAGCCGTTTTTATTGTTCTTGAGCGAAAGCGTATTTTTTGGTGTGTAGTAATACACTACAACTCTGTTAGTTAAAATAAATGCATCCATAACTTCTGCATCCAATTGTCCTAAGAGGCTCAATTGCTTTAAAAGACCTATCATCATATATCATTCAATTTATTAATCAATGTGTGACCATTTCAATTTGTAGTAATTACCTTTACATAATATAAAATAAATATCAGACGCATAGTTGAAATTGTCGCGTCCAGATGTTTGGGCCTTTTTTCATGATCAGCGGTAAACTGTTCATGATGATTTCCTGGCGTACGCAATTGACAACATTTTAATTTTTTAAATGGTCTATTATATGATTTATTTCTATAGAAAATGAAAGGTATATGTGTTTTTTATTTCTCCCTAAATGTTTATTTTCATCCAAATATATCAAAATTAAAAGAAGTGAATTCCAATAGGTCGTAAGTAAAATATGACGTCATTGTTATGTCTCTACTAGCTTTTGCCCGCGGCTTCGCCCGCGTAGTAAAAGTAATTTTCTAATAATTGTTGAATTGCTACGCCGCCTACTAACCTACTACTACTAACTTCCCCTACTAATAACCCTTCGTCATAACCCATTATGGTAAATTAATTTTTATTTACTATTATATTTATGCCCGTGTGGGGGCGGGTTAGAATTTTATTTCACCACCCTCTTTCTTCCCGTGTGTGTCGTAAAAGTCGATTAAGAGAGCAGGGTTGAAGTGTGTTGTGGGTGATGGGCTAACAACCTAAGCAATATTGACGACCGCTTAAGCCTAGTTGGTAGTGACCCTGCCTACGAAGCAAGAGGTCCTGGGTTCAAATCCCGGTAAGGGCATTTATTTGTGTGATGAGCACGAATATTTGTTCCTGAGTCATGGATGTTTTCTATGTATTTAAGTATTTATCTAATCTATATAAGTATGTTTATCGTCGTCTAGTACCCATAGTACAAGCTTTGCTTAGTTTGGGACTAGGTCGATTTGTGTAAGGTTGTCCCCTAATATTTATTTATTTATTATTTATTTATAATATCACTTTTTGTCGATCTTTTATACCCACATTTATGCTAAAAGTGGCTCTGGAACATAAAGTTCATGTGCTCTGCCTGCCCCTTTTGGGAATAAAGGCGTCAATGTATGCATGTATGTACGTATTTCTGTTATTAAATTTACAATCACGATTAATGAGAATCTGTCCTCTGGAATAAAAGCTACTTTATGTTCATGAACATTAATGTTGAAATACCAAAATATCTCCACGAATGTTAAGTCAAATTTGTGGCCTGGACATTGCTATAGGCTTGTTTCCTAAGATTTTTTTTCTATGCTTTTCGAACCAGTATTTAACATAAATACCCAAAAAAATGATTTAATTTAACGGCGGCCAAAATGCTTAACATATTAAAAGTAAGCAGATCTTCGTGCAGCACCTTGAATGTACTTATTACGGATGCAGGCACTTTCACAATGTCTCCTACCCTCCCGTCCCGCCGCGCCGCCCGCACTCGCCTAGGTACCGACGATCGAGATGGCACCGAATACAAACTTTAAAACCTATAACCCTATATAATGCGGGTCTCGTTCCATACCTCAAAAGCAAAAATAGAACCCTTATTTATAGGATCACGTGTGGCTGTCTGTCAGTCCGTCTGTTACAACCGATTTGCTACGAAAAAAACTGGACCGATTGAATTGCAATTTGGCACAAATATTTTCATGAATTTTCATGTCCACAACATTACATTTCAAAATCTATGTGATTTTCGTTATTAACGTCCCAAAAAACCGTTATAACAACGCCCATATTGATATTTAGACGCCACGTTGGAATGTAAAATCGTTGTTGTTTTCCTAATCAGCGACCCGATAAACCATAGAAACAATAGATGCCGATGTTGATTTTCAGATTTTGTCACCACATGTCTCCTTTTAGGGGTTGAATTCTCAAAAAACCGGAAACACTTGTTTACTCATTTATCGTTAGGAATTATCCTGAGAATTCTCGAATAAAATTGTCTAACTTATCTTTTTTCTCCATACAAACTTTGGACCTCCTTTTTAACCCCTTTAGGTGTAATTATTTCAAAAACGCTGAAAGCACTTTATTTGTAAATTAATAAGTAATCTGTCCACAAAGTTTTAAGTACGTAGTAGCTAAAAATAAGTTTCCCTTATACAAAATTTGGACCCTCATTTAACCCTCTTAGCGGTGGAATTTTATAAAACGCTGAAATTACTTTTTTTGTATCCTAATAAGTTATCTTCCTACAAAGTCTCAAGTCTCTAGTTCAATAAATAATGTTTCCCCTCCACAAACATTGCACCCCTATTTAACCCCCTTAGGGTAAGAATTTTCTAAAACGCTGAAAGAACTTTTTTGTATCTTAATAATAATATTCCCACAAAGTTTCAAGTCTCTAGTACAAAAAAATATGTTTCTCCCATACAAACTTTGCACCCCTACTTAACCCCCTTAGGGATAGAATTTCCAGAAATCCCGTCTTACCCCTTGCCTTCGTCATAAAATGAAGTTCTGGTGTAAATTTCAAGTTTCAAGTCCCAAGTAGCTTTGAATACGAACTTTGCACCCCCTAATTTAATATAACGCTGAAAATACTTTTTTTGTATCCTAATAAGTAAAATACCTACCAAGTTTTAAGTCTCTAGTTCAATAAATAATGTTTCCCTTACACAAACATTGCACCCCTAATAAACCCCCTTAGGGGTAGAATTTTCTAAAACGCTGAAAGAACTTTTTTTGTATCTTTATAAGTAATATCCCTACAAAGTTTCAAGTCTTTAGTACAAAAAATCATATTTCTCCCATACAAACTTTGCACCCCTTTTTAACCCCCTTTGGGATAGGATTTCCAAAAGTCCCGTCTTATCCCTTGCCTACGTCATAAAAGGAAGTTCTGGTGTAAATTTCTTGTTTGTAGTCCCAGTTGTTTTGAATACAAACTTTGCACCCTTATTTAATCTCCTTAGGGGTGGAATTTTAAAAACGCTAAGGATATTTTTATTTGTATCCTAATAAGTAATCTTCGTACAAAGTTTCAAGTCTCTAGTTCAATAAATAATGTTTACCTCATACAAACATTGCACCCCTATTTGACCCCCTTAGGGGTAGAATTTTCTAGAATTTTCTGATTTTTCTTTTTTTTTAATAAATAAATAAATAAAACGCTGAAAGAACTTTTTTTTTATCTTTATTAGTAATATCCCTACAAAGTTTCAAGTCTCTAATACAAAAAATAATGTTTCTCCCATACAAACTTTGCACCCCTAGTTAACATACTTAGGGACAGAATTTCCAAAAATCCCGTCTTATCCCTTGCCTATGTCATAAAAGGAAAATCTGGTGTAAATTTCAAGTTTCTAGATACAGTAGTTTTTAATTCATATTTTGCACCCCCTTTTAACCCCCTTAGGGGTAGAATTTTATAAAACGCCGAAAGTACCTTTTTGGTATCAATAAGTAATCCTCCTACAAAGTTAAGTCTCCAGTTCAATAAATAATGTTCCCCCATACAAACTTTGGACTCCCATTTCACCCCCTTAACGATAGCACTTCCAAAAATCCTGTTCTATCCCCTACCTACGTCATAAAAAGAAGTTCTGGTGTAATTTTCAAGTTCCTAGTCCCAGTAGTTTTGAATACAAAATTTGCACCCCTATTTAATCCCCTTAGTGGTGGAATTTTCTAAAAAGCTGAAAGATTTTTTTTTGTATCTTAATAAGTAATATCCCTACAAAGTTTCAAGTCTTTAGTACAAAAAATAATGTTTCACCCATACAAACTTTGCACCCCTATTTAACACCCTGAGGGATAGAATTTCCAAAAATCCCGTCTTATCCCTTGCCTACGTCAAAAAAGGAAGGTCTGGTGTAAATTTCAAATTTGTAGTCCCAGTAGTTTTGAATACAAACTTTGCACCCCTATTTAACCCCCTTAGGGGTGGAATGTTGTAAAACGCTGAAAGTCCTTTTTTTGTATCTTAATAAGTAATCTTCCTACAAAGTTTTAAGTCTGTAGTTCAAAAAATAATGCTTCCCCCATACAAACTTTGGACCCCCATTTTACCCCTTTAGGGGGTGAGTTTTGAAAAATCCTTTCTTAGTGCTTCCCTACACCTTAGAAGGAACTTACGTGCCAAATTTGGAATCCGTAGACCCTGCGGTTTGGGCTGTGCGTTGATATGTCAGTCAGTCAGTCAGTCAGTCAGCTTCTTCTTTTATATATTTAGAAGAAGAAGATGGCACCTGTCCATGACGTCACGTACGGGGTAGACCGCGTTTTACAGATTTTAGTGATTTTCTCGGAAACGAGTAAGAATAAAAATGGGAAAACCACTTTATTACGTTCAGCTAAGATAATTACCGAAACAGTTTTCGATTTGGGCATCATTACATATTTTTCTCAAAAATCATCGGCAATGTTGACTTTATTGGTAAAAAATCAGGATGCATAGTTTATGGTTAGTCAACATTTAAAAAATAAAAAACCTTGCCGGCTCGATTTTGCTCGACTACAAT
Organism: Epinotia demarniana; assembly: GCA_945867215.1. Classification (NCBI taxonomy): domain Eukaryota; kingdom Metazoa; phylum Arthropoda; class Insecta; order Lepidoptera; family Tortricidae; genus Epinotia; species Epinotia demarniana. Next base: position 20,302,359 of record OX244260.1, on the reverse strand, counting down.
GTTGCATACAAATTCCATTATTTGTCGTGGTACAAACTTTTAAAAAATTTGAAACCGCCATATAAATAAAAGGCATAGGTCCTAAACAGCCAAAACGCAAGATCAGTAGCTGTGACTCATCGCGACTTTTTAGTTGTCTCAAAAAACTTATGGCGCTTTCGGAAGAAAAATACACTCCCAACTTATTATTAAAAAAAATAAAAGGCGGCAACGGCAATGCAAAAAATATTCTGTTTTAACACCTACAGTGGCTAATTCTTTATACGGAAAATATAGAAAAATTACGTGTAAATTATTCCAGATTTAAAAGAAGCTGCAAGCTCAGTTATTGATTATTTGTTTAAGTGTAATTTGTTGGTGATTTGCAAAGCCAAAAGACAGATATCGGAAGGCGTACGACAATTTCTTGAAGCGGCGAGAAGAAATGCATGCCTTATCATTTTCAGAAAATACATTTTTGTTTTCTTGCACAATTTTTGAGAAAAGCACTATATTTGTCTCAGCTGGAAGGGCATTTACTGGCTTCGTATTAAATTAAGCGGACTCCCAAGGTCGTCCGTTTAAAATTAATACTCAGCCAGCAATTGCCTACTTCCCTTGCTTTGACAATAGTGTAAGTACTATTAAAATATTGTCAATTGTGGTGTCGACACTATCTATACTAATATGATAAATGGGAAAGTGTTTGTTTGTTTCTTTTTCTGTCTTTCACGGCGAAACGGAGCGACTAATTGAAGTGATTTTTAACCGACTTAAAAAAACAGGAGGTTCTCAATTCGGCTGTATTTTTTTTTTCAATGTTTGTTACCTCAGAACTCCGTCATTGATGAGCCGATTCGAAATTTTGTTTTTGTTCGTATGTATATACTTCCAGGTGGATCCCATTTTTTTCAAAATTCAGTTAGATGATGGGTTCCATGAGGAAATGAGGGGACCCCTCAATTTTATTAGCACGCGTGTAGTGATTTTGGTGGGCGGAGGCAGGTCCAGGAACAAGGAAAATTTGCGACCGGTCGCTACTTGCGTTGGGTCTGTCTTTATGGTAGCAGCCTGTCCGGCGGTTAACATGGTAGATGGCCTCGGGGGGAGCTCACAGTTGCTAAGATCCTCGAGGCAAAACTGGTTGGGATCCTTCACGAGGTTACCGCCTGTTAACTGCCTGGTTCTACCGTTGGAAACAGGCAGAACGGAAACAATCAGTTGGGCCCATACTTTATATCCCAACCCATCCTATCCCGTTTATCCCATCTAATCAGCCGTAAGCGATGACATGGCATGTCGCAGCGGGCTTTTCATCCACAAAGAAGGATGGTTAGCGGTAAAATGCCATCCGCGTGTTTGTGCCGTGCGCGGGGACCCGAACGAGTGGAGAGGGAGGTCCTGGTGGCTGAGTCGACCAGTGGTCGGGATAGTACTGCTGGGAGACAACACTCTTCTTCGGCTCAGGATTCACCTCACACGGGCGGTCATGGTCTAGCCAGCCATGATCAATCTGATGGCCACGGGCGAGTGTCCTGGGGTATGGGGCCTGTAGTCGGTGGAGCACGGGTTGTGAGTCGTCTGAGGAGATGACGAGCAACTCGGCACCGTGCGGACTCACAGACAACAAACTCTTGGGGCGCTATATCGGATTGGTAGCCCTGATGCGTTAACGCATCCCAAGGGTGTGGGCTCCGTGGTGGGTGGGGAGCCAATCCGATGAAACAAGGAGAAAAAGGTCACATGGATCAGTTAAAACCTATGACGAAGGAAGGAGGGAAAGCCGGAACCGCAAGGGATGAAGCCAAGGCGCATAGCGCAAATGCTGCATCGGCGGTACGCACCTATGTCTCAGACAGAGGAGCGAGAGCGGGTAGCAGCCGAGCAAGGGGGTCCGTATGGACGCAGAAGGCGCGCAGCGCATATACAGGCAGAGATCATGGTGGAGCGGTCCAAACCGGAGGCACCGTCCGATCTTTTCCCCACGGGTCGAAAAGCGGACACGCCCAGCAGGTCCCCGTAAGGAGACCGGCTGGCGCAGGTGCCGGAGGGGAGGCCAGCGGAACTGTGGCCATATGCAACCGGCCGGCCGGTCCTCTTCTGAACCCTGCTGCTGACGAGCCGGGCGCCGTCGATAGCGTGTCCGTACCCCAGGGTGCGGATGCGTGGTCCGGTGGAGGAGTCGCTGGTAGCAGAAGGCAGAAGAGGCGAGACAACGCCAAAGCGAGAGCTCAGACACTGAGCGAGGGCACCCCCCAGGATGCACCCACTTCAGGGTCAGGGGTGGTGCAAAAGAAGAGGCAACTGGGAGCCAGTGGTGACTCTTCTCTGCTTGTCAGCGACTCCAAGCGAACGTAAGTCACAGCCTCGTTCGCTGAAGTGGCTGCAAGCGAGAGGATGGCCATCGTCCCGGAGGCCTTTCCGGCCGAGAAGATCGGGTTAGGGCATCTGGGCGCCATCCAGGGGCTCATTTTGAAGCTTCTGGTTGACGCTCCGGATCCCCTACCCCGAGTAACCCTCGGCAACGTAGTGGCGGGCGCTCTCCACGTCAATTGCCAAGGGAGGGTGTCCGTCACATGGCTCAAGTCAGCAATCGGAAGCGAGGAGATTGCTGGCTTGCGCCTGAAGGTCATGGACGCCAAGGATCTTCCGAAACCAGTCAAGATGCCATGGAAAACGAAGATAGTTGGCGGCCATGACGTGAAGTTGCTTCTCCGTGTGCTGCAGAGGTACAATCCTGCGCTACACACGGAGGAGTGGAAGGTGGTAGACACCTTGATGTCGGACGCGAACACCAGGCGCATCATACTGATGGGCCAGGTGTCGGCCGACGTTATCAAGGCAGCTGGCTACCACGTACACACGGGTGTCAACCTGAGCTCCTTCATGCTCCTAGAGGACGTGGAGGAGAGGGCGCTTGAGGGGGCTGAGGACGGCATTTGTGCGGGGAAGGGCATGGGGGGTCAGACGCCGGGGGAGGGCGCGGGGGGTCCGCCGCCTGGGGAGGCCGAGGAAGGCACACCTCCAGAGGGAGAGGTGCCAACTGCCATTGGCAAGGAGGCTGAGGCAGCCAAAGAGGAGGGGCAGTCGGAAGCGGAGGCCGGGGACATGGCGGGCTCCAGTGACAGACGTGCTGAATCCCGCAGGGCCCGAGAGTCATCACCGTTATCGGGGATTGGCTCAGAGGACCTGCAGGGAATGGCAGAGCTGTACCTGGAGGCCTCCATGTCTCCCATGTCCTGCGACGAGACGCTCCAGGAAGTGGCTGCTGACCTCAGCAAGCCAAAGCATTAACAGCGCCAATGGCGGGTTTAAGGTGTATACAAATTAATTTACAACACAACAAGGCGGCCACTGCCCTTCTGGCAAGGCAGCTAAAATGCGACAAGTTCGATATTGCTCTTATTCAAGAACCATATATATATAAAGGTGAAATAAGAGGTTTAGGTGGAACGGGGGGAACAATTGTTCACCTGTGTCCAGATATCAACAATGATATGAGGACATGTATTGTTATGGTTTTTAAAATAAATTGGACTGGTAACATTAAAAAGTCTTTGGACAGGTTGATTGAAATGAACCAATCACGTGCAAGAATCGTTGGCCAATCGGATTCGAGTTCCGGTCCGGTAGTTTTTAAGCGCCTAGTCGATCAAAAGGCGGGCATTCTAGAAACGGCACTGGAAGTGAGCGGTTGTCTTACTGTCAAGAAATAATCAATGTTAAATATATTAGCGTAGCATAAGCAGTGATTTGTCGAGATGTTAATAAAGTACTTTAACAACAGTGAATGAGTTTAAATCGTAATAACTCAGAAGTGGGATTCTTACAAGGCTACAACCAGCCTTTCTGCGCTCGCAAGCTCAAGAAAAAAACGTAAGTACAAATTCAAAGAAAAGTGGAGAGTTTGATAAAATAAATGGAATTAACGGTTAAATTTTTGCGAGGCCCAACGTGAACTACTCGGTTTTTAGCCCTCATTATTAGCTTGCAACGTAGGGCGATAACAGCTGCAATGGTTAATTGGTTTGAAATTAACCGTTAGTTTTCGAGATTACTGAATTTGTAGGATAAAACTGTATTTATCGTTACGGAGTAATTCCGGAGATTTATACGGTTGGTCTTGCATAATTATCTTGCTAGGTCACTCCCTAGATGGGCATGCTAGATAAAATTATAGTTAGAATAGTTTCAGGATTAAACTCTATTTATCATTACGGAGTAATTCCGGAGATTTATACGGTTGGTCTTGCATAATTATCTTGGTAGGTCACTCCCTAGATGGGCATGCTAGATAAAATTATAGTTGGAATAGTTTCAGGATTAAACTCTATTTATCATTACGGAGTAATTCCGGAGATTTATACGCTTGGTCTTGCATAATTATCTTGCTAGGTCACTCCCTGGATGGGCATGCTAGATAAAATTATAGTTGGAATAGTTTCAGGATTAAACTCTATTTATCACTACGGAGTAATTCCGGAGATTTATACGGTTGGTCTTGCATATTTATCTTGCTAGGTCACTCCCTAGAGATGGACATTCTAGATAAAATTATAGTTGGAATAGTTTTAGGATTAAACTGTATTTATCGTTACGGAATAATTCCGGAGATTCATACGGTTGGTCTTGCATGTTTATCTTGCTAGGGCACTCCCTGGAGATGAGCATGTTCGATAATTCAGTGATAAATTATATGTAGAGCCGATATGTAGAGCCCATATGTAGAACCGATATGTAGAGCCGATATGTAGAGCCGATATGTAGAGCCGATATGTAGAGCCGATATGTAGAGCCGATATGTAGAGCCGATATGTAGAGCCGATATGTAGAGCCGGTATGTAGAGCCGGTATGTAGAGCCGGTATGTAGAGCCGATATGTAGAGCCGATATGTAGAGCCGATATGTAGAGCCGATATGTAGAGCCGATATGTAGAGCCGATATGTAGAGCCGATATGTGGAGCCGATATGTGGAGCCGATATGTGGAGCCGATATGTAGAGCCAATATGCAGAGCCCCTTTATGTTGACCCCTGAGGCCATGTGGTGAGGTTACCCCTGATAATGATCTACGGTAAATTCCAAACCACGAGTTTAAAATTTAACCAGTACATTTAGTCCATAAGCTCAGAGTGGCTAAGCAGGCTAGTAGTGCCTGATTCAGTCATGTATGGCGTGTGTTGTTTAATTTATGAAAAGGCTGATAAGGACAATGTTTGTATCTTAGAACAGGCTAAGTATATCTTTTAGAACAGTCTAAGTATCTGTTAGATTAGAACGGGCTAAGTATATGCCTGTTAGATTAGAACGGACTAAGTATTTCCGATAGATCGGGCTGAGTATGTCCGATAGATCGGGCTAAGTATGTCCGATAGATCGGGCTAAGTATGTCCGATAGATCGGGCTAAGTATGTCCGATAAATCGGGCTAAGTATGTCCGATAGATCTGGCTAAGTACGCCTGTTAGATTAGAACGGACTAAGTATGTCCGATAGATCAGGCTAAGTATGTCCGATAGATAGTGCTAAGTATGCCCGATAGATCGCGCTAAGTATGTCCGATAGATCGGGCTAAGTTTGTCTGATAGATCGGGCCGAGTATGAATTAGATTATTTTATTTCATGAGATAAATTACAGTTTAAAGTTGGCTTAGTCAAAATTATAAGAATTTGTGTCACAATCGTCACAAAATAACACGCAGCGCTCAACAAAGTTGTAATTGTTCGAATCTAATTTAGTGTGTGCGCTCAGCTGATATTCTTAGGCATTATGGTCGCTTATCGCGGTATGCACGGCGATACAGTCGCTGCCTAAGTTTGTAATATCACAGTCGATACTCGAACTCGACTCGGCGATTGCACGAGTGGGAAAATCAACTATGTTTTTACATCCAAAGCTATTCAGTACGTCATCTATCCGCTGTTTTGCACTGTTATTTGATAAGTAATCTACATTGTGGTCATCAACTATCAGATACCTTTTATTTTCGTCATTAAGACTACTTAAAAATAATTCCAGTTTCTCCAAATAAATATCAAAGTCACCATTTCTTGTTCTATCTGATAGAACGGGCTAAGTATGTCTGATTAACGTGTCTTAATGTCCGTACACATATCAAAATTTCAGTATAAGTGTAGCTGTAACATACTTGAATAATATAATTCAGTAGCAATTAATTACAATTTCAAATGCACCGATCTGGAAGGAGGTACAGGCCAACTATGTCCGTTAGATTAGAACAGGCTAGGAATGTCCGTTAGATTAGAACAGGCTAGGTATGTCTGTTAGATTAGAGCTGGCTAAGTATGCCTGATTGAATCACCTGTGCTTGCACTATGTAAATGTGTAATCACTCTGCAAACACAGGTATGGCACAGGCTAAGTATGCCTTGTCAATTATAATTATGCATTACCACTACCGGGCAAACAAGCATTTATTTAGATGTATGTACTTTAAATAGTATCCGAAATTAATGCCTTCTAGTAACTTTACTATTTTAAAATTAAAAAATGTAAGTGCTTGAACATGGTTAAGAACAAAGATCTTATAAACTAGAATAATTCATGCGTATCCAACCTGCATGCAGTTGTGCAAAGATTTCTGTAATTTTATGACTACTTAGTAGGATTAGGCTCAAAGTGAGACGCTTTATACCACAGAGTTCCAGTTAACGGGTCTTTTACATGGCAACCCTCAGAAACCAGCACACAGCCAGGTGTGCCTGTAATGGGTTATCGAATTACATAGTGCATCACCATGTGCGTACTACTAAACGGGCCATGTGAGCCTATGATATGTTTTATGCCAGCAAGCTAGCGTGTGTGACCACGTGCGTAGCCGCTAAAAGGCTATGCCTACAGTGATGATACATGCAGTGGGAGATTAAATGCGTAACGACTATGATTACTATTATCATTTTTCTGACTGGCGGAGTTTTAGACTGAATGAGAATGAGAATCATTTATTCGTAAAAAAATAGGTACGATAACTTGGTCTTAAAGAAAATAAACATGTGAGACACGTTGTTTTGTCATTAGGCGTACGAGTATGATATAATGTTAATCATAAATTATAATTAATGCTTAAATAAATAGATCAAACTACAAGAATGTCATGCAAATCATATTAAATAACGAGAAACATTCACTACGATAGTTTTGATTAGCAAAAGATAATACATTATTTAAATGTCAAAAAGAGAAGATTCAATAAGATTAATATAAATTGTCCGCGTAATAAATTATAAGTCAGTATCATTTAAAAATTGTTATACTACGAGTATAATAAATGTTAGACTATAATAACATTTTTCAATATATGTATATGTTGTCTGGAATTTTATTAAATATTTGTGGCACCATTCCCAATACACTTTTGCGTAACTACTAAGGCGGTTTTACGTAAGTAATTTATTACGCAATGCGTTTTCGTACTGTGGTCTGGTTTTTCGTACAGGGAGCCTTCGTATGTCAGCAATTTTCCGTACAATTTAGGTATAACATTTAACAAAAGAGCCGTTTCCAAAATATATAGACTGGGTAAGGTTAGTGATCTAAAATATAGAATGCAGCTAAGAAATGACATTTTAAGACCACACATTGAGTGGACTAAGTTAGGTAGTGATGAACTGAGCAGTTAGTTAAGATAGAGTTTGAGATTAAGGTTCATGTTTGAGATCTGATTTGGATTCAAGTTTGGGAGGATGTTTTAGTCGGTGGCTCGAGCCACTAGCTTTGGTTTTATTCTGGATTTAAATATAACTCTATAAAAAATGGTTTTGTTATTCCGAGATGATGACAACCAATGCCGAGTATGAGACGCCAGATGAAACACGAGGCGTCATACGGAGGAGGAGTAGACATCAGAAGTCGTCTTCACCCCGGAGGCACCACAAGAAGGCGCGTAAAGATGTTCCAACGACGACTTGGACTGTTGAAGACGTCGGAGCCACCAGTCAATCCAGTCACGATGACAAAAATGTTGTCAGCAGAGGGTTTCACCGTCTCACAGCCCAGTGGCTTTCCAGCACAAGGAATAATTTTGAAGGGGGTGTATTGGAAATGATCGTGTGCTTTGAAAGGCCGATCTGACTAAATTAAGAACCGATAAGGTCTGATTTTCAGATATACATAATTATGATTCTTTACTATATGATTGTTATCTCAACTAACATGCATTTGATTATTTAACTTTAACTACTAGCTATAAATAGGTACATCTTCAAAGTAAATCTTTTAGTTTAGGCTGTAATAAAGTTTTTGGGTGAAGAATATTTTTAATTGTTTATCGAAAGTGTTTGGTTCAATTAAAATTTTAACGATTTTGGTTAATGATTATAAATTCTGATTGTGACTCATCTACGCTACGCGAGATATTTTTTAAAAATTTGGAAAACCGTAACTTTGGGTTAATAAGATTGTGGTTATTTCTTCTATTATTTATACTTTCTTAATGAACTTCTGATAAACTAGCACGTCTCAAAATATACCTACATGGAGGCAAGGGTGAGCATACGGTATTTGAGAAAATATGGTCTGCCTGAGTCCATTGGGCCAAGATTTACAAGTATCCTCATATATTTTATTGAAGGATAAATATTTTATCTGTATCGGTACTATTCCCCATAGATCAAGACCGTATGAGAGCCTAGAATAGGTATGCACATGCATAGTACGCAGTGTGGGCTGTCTTAAATTCCGTTACGCGCTTGAGATGCTGGAGATGAAGGGCGTAGGCGAAGGAGGATAGTTTTTTTTTGGAGATGTTTAAAATATGTGACGTCCAATTCACATTTGTGTGCAAATTTACTCCCAATAATGTTGCATCGTGTAAGTTTTTTTAATTTAGTGTCTTTGTAGTGGTAAACTATTGGCAATGTGGCTCCCTGATAGGGCTTAAATTGAATTATTTTAGTTTTGCTGTGATTAAGCTGTAAGTTGTGAGGTTGTAACCAGTTTACAATTCTAATTATGATCAGAGTTAATTTGTTATTAATTCCGTTAATATTACCACACAATAGCAATATAGAAATGTCATCCGCGAAGAGAGTACAGTGGTTTTCCAAATCGTTTGGAAGATCAATTTTGTACACAAGGAATAATATATACCTACATCCCAGGACACTCGTACCTTGCGGAATAGAGCCTATCATAGGGACTATCAGATCGAATATTTTGTGTTATTTCTGTTTGGAGTCCACGTTCAATTCCTACATACTGGAAGCGATTGGTAAAATATGAGTTAAACCAGTCGAGGGCAGAGCCTCGTATTCCCGAATTGTACAACTTGCCCAATAGTAAATAATGACAAACTCTAACGCATGCGTATTTCATATCGTTAATAATTTAATAACCTTGAGACTCTTCGACATATTCGTAGATTGCTAGTGTCGTTGAGCGATTTTTCTTGAAACCGTTTTGGTTATCATTCAGTAGGTACTTTATATTTTTCATAAAAATGGTATAGTTGTTTTATCATAACCGTTTCATATAATTTAGTACATGTTGGCAGAAGGCTGGCAGTAATGGTCGGTAATTATTTACATCAGATATTTCACCCTTTTGTGAACGGGCTTTATTAAGGAATTTTTTAACGCGTCTGGTAAATTGATTAACTAACTTATAATATCGTATAAGTCAGAATGTACTTTATGGGTCAACGGGACTTAAAAATTAGTTAAGGGTGTTTTACTGGCAGTCATTGTAAGGGAATTTCCTATGGAGTAGAAAAATATGTTGAACGAGTTCGCAATTTCCTTAGGGTTAGTCTGAAATTGTTCTGTTTTTTTTGGATGCATTTATTCAACGCATTCCTTAGAGTACTATCAAATAGGTTATATTTTCGACAACCGTTTTGTTACTTGAGAATATAGAATGTTATGGTTGTATAGATCGAATTTATAGAGAATGTAAATGATACATTGAAATACTATATGTGTAATTACATAGTGATGAAATATAAGTAAAAATGATAATAATAATTATGATGTATGTATCCTTAGGTAAGAATAATTATATGAATAACATTTCAGTAGAAGTAATCACAGATCAGTGCATTCTGCAATGTGAATTCAATACCTGTAAATGTTATGTCTCTCAGTATAAGGATCATAAACTTAATTTATGTAAGGTGCGTGCACCGGGACGTTGCACGAGTCGGATAGCCGACTATTATGGTTTTTAAAATAAATTGGACTGGTAACATTAAAAAGTCTTTGGACAGGTTGATTGAAATGAACCAATCACGTGCAAGAATCGTTGGCCAATCGGATTCGAGTTCCGGTCCGGTAGTTTTTAAGCGCCTAGTCGATCAAAAGGCGGGCATTCTAGAAACGGCACTGGAAGTGAGCGGTTGTCTTACTGTCAAGAAATAATCAATGTTAAATATATTAGCGTAGCATAAGCAGTGATTTGTCGAGATGTTAATAAAGTACTTTAACAACAGTGAATGAGTTTAAATCGTAATAGTATATATGTCAAAAATGGCATCAATGCTATGCCTTTACATGCTTTCTGTTGCAGGGATCTCACCACGGTGATGATCCAAAAAAAGGGGGAGGGTAAGGAGCTCATTCTATCATCAGCCTACCTCCCCTACGAGGCGACGGATCCCATCACTCAACAGCTGCGGGATCTTGTTGCATACGGCAGCCGGGCGAACACCAACCTGATAACCGGCTGCGACGCGAACGTTCACCATGTCATCTGGGGCAGCTCGGATGTCAATAGGAGAGGAGAGAAGGTACTGGATTTCCTGGTAAGCTCCTCTTTATAAGTACTGAATAAAGGCAATGAACCTACCTTCGTCAATTCTAGGCGGGGGGAGGTTATTGATATAACGTTGGCTACTAATAACACTAGTAACAAAATGAACTCATGGCACGTATCTGATGACATATCCCTTTCGGATCACAGATACATCTGCTTCAGGTACGAAACTAAGATAAAAATAAATACGGTACGTAAACGGAATCCTAGGTACACGGACTGGTCGGGCTTTAGAAGGGATCTAAAAATAGACCTAGGAGACCCAAAAGGCAAGTTAAACTCTATTATAGACATAGAATTTGAAGCGGACAAAATAGTACAAGCTGTATACAAGGCCTTCACTAATAACTGCCCGGAGAAGAAAACCCTGGCTAAAAAGTTACCATGGTGGACCCCAGAGATGTAAAGCTCAGGAGGGAAACTAGGGCGATATTCAATGACGCAAAGGCATCTAATGACTTTGGGTACTATGCACAAAAACTCACAGAACTCAGCAAGGCTGTGAGGAAAGCCAAGAGGAGAGCGTGGAGGAACCACTGCGATCAGATTGAGTCAATACCAGAAGGTATGAGACTAACAAAGGCACTAGCAACCACAAAGTCGGCCCCGCTCACATCCATCAGGGACAGTGACGGTAGAATGACGAAAACGGGGCTGGAGACCCTTAAGGTAATGTGTAAAATGCACTTCCCAGGCTCAGTAATACACGACAGCGTAACAGACGATGGAGCAATTAGTGTGTTGGAACAGACCACAAGTACAACGAGACACAATTGGGACACGTCCAAATAGGTAGTAGATCATAAAAGATAAAGTGGGCACTTTCAACATTCCAACCATACAAAGCCCCGGGGCCAGACGGCGTCTACCCCATTCTACTACAAGAAGGCGCTAATGTACTAATCCCACATCTTAGCAGATTGTACAGGGCGTGCCTGGCCTCCGCACACGTACCGCGTGTGTGGAGGATGGTAAAAGTAACCTATCTACCCAAACCGGGTAAGGCGGATTACAGTGAAGCCAAATCGTATAGGCCGATAAGTTTATCGTCGTTTTTCCTCAAAACACTGGAGAAACTGGTAGATAGACACATAAGGGATGGCCAATTAAGAAGGCATCCGCTGCACGAACTACAATGTGCATACCAGCCAGGGAAGTCAACGGAAACCGCACTTCACCTGGTGACAACCAGGGCTGAACAGGCTATAGAGAATAAAGAACTATGTCTTGCAGCTTTCTTAGACGTGGAAGGATCGTTCGATCGTACCACGTATAAAGCTATCAGCAAAGCAGCTGTTAATCATGGTGTAGAGCCCACCATATGTAAATGGATAGGCAATATGCTAAATGGCAGACTAATAAAGTCATCACTCTTGGGGGATGAGATAATGGCCACGGCCACAAAGGGATGTCCACAGGGTGGGGTACTCTCACCAACTCTTTGGAGTCTGGTGGTGAACTCACTCCTGGCAGAACTCAATAAAGGTCCCATCCACACGGTAGGATATGCTGATGATTTAGTGATACTGGTTAATGGGAAGGTTCCAGGCACGGTATCGGAAATCATGAACAAGGCACTGCAGACAGTGGAGAGATGGTGCCACTGACACCAATTATCCATTAATCCAGGCAAAACTGTAGTAATACCCTTTACTAGGAAAAGGACCCTTCGAGGCGTACAGCAGTTAAAACTATACGGGAGGGTACTAGAACTGTCTGATGATGTGAAATATCTAGGTGTCACACTAGATAAAGAACTGAATTGGAAGAAGCATACAGATCTTACCATTACAAAAGCACTGAGGGTATTTGGAATGTGTAGACCAGCGTATGGAAAAACATGGGGTTTGAACCCAAAGGTACTTAGATGGATCTACACTATGATGGTGAGGCCCATATTATTGTACGGTAGCCTGGTATGGTGGCCAAGGACTTTAAAGAGCACATACAGAGATGCTCTGATGGAGGTACAGAGATCGGCATGCATAGCTATAACAGGGGCGTTTCGCACCACGCCCACAGCGGCGCTAGAAGTCCTACTGGACCTACCGCCACTTCAATTGGTGATTAAGTCAGAGGCACGCAAATCGCTCTACAGATTAAGAACCCTTGAACTGTGGAGCGACAGTAAGCCAAAGGCTAAGCACACAAACATGGAGACTGATGGTTTCTTAGACAGAATAACAAACATGTACAAAACTATTGAAAAGATAAACAAAATTAATTGATAATTGATTAATATACATACTAATAAATATATACCATTAAATAGATAATAAATATTATATATACAACGATAAACTTAAATATATATCAGTAAAAGAGTTAAAACTCTTTCCACTTAACCTAAAATAGCCCCAAAACGCCTGTTTGGACCGATTCACGGGTATTTATTATGGGTATGTACTCTTGAATGGGTATTAGCAGGTGTACTATAATATAAGATTAAACTTCTCCAAAAAGCCTCTACGTGTTTGATCTGTATTCCCACGCATGCATATCTAATGAGCGGGCTTTAAAACCCGTGATTTCAAAAGGAGTAAATAATAATAAACCATTTACTAAACCAAAAAAGCTAGGTCAGAACTAAATTGTGAATTTTGATTTAAAGCGGTGAGTTGACCGGTACTATAACTTAGTTATTGTAATCTAGGAATGTACCACCAATACCTTAGCAGGGATTATTCCGATTCCGAACGCCGAGTCCAATCCCGCTATAAGCACTGATCCCGATGCAAACACTAATCAAAACCAAATCGAAGCAGACCTTGCTCAAGGCTTTGTATGAGTAATGCATAGTAGACAAAGGTCTCTTAGAGATGCCGTTGCCGTTGGTTGTATTTGTGAGTTTGTCAAATATAAATTAAGGTATGAATAGTACATTGTTGAAGTTGGATATAAAAAAATAAGGTGTTAAGATTCGCATATAGTTATCATTATCACATTTACATATTTTTATGAATAGAGTAGAAACATGTTTATTGTAATAAAGCACACATTGCAGAACGAAAAAAAGCTTATTTATAATTAAATACTTCATTGCAGAAAGAAGAAAAATACTCTTTAAAGATGACTGCGTAATCTAACGGAACCTGATGAAACTATTTTTAAATTTAATCAACATTCAATTTATGAAGTGCCATTTGTAAAGTACGCTTGTTTTGCCTTTTCTAGAATACATTATAACTTTTCAACGCAATCGTTTGACCTTACTTTTAGAAGTTGAACCTTGAAGCAGAAAACGTTGATGATCCAGAGATAAATTTTATTTGCATGAACCAGAAATTTATTTGTATTGTCTTATGTTTGTTCAAACCTTAATTTAACCTAATGCTCAGTGGATGAAATTTTAATAATAATATAATATATACAAATCAAACTTTATGAAGGTAATTTTAATGCTAGAGAAAGTTTTATTTAAAGTAATCTAGCATACAGTGTTTACGGCGGAAGTTTTTCTTGGAAGTATTTTCACTGGGGCTGGGTACTCGTAATTGGCTATGACACACCCAGGCTCGCAGGTTATTGTAGGGCTTGCTGTTTGTGTTTCCATGCAGCTGTTTTCATAACATTTTTAAATGTAATAATTCAGTTTGTTTAACTATATTGACATTATATTTAGGACTCCATAAATGTCAGACAAAATAGCCACACAAAATAGTGGCTCAGTCACGAAGGAATCTGGTATTAAATATCCCACCAAAAACATTACATGTAAAGTGAATGCCAAGAGTCCCTAGCTCATATATAGCTCTCAGCGTTAAAAATAAAAATGTATTATACTATTTGAAAATTATACGCCATGAAATTATACTGATTGTTATTATACCAAAATTAATTTTTGTTTTTATGCAGTAACGCTGCTAACGAAAATTATAAATTTTAAATGAAAGGAAAAATTGAAAAATTCAATGCTCCAAGCCGGATTCGAACAGGCGACCACAGGCATTCATGGCCCGTCGCTACTACCAACTGAGCTATCGGAACAATCTGGTTCGGGCACCAAATCCTTCAATCAGTTCCTTCATACAACGCCTTAGGGAGGCGTGCAGCGACATCTACCAGAAGACTTAGGCTTCTTAACGGCACCAACGTCTCAAATTATATTGAGAAATCGTCAGTAAAGACGCGCTACCCCATACTAAATTAATTTTTGTTTTTAAGCAGTAACGCTGCTAACGAAAATTATAAATTTTAAATGAAAGGAAAAATTGAAAAATTTAATGCTCCGAGCCGGATTCGAACCGGCGACCACAGGCATTCATGGCCCGTCGCTACTACCAACTGAGCTATCGGAACAATCTGGTTCGGGCACCAAATCCTTCAATCAGTTCCTTCATACAACGCCTTAGGGAGGCGTGCAGCGACATCTAGTTGTTAGTAGCGACGCTCAGTTGGTAGTAGCGACGGGCCATGAATGCCTGTGGTCGCCGGTTCGAATCCGGCTCGGAGCATTAAATTTTTCAATTTTTCCTTTCATTTAAAATTTATAATTTTCGTTAGCAGCGTTACTGCTTAAAAACAAAAATTAATTTAGTATGGGGTAGCGCGTCGTTACTGACGATTTCTCAATATAATTTGAGACGTTGGTGCCGTTAAGAAGCCTAAGTCTTCTGGTAGATGTCGCTGCACGCCTCCCTAAGGCGTTGTATGAAGGAACTGATTGAAGGATTTGGTGCCCGAACCAGATTGTTCCGATAGCTCAGTTGGTAGTAGCGACGGGCCATGAATGCCTGTGGTCGCCGGTTCGAATCCGGCTCGGAGCATTAAATTTTTCAATTTTTCCTTTCATTTAAAATTTATAATTTTCGTTAGCAGCGTTACTGCTTAAAAACAAAAATTAATTTAGTATGGGGTAGCGCGTCGTTACTGACGATTTCTCAATATAATTTGAGACGTTGGTGCCGTTAAGAAGCCTAAGTCTTCTGGTAGATGTCGCTGCACGCCTCCCTAAGGCGTTGTATGAAGGAACTGATTGAAGGATTTGGTGCCCGAACCAGATTGTTCCGATAGCTCAGTTGGTAGTAGCGACGGGCCATGAATGCTTGTGGTCGCCGGTTCGAATCCGGCTCGGAGCATTAAATTTTTCAATTTTTCCTTTCATTTAAAATTTATTATACCAAAAGTTTATAATGGCCCTTGAGTGATTATAATATCCAATTAAATTATATTAAATGTTGTTATATCCAATCAAAATATATCAAAAGTTGTTATACCAATCATTACACACCCCAATATTGCTTCTTCATTACGTTTTGCGTTCGTTCATACTTTAATATTTTGAAACGTCCTATTTCCTTAAAACCGCTTTGCTAGATTCTGCGATAAAAAACATGTAAATATCTACAGCAACCTGAATGGTATTTATTTTCTTCTTTGCCCTAAATCGTAAAAGGTTCTACAGATGTTGCCATAATACTGAGCCTCTATAATTTACCCGAACCTCCTTTAGAACCTCTCGTTTGTGGTAAAGTATCAGATGATTGCTCTATTAGGACTTGGTGTGACAATTGACTTCAAGTCCAAGCTTTATTGAGCTCAGGACACCCAGTGCACCTATTAAATCACGTCTATCGACACAACCGACATTTAATTCTATCCAATTTCAATCTGTAGCGGTTTATGATAAAGTTCTTTTTTCTTTGAGTGGCATTTAGGACATTTGGGTTACAAGGTTACCTTTTATTCAATTTACACCGGGCACAATGATACAAGGATGACCGCTCGTTGAGCTTGTCCATTTTATTGATGATGTAACATAAGGTATGCCATTGTTAGGGGAACAGCAATGACAAAAGAACAGGAGTTAAGGTTTTTCGCTTCAGATACGTGTAACAACAGGGATACGTAACCAAAGGCCACAAAGGTGAAAGCAATCGAAAAAAATACGGAGTTCAGGATACAGAAGACAAACAAAATTGATAATTTGTCAAATTAGTCTGTTTTACGTATGACAATTAATCTAGAACATTCCATGTAATCATTTGCTTTGGGTTATCGAAAATCTGAGGATATATTTCACTAAACTGATTAAAATTTAATACTCTCTCTAATAGGTCTAGTCAAATCTATCTCCCGGGTGTTGAAACTGTTGAAAGCAAATCAATCACACAGAACAAAACTGTGATTAAACTAACTCACGACTAATTGCTGGGTACCTATTTATATATAATTGTTAAGTTATAGGCACTAACTACAAATAGCATTATTAGTATTTAATTAATGCTCATTCATATATATTTACTAAACAATGACTAATTTTGATGTTTAGGGTGGTTGTAACGTCTCTAGGTAAGTGTATTTTAAAATACCAGTTTCTTATTTGACATTAACTAATTAAGTTTGATATTAATGGATAAACACATATGAATAATTGAATAGTGTAGGCATAGGCGTATTTCTGAATTGGCCCCATGGAAAAATATTATACGCAACGTAAAATCTGTACTTAGGTTTTGCCCGCGACGTCGTCCGCTTAGAATTCGTAAATCGCCTTAGGGCGATTCTCCGAGCGTTTGAACCGCTCGGTTTTAACGTTTCCCCCCGTTCTCGCCATCCGAAGCCCACTTGACCTTGATAATGTATAGGTGCAATTATTTGTTTTTGTCACATCAATTTTCGTTTTTTTTTTAAATGGCCACGATTTTTACACATTGATGTAACAAAATCGGACTTAATCGCGTTCAAAAAGGTTTTATTTAATTACCTCGATATTTCGACGTTTCTTTGATAATGGCCACAATTTCAATTCAACCCCCATGGGTTAAAAAGGTATAAAATTACTAAATTCAACCGTCTTGAAACAAACCCGTGAGGTCTACAGTGTTCACAGAGCCACTAGCACTATGTAGTGATAATTTTAGATTTTTTTATTAAAATGTTGCTTGTGGCCTGCTCTCTACACCGTGACATCAGTGCACCTGGTGGTACCTTCCCTCGATGCTGTTTTGTTTCATGTACTCAAGACTTACTCAAGACGTCGTAGGTTTCGATTTTCGATTAAATTGTCCAATTTTAAGAGTATGGTGCCCCACCCGTCGCCAACCAATTTGTCGGGCTAGATAGCTTACTCTGGAACGAAATTAATGTCCTCATACCTCATCCCATCTCGTAGAGGAACTCCGAGCAACGCTCCATTTTTAAGGGATTGTTAGAAAATATTGACACGTAACCAGGTAGAAAAGTAATACGAAGATGTTAAGTCATTCACCGGTTCAGACATAATTATAGTGTAAAAAACGCAGTTCAAGAAATTATTTACTTAGTTACATTGTCTGCCAACATATCTGTGTATAACCGTCTAATTGAAGTAATATTTAACTTTCTATTTGTGTTCCAGTGTATTGCTAAATATGAATTAAAAACTCTAAATCTACCAAAAACTACAATTAGATTAGATACACCATCGTTCATCAAGGCCATTATGTTAACATTTGATTAATAATCTATCAACACAGATTAATAATTTTATTTTGTTTTTTGCTTCTGCTCTTATGTAACTTCCATTACATGTACTTTTCTTAAGAAATACTGCGCTCTAATTTAAGCTTCGTTTTACTTTTCCAATTGTGTAAGAACAAACACAGCGCCGTTGTTTGCTGAATTTGGACCAAAGCCATAAGCACAAGTTGTAAGTGCTTTAGGTACAAAAAATAAATTAACTTTCAGCTTCAAGCTTCGATTTGTAAATAGAACTTTTGTTTCAAAGTAAACACGTAGTTTTAGTAGTCAACCTATTGATAATTATTATTACGTTATAATTTAGCGCGCGCTACAAAACTTATCGTAAAAAAACCTGTGCAGTTATTCAATATCAAAATTGTATTAAGTATTGGACATCATAAATTTGGTTCATTTTCGGTGCAACATAGTGATGTTAATGCAGTTGGTATAAACAACTTCAATTGTAATGTTTAACGATATTTAATAAAATTGAGGTTAATATTAAACCTTAATTAATAATTTTGATTGATTTTGTCTACACTAACTTCGTTATCACAACCATGCTGCACAGGAAATGCTACAAACTGTAATATGCCTGATTATTATATACAGCCTGATATGTTCGACTACTGGACAAAGACTCCCTTCCTCTTTTTCTTATGCTCTCGGTTTTTAGCTTCTCCTGCTTTCATACCTTGACAGTCCTTTAAACACACACACAGTCCTTGACAGTCCTAAAAGGATTCTAATTTATCCTGCCATTTCCGACGCGGTCTGCCGCATCTGGTTTTCGAGTTCAGAGGTTTCCAATAGCTAGGTGCTCTTTTGCAATAACTTACTGGGCATGTAGCAAACTTCTTTACTTGAGGAACATTAAAACTATTTTAGTTTTTGTGTATGAGTTTCTTTCAGAATAAACATTTAGTAGAGAATTCACATTTATCCTTTCATATCAAGGCACGACTGTAGTGTCTTGTAAGAGCAATCAAGGCGAATTAATTTGAACTAAAATGTGATACAAAGTGTACTCGTTTTTTTGACCTTGACTATGTTTTAAGACGCTACTTGAATTCCTAATCCCTACTCCCAAACACTGAAGCTCGCGAAATGATCCACACAAGTCTTCATGTATTAATCTGTCTAGCCGGAGCACCTCCTTTGGGAATAGGTTGGTGACATGCGCGTTTGCTTTCTATTGTTGGCATTGTTGCACACAAGAATTCAAATGATAAGAATTGATTATACTCCACTAAACAGTGGTTAGCCTTCAGGTGAATTTCGAAGGGAACACTACGTTAACAACGTGACGAAAATGTATATAAGCAATCAAACCTAATAATTGACGAAATTTGGGATTAATCTTTTTTGATGGTGGTGGCAAACGAGCTTACTGCCTGTTGATAAGTTGTCACCGTAGCCCATGGACACTTACAGCATCAAGGGTGTCACATTGTTGCCCATCCTTTAGCATGTACTTACTCCGCTGGATAAGTGATCCGAAGTGGATCTTGGCCTCCGATACGAGTTGGCGCCAGCGTGCCAAATTCTGTGCAATCTCCTCCCAGTTTTCTGCGTGCAGAGCGCGAAGGTCTTTGTCTACCTCGTCCTTCTAACGATATCTATGCTGACCCGTTCTGCGACCGCCCCGCCCGGCCGTCCTACGTAGGCTCTCTTCACCGCCCTGTCTACTGGCATTCCCTCAAGCTGTCTAAGCGAGCGGAGTCTTGCAGATGTTATTTTTCCTACGATTTTGGGCTTCGACACCATATCTTCCAGTTCCCGGTTTTTGTGGATTCTATAGCTACCTACTATCTTCCCTCTGCACTGGGCCCCAGATCTTCCGAAATATCTTCCGTTTGGCAACAAGTAGCTTGTTTTCTTCCTTTAGTGTCAGTGTCCACGATTCGTAACCATACATAAGAACCGGTCTAACGACAGTTTCGTAGATCCGAATCTTTAGTTTTCCAAATGATCTTAGACAATAACACTTTGATACGAGATTCTTCCTCTTCTCTGTCGTTAGTGTTAGTTATCAAGCAGCCCACGTATTAGAATCTCTCAACCCCTTTATATGGCACACCGTTTACACCAAGGTTTAGCATGTAGGTGCGAACATTTTGTGACACTTGTAGCTTTTACTTGACTTAGTTGCGCATCATTTGCCTTGAAAGTTAAAAGAATGCAGCCTGGCGCTCGGCTCGTACAAGTACTTGAATTTCGTGCCGCCGTTGTCCGGTAATTATCCTTCTGGAAATACAATAGGTACCTAGCCATCTTGACACTTATCGACGTATCGACATTAAGTATATCAGTTAGTTTGCTGCGGACTCTGAACATCATGCTGCGTATGCTGACCCGCCGCCCGCTCCTGCCACCTTGCACGCCAGTCAGCATAACGATGGTGCCCCGCTATTCTATTGGTTGTTTAATCTTACCTTACCGTTCACCCACAAATAAAATCTTGACGCCGTGATAAGTAGCAACTAAGCCTTTGGTTGAGTTTATTTGGAATTGGAAACTTTTTCACATAAACGGCAGAGTTGCTTTTTGAATGAACTAATTTTATGCAATTCGCCCAACTCAAATAACCTCAAGTATATTCAGCGGTAGACTACTATATTACTAGAGTAATCTGGAGTAGCTGCCGAAAGTGTATCCTGTGAATTAAAAACTTTCAAATTGAACCACCGCAGGGTTAAGTGCATATTGAATATATAATTCATTTTAATAAACACCCCCCCCCCCCCCCCCCCCCGTGTGGTGTCGGGTTAGAATTTCACCACCCCCTTTCTTCCCGTGGGTGTCGTAAAAGTCGACTAAGGGACCAGGGTTGAAGTGTGTTGTGGGCGATGGGCTAGCAACCTGTCACTGCAATGTCACATTTTGTCGATCTTTTATGCCCACATTTATGCTAAAAGTGGCGCTGGGACATAAGTTTCATGTGCTCTGCCTACCCCTTTTAGGGATAAAGGCGTGAATGTATGTATGTATGTATGTATGTAATAAAAATAATAATGTTATGAAAGACTATTAGAAGTCAGCTTGTCTTTATTTCGACTACTCGGGTATACTTGAAAAAGATTAAACTCTCGTATGGGTTTATCTGATGAAAGTACTTTTGGGGGTGTAGAACTTGTCAAGCAGACGTCATCCACATAAGTAAGCGTGGAATATTTGTCGAATAATCACCGAGCGATGCCGCACCAATACTCGGTAGACTTGCTAGAAATATGGAAAATAATTAATCAAAGAACTCAACATTTTGTGGTATTTGTTGAATAACAGCTTAAACGTTAGGCAGAGCCTAAACTGTGTACGTAGAGGTGTAATATTTATTGGAAAACTAACGAACCAAGCGCAACCACCATTACACGTGCATTGGTTCCGCATTCAGGTGGTAAGCACACGTGCTGGAGATAAATGTGTAATTTAAGGTTAAATTTTGGTTCTAAAAATGTATTATTAGGATACCAAGCTCAGGATTCTGCGGTACTTGTTGAGTAACAGCTTAGAAGTTAGGTAGAACCAGCAAAGTTTTGTACGTAGTTTGCTGCACACTATCCGGTCACTTGCTTTTGGATTTTAAAACAGGCAAGAGCCTAAATTGCGTAATTTTTTTTTTATCAAGTTATACCACCAGAAGCATTTTAGGGGTGCACGAAATTGGCAACTTCTGTTAAAAAACTAATATTGCTGACTATCTACTTGAAATGTTTGAAAATGGTAGTAAAGCTACACGTGTACATGTCCATACGCTCATTAATAGAAAGAAAGGTACATTACATACATGTCTAGCTGACGAACAATGGCAAACGGTAATTTACTCACATCCAAAATAACAGTTTTCAATCAGAACCGTTTTATATTTATTTACATTACAGCGAAAGCAATCAAGAAGAATTATTTGATCTCGAAACATTTTAAAGGTATATTCTCTTACACGCGTAAGAAGGAAGTATCAAGAACCAAGGATCATATTCCGCGTCTTTAAAAAAGAGTTCTCCAAGGGATAAACAGCGTAGCATAGTTTCTCCAAGTTTTATACGGTTCGTATCGTTTAAGATTGACTCGTACCCGCAGGCAATGCGAAGTTTGTCTATTATGTGATCCGTCAAAAACCCCTTCATATTAGGTAAGTACGTATAGAAATGCGTTGGGTTGAAGAATCATATTTATTTTTTTCAAATTGTTAGATTAATCATAGAAGATCATTTGATTGCGAGAGATCCGAACAATTTATTGAACTTGAACATTACGTGATTACCTCTCAAGATTAAAATTATCTTTCAAATTATTGGAAGAAAAGTAATTCGGACGAGAAATATAATAAAAGTTGAAATGCTGAATCAAATAAGCCAAAACCAATTCAGTAATGTTTTATTGACAGGCATTCAATTAGTTTTATAGCACTACTCTCCTATATCTTTAATAAATGAATATCCTATATCTTTAAAAGTTCAAAGCTGAAATTACCTACGATTACTATACCTACTTAAAAAAACACTATTATGAATATCATTTGTATTTATAAATGTACCGTAATATTTTTTTCAACACACCTGCCCGTAAAGTAGGTCTTATTAATGCGTATTTACACTGATAATGCAGAATATTACCCATGCCGTGCCTTTTACATTACATTATCGCACTAGTGCCTTTTCATTACATATCTTTTTAAATATTAGCAAGAAGTATTAATGTTTCGAAGACAGCTAAGTAGTTACTTGCGTAAATATAAAATTCAATTCAAAATGTGATAAATAATTAAAGAATTTCATGAAACTGCTTGTTAGCTTGTTGGTATTTATATTTTGACGGTGTATTTTTACCTATAAATACCCAATTTCAAAATTTATAAATATGTGGCTGATTAGCTACTTTGCCGGTGCCCTTATCTCAGACTTGCGCGCGCATGCAGCGCTGAGCGCGCGAAAAAATAAAATTACGGCCGCCATCTTTTAAATGGGTTTCTGTTTGTTAAGTTTATTCACAGTATTGCATTTCGTTAGTGTTGTTTTGTAAAATGTCGAATTTAGATAACGAAGAATTACTTATCGAGTGTACGCCGCCAGATATCATAGTTGAAGCGCAAAATGCGAGTGATAGTCTTTTGCCCTCAAAATCAAAAGATAAATAAATACATGCAAGCCTATGCAAATTTCATTCAATGGAAAAATAGCAAAAATGCAAGCTCTTTCTCAGAGAACGTGTTCATGGCTTACTTTAGTGAACTGGCGAAGAGGTATAAACCTAGTTCGCTTTGGTGTATATATTCTATGTTGAAGAGTACCGTGCAGAATAAAATTGCAATTGACATCAAAGCGTACACCAATCTAACTGCATTCTTGAAAAGACGTTCAGACGGCTTTTACAGTCGAAAATCCAAGGTTTTAACACCTAATGAAGTGGAGAAGTTCATTAAAGAAGCACCGGATAATCAATATCTAGCGACAAAGGTTAGTTCCACTATTTAGTTTTGTATTCATTATTATAATATTTGTAGGCGGTATTGTGAGTGTTGATATAATAGGAACTAAGTACGATTATTATAACTTAATTATGATTTTATTTATTTTCAGGTCGCATTAATATTCGGAATTACTGGTGCCTGTAGGCGTCAGAAATTAAACAACATTACGACAAAAGATATAGAGAATCACGGAGAGATGCTACTTGTCAAAATTCCGAACACTAAAAATAAAATTCCTCGGTCATTTACTATTCAGGGACCATTTTATGAAATAGTGAAAAAATATGAAACTTTACGTTCAACAAAAGGAAAATCTGACCGGTTCTTCCAAAATTTTCAGCCTATCGGAGTGAACAAATTTGGATCGATGCCTAGAGAAATTGCCAAGTTTTTAGGCTTACCACAGGCTGACGCTTACACCGGACACAGTTTTAGGCGGACTTCAGCTACATGGCTGGCTAATTCAGGAGCCGATATATTGACTTTAAAACGCCATGGGGGATGGCGATCTAATAATGTCGCCGAATATATTGAGGACTCCATCCAAAATAAAGCCGACATAAGTGCCAAAATAACACAAGCAATCCATTTGGAGCCACAATCCAAGAAGTTCTGCCCTGAACCGCGTCCTTCCACCTCATATGCCAATGATGGTTTGGGATTTCATACGTTTGCTAATGATGAAACGCAATGTTCTTCTACCTCCTTTCAGAATGTTGCATTATCACCGACATTTACAGTTACCCAAGAACAAAGCAATGAAATAATTAATAATACAATTAAACATACAGTACAAATGCCTCATAAGGCGGTAGCATATCATTTCAATAATTGTGTACTTTTAATAACTGTTTCAATAATTAAAGTTTTTAAATAAATGTGAAATTTTATTTACTTTTCCTCGCAAGTGTGTTGAAAAACGTCGTATGAAACACGTGAGCATTGGTCATTACACTTCTCGTCTCCATTAAGCCTTCGCCTTCGGCTCAGGCTTAAAAACCGACTCGAGTGTAATGACCAACATACCACACTTGTATCATAATGTACTATTGTAATTTTTCATCAGTAATATTCTGTTATCTATCATAACGTAACGTTCCGAACGCTCTTTGGGACAATTTAATGTCATTTGTCCATACCAAAATTACATTTAGATCTACCTGACGCGCGTACAATGCGTTACGTGATTGACTTGCGGGAGTCGAAAAATATTAATAAGCCAAAACAGGTTTTGATGGATGAGGCCTCGTGTAATCGTATCACGGTTTAGTTCATTAAATGTAATGATAATATTAACCCTAATATCCACAAAAAAACTAGAAGAAGTTCTACATTGGTCTGTGTTTGGTTGTCTTTCCCTTCTTCTTCGTTCAAAAGAGTCAAACCAATGCCCGTCGTATTAGCCACGCCCGTGCATGATAGCCTTTCGTCACTTAATATGGGTGTAGACACAATAGGTTAAATAAGCACGTCCAGTCCAGTGCCAGTGTCCAAAGTTTTAAGAAGGAGTATGTTCTGTCCCTTTTTCTCAAAACGCAACTTCCTATGAAACCATGACGCTTGAAAATTGTGACGTCACTGATAGACGGCAACGTGCCGCGCCCCACCGGGTTCGGCGCCGCCGTCGACTTGCTCCCCTTCCCCCCAGGCAGCTTCGCGTAACGTGACGTAACACACTGTTTGCGTTTTCTCTCTCTAACAAGCAATATTAAAACGGCTGTAGCTTCGTAATTCTTTAAGATATCTGAATGGAGTTTTGGTCACTAGGCATATTTTTTTGCCTTCTTTCTTTTGGAGTAATAATTTTCGAGTCTACACCCCTATAATGTCTTCTGCAATGTGCATCCTATGTTGGTTATTGATGCCAAATGCTGTCATATCCCGCTTGTCATAATATTAAAGCGTAGCAGATGTGCTCTCGTTTCGGAGGCTCCTTTATGGATCACTGAGACACAATAGTTTGTTAGATATCTACCCACACCTCTTCTGGCATATGCTACGGTGCCAAGCAGGTTACGGAGCGGAAAAACTTGTACATCATCACCTTGAGCTCCAGCAAGGATCCGGCAACGAAAGTTGCCTAATCAACGAAAGGAAGGCTAACAGCGTACTGACATGAGAAGAGTATGAACTCCCTTCAACTCCAGTGTGAAGTTGGGTTTGCTGCTTATCGACGAAATCAATTTTCAATAGCAGCGAAAAACATACGCCGAATAGTACGCAACCTTGCCGGACACCACTGCGCACTTCGAAAGGATCCGATTGGTCTCCGTTAAAAGTGACGGCGCCTTTCATTTTGACATGAAAAGATTTCACGAGCCTGACCAGTTTCGGGGGCTAAAAGTAGATAATGAAGAACCCACTTCACGATTAAACACCTGTATTTCAGGACCTTTTATCTATTCTTTTATTATTCTTATATTACAGAGGCAGCTTTTGAGAAAAATCTGTAAATTACGCAACAACAACAACGAACCTTCAAATCAATAACAGGTCGGTAACGCGCCTATGATTCTTCCGTAGTCGTTAGGCCATCGTGTCAGTTTACCATCAAGAAGGCCGTATGCTTGTTTGCCACCGTCGTAGTTTGAAAACTATTGATTTTACCAGTAATCACAATATTCAAACTAGATTGGAATAAAAACATAGCCCTTCATTGAAATGCGGAACATCAATTTCATTCAAACGTGTCCGAACTCTAAACTATTCCAGAACTTTCTATTAATCGAGGGGAAGTTGGTTCAACTAGATTAAAAATAGATAGCATCGTTTAGTACGGTAACTACCTCCAAAGCCGGGGTACCGCGGAATTTTACCTACAAAAGGGCTTCTGATATTAGAAACTAAAGTTAGGTAAGTAGGTATTATACACACCTAGTGGTGTAGCCGCTATACACGTTGATTCCCAGTGGCTTCCTATTTTATGATAACTATCTATGTGACTAAACCTTTTGAATTTGTATCGGTTTTTTTTGTTTATTCCATATTTTTTAGAACGTGGAGATGCTTCAATTTTGCATAATAAATACTTTGGGAAGATCTTGCTACCATGAAAATGTATTTAATGCGTTTTAAACACTTTGATGAAATAGGTACGTAATCGTAACGGTATCGTGCGATTATAACCAAAACATTCGCGAGATAAGTTTTGATTAAAAACAAGTAGGTGCCTATTACTTATTTACTTGCTTACTTACTTTATTAGGTATTGATTGCTGGATCCCCTTTGAAATTTAATTGTTCGCAGTTCAGATTTTGAATTTTGAAATACTAAATAATTATTTACATTAACATGTTACACTGTTTTTTCATCAGAACTGCGGTGTTGCAACGACAAGACCTTGTTTAACATGGTACAGATAAACATTCACATCATAATAAGAAAATGTTATATACTTTTATTTAAGGTACCTACTTACTTTGTAGATATTTTTGTTTGTAAATATAAAAAAATTTGCATCTGGATCAAGTTCGTAATAAACAATGTTAAAGGAGAAAGGTTACAGCGCGTACCTACTAGTAATGAAAGATTCGTACTTACTTTGATTAAAAGCGTACTCCGCTGCGTTTAACGACGGCTATAACGGAACTTCAGACAAATATCGCGTTCCTGACGTAAAAACGTTTGGAATTAGCTAATGGAAAGAAGCAATGACAATTCAAAGGCAAAATTAATTAAGATGCCGTGACAGACCAGCAATACTTCAGATCAGGATCATTTTATTTATACCAGGAGAATCCATTAGGCTGAGCATGTCATCGTGACTCAGCAACGAAGTACTACAAAGAACTGCCTAATATTTACGATCACTCATTCGTCTGTCACTTTAACATGACAGATTGCCGCTCAGCGGCCGACTTAAAGCTAATCGCACATGAACAACCGCTCCCGCCTACGACACACATTTAAAAGTTATCACCAACTTAATCGAGAGTTCATCGCGTAGACTAATTCTCAACATATTAATTGTGCTCCGTCTAAACTTTATAGTATAGATTGCTTCGGACTCGGGTTCAAAGTGTGAAGTTCGCTTTCTACTTGGCTAATGTTTGGGGGTATAAATCAATTAGTTATTTTGACAAGTGGCGGGGTCGCGGGGGGAAGCGATCAGCGCGGGCGGGTCCCGTGGCGTTACCGGCGGACTGCGGGGCTTGTCGCGGCAGCCGCAGCGCGCATGCGTCCTTGTACCACGAACACGCGTCTCAGTACATTTTTCTCATTACCCGTACCAGCTAAATTGCGAAACCGCCGGCCGTTGAAGGTACGATAAAGCGCCCGCCGCCAGGGGATGTTCCCACGGAACTTAATCACCGGAACAACAAGCCGGAACTACCATTTTTTCCTTCCCAGTAATTCACACCCGACTTAATCTCATAATTGACCGGCAAATTAGCATAAAGTCTGTACCGCGGAATTAAATTTTATCAGACTCGAGGATTAGTGAATAATTTAGAGTTTATTTCCTCCCAGCAGGGCCTGTTATCGTCGACCAATTAGCGCAATTTGTTGTTTATAGTTCAACCACTAGCCGGGGAAGTTAATTTCTAAATTGGGCTGGTTGCGAGAATTTGGAACTGCGCTTAAGTAATTTGAAAGCGAGTTCATTAATAAGAAATGTTTAAGTTAAAACGTAATTGTACATTCTTAAATCTAATTTGGTTGGATTGAAACCTCATGTTTCAAGGACACTATGGTAGCCGGCAGACCTTGTTATTGAATTTCCAAATGGTATTAATTATTAAGTTCTTTTCATGTCGACAAACGAAGTACCTAATATAAGTTTCATCAAACTCTGGAGCGCACTTTATCAATAAAACAATAATAACAAAAGGAAAGTAACAATAGCTATGCATTAAAAGCGTTATTCATTATTCGATATAATTAGTTAGTCAAAGGAAAAATAAAAAGGGCATAAGTATTTTAATAAGTTCTCGGTTTAATTTTCAAACATAAGAATAAAATAAATTAGCATTAAGACTGAGTAATATAACTTTAAATACACAACCCAGGTCGCGACATATTTCAAGCATTAAATATATCTATAGAGGCCTCGGCAGAACAACTTTGTATTACCGAGACCTACTATTTTGTCGCATACCAACTTTATGCCGAATAACGTATGGCATAAACATTGATGTGCATATTTCTTATTTGCCGAAATTGTTGTTCCTAATATTGTTTGTCCTAAATATTTACTGTCCGAATGTTTATTAAATTAAATTAAATTAAATTAAATTAAATTTTATTGTGTCGAAGTTTTTTTTTTAGAATGATTGATGTGCATAACTTTGATTTTACGAATATTTAATGTTCTAAAAATATTTTGCATACATTTCTGGTCTGAGGGACGAAAGGCAACTAACGAACCTATCTAATTTATCTAAATGAAGGTTGGCTCTGCTGAGAATTGCCTCATACCTACTTAAATAACCTATAACCCGCCCTCATATCGACGGAGCCCCGCTTCGCGGGCTCCCTATTTCTGCTCTAAGGGACAAAAGGCAACTAACGAACCTATCTTATTTATCTAGATGTAGGTCGGGTCTGCTCAGAGTTTAAAACTAGTATTAAATTAAGGAAAAAATAGTATAGGAGTTGTAATTTTAGCTATTTTAATAATAGGCAAATTAATTACTATAACAATGAAAATTAGGACTATTACTTTTTAGGCAATTCGATGTTCGAGTAATCAATATTAGGATAAACAAACTTTAGAACTTTTAAATGTGTATGCGCAAAAATGAATAGGCTAAATAAGTAATATGCCACTCAACATTATGCCAAACATTCTCGGCCCAAATTTTTTAGAACGATCAATATTATGCGATACGACAGGCACCCCCTCGGTCCATGGGGTCCCAGTGCGCAAAATTATAATTTGCGGAAATCGCGAAACGTCTGGTTGACGTAACTGGTAACCGAAGAGCTGGCGGCTTTCTCGCGCAACACATTAGCATTGCAATTCAGCGAGCAAAATAACGCCAGCATCCTCGGTACAATGCGTCGAGGGCCTTTTTTAGACTTAACTTATTATTAATTTAATTTAGTTAATATTAGTTATAATCTTGTATACACAATTTCAAGCATTGTTTATACATTGCCCTTAAAAAATGAAGTAAGGTAAAACGGTCGCATAACGCGAATTTTAATACTCGCCGCGATGAATAGTAGAAATATTTTAGTAGTGAAAGCTCGTCACGTAGCCGGCGGCTCCCAGGAGGTTCGGGAAATGCCAAGGCGTGCTCAACTCCGATATGAAATGCTGCCCTCAAGATACATATTTCTATCTGGAAGGAACAAGTCGCAGAATCGATTTACCCCTGATTATTCTACCATGCAAAACGGTTTACTCAATCCCTCGGCAGTTATACTTTTTTATCTGCGCATTTTATATGACGTGAAGTTGGAATGTGGTAATAAGACGGGAAAAATTGACGTTACAAGACATATCATTATGTAGAAATATAACACACTTAATAATTATAAAAATGGTCATTACACAAGTAAGAATAGCTATGGGTTTAAATTTCACATTATTAGTCTACCTTCCAGTAGGTATAAAAACTTAACCGGCGCTTAAACTAAAGAACTAAACAAGAAGCTAGCGCCATTTTTAATAAAGTATTTTTATTCTGTTTATGTTATTATAATCCTGACATGCGACTGTTAGAATTATTATATTTACTAATTAAAATGTTAGGCTAATAATATTTTATTTCATTTAAATATTATACGAGACTTTTTTCATCATTTGTCAGACTAATACGAATGGAGCGTACCTTTGTGATATATTGGGATTATTTGTTTTAACCTAAAACTTTAAATCAATTATAGTAAAACTAATACAAAAAAATATTGTTTGACTTGGTAATTACGTATGGAAATTAATTTACATTTGCTAGATGCTATGAGGGAAATGTAAGAACATTACATAGCGTTTTTCGTGACTTCTCGTAGTTCGAACTTACTGTAACTCGAATTTTCCGCTTTTACTGATTCAGGTTTTAAAAGAGTTGGACGCGCGCGTATTACCTGCAAAGAACCCGCGGGAACTCACGGGATAAAATATAGCTTTGTTTATCCCAAAGGTCCATCTTGGTATGGATCAGTATAGATCTTTAAAATGGATAAGTATTTCCGGAGACTAACCTGCACGTAAAAACTAACAAAGCTACAAAAGAACATTATTTTCACCTTTATAGTAATAAAGAAAATATAAAGATATAAGAAATTTACTGTCTCGTTGCTTGATATTTGTATTAAACAAATCGTGAGTACCTACCTACTGCCGCCAAAAAACTTCTTCGAACCAAAACTTCTTAACACTCTCACTTCTAGGAACCCACCCAGCGGGAACCTACGCTGTAGTAATTTTCCGCAACATACGGGGAAACCCACGGGATCGGCTACGAGCCGTCGCTACCGCTTACTTTACAATTAATTATAAGATTTATTCAATATAAAATTATGCATTTAAATCGACCAGGCATGTATCTTAGAAATTGTGCATCATCGTCATCATCATATCAGCCGAAAGACGTCCACTACTGGACATAGGCCTCCCCCAAAGCACTCTTTAATCATTAATTTCGAGCATATACCCACGGGTGGCGCAGTACCGGTCATTGTGGCCCAATGAACGATCCGGCGCCACCCGTGTATGCTCGAAATTAATTAGATGTTCATTCCAGCGTCTTTATGCCTGCAAGGTGAGTTACCTCACTATGACACGAAATATATTCAGCGTAAGGTTTTGACTGAGCCTGTAGGTACTCTTAGTTGAACCCAGTTACGTTGATAATAAATAAATGCTTGAATATCAACAGTCCGTAAATAGAGATTTCCGGCTCGTGAGTTTATAAATACGCGATGGCGGTGGTGTTGGTAAAGTGCCCATGTGCCATGTGCCATGTTAGTTCATTTCTGATCATTGCATTCACATTTTAATGTTTTGTGTAATCTGTAGCCTAATCAAATCGTATTGAAAATAACTCGTCTTATTGTATGCAGTCTCTCTTGACTTGAATGAGCACATAGCAATGTTTGTGGGTGCGGAACCGGAACGCACTGATAATCGTTGAGGTTTTTTTAGTTGCATATTTAATATAGGTCCATTTTTACACCGAGCGTAATTTACTAATTTCAGATAGAAAAATATCTTTACTGCCTCTGTTAATCTTCTTATAACGAACTCAATATTTACGAAATAAATAAAAACACCTTCATTGGCGTGAAGGTTCTTTTACGTTTTATCAAATGTACCATACCGTGTCCGTTGTAAGTGGGCCACGTTCACATGTATGGACTCGCACTAATAATTTACAATCGTATAACAAAATCAGTCTTAAAATTAGTACCCCTCCGCTAGTTAACTTGTCAAACTGTATGAGAGGAAATAAATGCTATTTTCGAATATACAATACTTATTTACAATATTTTTGCTGTTACACTCTGAAACTTGCTGATTAGCGGAAATGTCAGGCGTTGATTTCAAGATTGGCTTTACTCTACATCGTCCACTTTAAGTCCGTTGGTTTTTTACGCTGTCGAGTCCGCTACCCTTCAAAAGATTCAAAAGCAAACCTAGAACCCAAGTTCATTCGCTTCAAGGTGCAAACAAGATGAAAGAAAATAATGTTTAAGCCCTCGTTGCCTTCACTATTGAATGTGCGTTAAACATTAAAATACCATTCACGTAGGTACTCTTTATTTCATAGGTAGCTCAATATATAAAAGTGCTCCAGAACTTTGAACTTAAAAGTACAGGTAAAAAACAGGCGGCTCTTATCGCTTAAGAGCGATGTCTTACATGCAACCTTAGTAATGTACGCAATTTATACAAATATCTATGCTACGAGTATGCATAAAAACTTGCTCGGTCTACTTTACTAGGCTTTAAGATACCAATATGTATGTAGACAGTAGTTGCATCAGTCCTATAGCGCTTAAATATCGTTAATAACGTTATTGACTGTACCTACGTCACTGCGTACACTGTAGTCGTTTATATCCTTATATTATGTAATAGCATTATCAAACCGTGAAATAATCATTTATGTGGAGGCATTATGGTTTATCTTCGAAACAGTTTAACTTGGACGCCCAAGTACATATCTAATATCGAATGTGAAATAACACACGGACAAATTGTCGGCGGAAAACCTATATACCTTATAGCGGTGTACCGACCGCCAAGTTCATGTAAACATAAGTACTTACAAGTGATCGGAGACATACTCAAGAAAATCCCCATGGATATGAATGTTATTTACGCCGGCGACATAAACATAAACATACGTAATGCGACACATCCACAAGTCATAGAATACAAGAACGCAATGTGCACGTACGGATTGCAGTGTTCCTACGAGGAAGTCACCCGAGAAGAAGTCTACGGAGACCAACTGACTGCGTCGTGCATAGATCACATATGGACACGCGTAAATACCTATTGTCATTCATCGTTTGTGCTAGCGGCGGGAAAGATCTCCGACCATTACCTAACCGGTTTACTACTGTACGAGACAAAACAAAGTGACGGACTTGGAGGTAATGCGACCGATAAGGTACGTTCGGTGATTGTTAACAAATTAGTGCAGGAAAAACTTAAGAAAATCGACTGGAACGAACTCTTAAAAATTAACTGTCCGTTATTACTGTATGACTCTCTTCGCTTAACATTTAGTGACATATATACTAGTTATAAAAGAGATGTAACAATACCTAACAAAAGAATTACACAACCATGGGTATCGCAAGAATTATTATTGTTAATAGTAAAACGCGATGACTTTTTTAGAAAATGGAAATCAGCTCCGAAATCCAAAACGCACAGATTAAACTATACTCGATTCAGAAACAAAGTTAATAAAAGAATTGAGGCAGCTAGAAATAAATATAGACAAACACTTATAATAAACTGTAAAAAGGATTATAGAAAAATATGGGAAAACGTAAACACTTGGATAGGTAAAAAATCAAACAACATCGATAGGACAATAGTGCAGTACTTAGGTAAAGATAATGAGATTCAGACAGTATGCAACAATTTCACTAACACTTTCACCCGAGAAATAGAAAGTATAAAGCACAAATGCAGTTTAACATTTCTAAAAAGGAGTGACTACATAAGAGAATGTAATCTATCGTTTAGATTTAGAAAAATAATGCCTAGAGATTTTGAGAAAATTATAGACAGCTTATTTGTACACAAGTCACCCGGGTATGATGAAATCAGAGTACAAGATATAAAATTAGTCAAAGAAAATGTTAGTCCAATATTAGCAAAATTTATTAACATGTGTATTGAGAATGCAACGTACCCGGCTGCCTTGAAATACTCGATTATTAGGCCTATATACAAAACCGGTTGCCATAAAACTTACTCTAACTATAGGCCAATAGCCATCCTATCCGTTATTAATAAAATTGCAGAAAAAGCCATATTACACCAAATAACGAATTATCTAGAACAATACAATATACTCTCAAACAACCAACACGGATTTAGGAAACATAAAAGCACAGCTACCGCCCTGGCGCAGTTCTCAAACGACGTATGTCACAAATTAAATGATAGGAAACACGTAGTAGCAATTTTTATTGATTTCAAAAAAGCTTTCGACACGCTTGAACATGACGTGCTTTTAAAGGCAATGCATGAATGTGGCATACGCGGATTAATTAACGAATGGTTTAAACAATACTTAATTAATCGAAAGATGATCACAGAAATTACAAAAGTGCGAGGAGACGAAGCAATGATAACGAGTGGCGTACCAACCGGTTCTGTATATGGACCTATAGGATATATAATGCACGTAAATAGTATATGTAACGTTATTAAGAACTGTAATATGTTTATGTACGCGGACGACATGTGTATACTATACGCGGACAAGGATCAACATAAAATCGATGAAAGTATACAATCAGATTTAGAGAATATAATTAAGTGGTCACACGACAATGGCATCATTATTAATATGTCAAAAACAAAGGGCATGCACTTGTCGTCCCCACATAACGTAAAAAAATGTAAGCCCTGTTGTATTGTAGGTCACACATATGAATGCCTACACAAATTGAAACAGGACTGTAACTGTAGTAAAATACAATTTGTTGACTCTTTTAAGTACCTAGGCGTGACTATAGACAGAACATTTAACTGGAAATTGCATATACAGGCCTTGTGTAGTAAATTGAGATATATCTACGTAACCTTTTTACAACTTAAAAAATATGTCAACCGCAAAACTTTACGTACTCTGTACTGCGCCCTAGTAGAATCGCATATAGAATATGGTTTAATAGCATATGGGCGTACATTTAAAACACAATTGGATATGATCAAAATGTTACAAATAAGATACCTAAAGCTATTAGTGAGCCATAAACAGAAACAGTCGTGTAATAAGATTTATGAAAAATTGTTTAATATTTGTAATGTATTACCAGTTAATGAAAAATTTAAGTTACTGATAGCCTTTCACAAATACAATACCGACCCCTTTGTATATGAAATAGACAAAAACACAACCACTCGGAGAAAACCCAAATTATTTGCCGAAATGTTTAGCCCTGTTAATTATTACGGAGAACGTACATTTGAATATCTAATCCCTAAAATATGTAACTCATTGCCCGAAAAGTTGTTTGTGGAAAAAGTTAAAGCGAAGATGTTTAAGAAAAGTGTCAGTAAGATAATATTAGATAATTATACTTAGGATCAATGAGAATGTACTTACCCATCCTTATGGGCCCTGGTTGAATAACATTAACTTAATATTTATAATGTAAAACTTGCAGGTTAGTAAGTATTTGTAGGTTTTTAAATATAATAGCTGGAAATAATTTAGCCATATGTTTTTGACACAACTATGTAATCAAGAGTAATTAATGCACTGCCAACAAACTGTCATGCAGTTTGGCAGTATACTATAGTTTGTAAACATAAATGTGTCCTTCATGAATAAATGATTAATAATAATAATAATGTCAGTGCGCGTCTTTCCTTTCCAACGAGCTAAACAAAATGAAAGGCATGCAAAAATCTTGCTTTTATAAGGAAAACAGCTGAAATTTACACAGACTGCTGACTCGGATTTTTCATTAATCGCCTTAGTTTATATCCAACTGCATGACTGCCAAAGGGTGGGTATTGCTTTTTTTGTATTAGGTGTATGTAACTAATAAACATAATATACTACTCAAAAGAAAATAGGGCCAAGTGTGATAATGGTGATATTGGTGATCGTTGCGTAAAAATTATATCAAACAGTATTTTTTTTTCCAGCAGCATGAAAGAGGTTGGATACTGCAGAATGCGGGACATCATCCCATCCACTACCCACTATCAATATATAGCCGTTTAGCAATTAGTTTATGTTCAATAATTTAGAATAATAGTAGATTGTATGACAAGGGTCTAAAGTAGATAAGCCATATTACCACGAGATAAGTTCGAGGGGTAATACGGCTTTTAGACCAGAGTTATACACTCTACTTTTCACTTCGACTGCGAGAAAATAGTAAAAACAAAGATTATCCATCCACAATCAACAATTATACCAAGGCGAAAAGATTGTTCAATTTGGCGCCATTCTTTTTAATAAACTGTTTTGACATAGATACAAAATATTCACTAGACGAATAAACGCCTCTGACCGTCTAATAGCGGCGTAGTCTATCCCGCTCAATCTTCACAGCTTAAGAGTTGTCACAACTCTTTAAAATAACATTAGTATTTGCTGTCTACTAACCAGAATATAGCTAGACATTAAAATCGACCAATCAGGAAACAGAATTCAATTCAAACATTAGGAGTTTTTCATTCCCTAATTTACAATAATTAATAAAATAAACGCCTCTGACCGACTATAGCTCCATCCAAACGTATGTATGCAGTTAACCACACTTGAAAGACACCCAATGTTTGAATTGAATTCTGTTTCCTGATTGGTCGATTTTAATGTCTAGCTGTATTTTGGTTAGTAGATAGCAAATACTAATGTTTTTTAAAAGAGTTGTAATTGGTGGATGTAATATTGAACTGTTGTGAATGGTCAAATTAAAATGTTTTATAAATCATAAAGTGATAATAAGTAATAATAAGTCGGTAATAGTTTCGTCAATTCACTGACGCGTTTCAGGGATTTATCAAATCACTAAACAAGTCTAGTGAAATGATAAAACGAGTTGCCTTTTTTGTCCGATTTCGTGATTTCACTAAACAGATTCAGAGATTTGATCAAATTACTGATTTCTATTAGGCAAATGATAAAATGGATTCGCCATTTTAACATACTGCGTGATTTGATCGTATCCCTTAGAGATTTGATCAAATCTCTGTTTTGACCATTTCCCTGCAACATATATACTGCTCAAAACAAAAAAGGGCCGCTCACATGTTTTTATTTTTCACTTCTCATGCTCAAAAAGTGCATCATATTAGACTTGGCAAGCGGGGCTAAAGTAGTACATTTAGCCCCTAGGGAAAATATGTATACATATTTATGATTTATAAAACATTTTAATTTGACCATTCACAACAGTTCAATATTACATCCACCAATTACAACTCTTTTAAAAAACATTAGTATTTGCTATCTACTAACCAGAATACAGCTAGACATTAAAATCGACCAATCAGGAAACAGAATTCAATTCAAACATTGGGTGTCTTTCAAGCGTGGTTAACTGCATACATACGTTTGGATGGAGCTATAGTCGGTCAGAGGCGTTTATTTTATTAATTATTGTAAATTAGGGAATGAAAAACTCCTAATGTTTGAATTGAATTCTGTTTCCTGATTGGTCGATTTTAATGTCTAGCTATATTCTGGTTAGTAGACAGCAAATACTAATGTTATTTTAAAGAGTTGTGAAGATTGAGCGGGATAGACTACGCCGCTATTAGACGGTCAGAGGCGTTTATTCGTCTAGTGAATATTTTGTATCTATGTCAAAACAGTTTATTAAAAAGAATGGCGCCAAATTGAACAATCTTTTCGCCTTGGTATAATTGTTGATTGTGGATGGATAATCTTTGTTTTTACTATTTTCTCGCAGTCGAAGTGAAAAGTAGAGTGTATAACTCTGGTCTAAAAGCCGTATTACCCCTCGAACTATTTCCCCTCACTTCGTTCGGGAAAATATCCATCTCGTGGTAATATGGCTTATCTACTTTAGACCCTTGTCATACAATCTACTATTATTCTAAATTATTGAACATAAACTAATTGCTAAACGGCTATATATTGATAGTGGGTAGTGGATGGGATGATGTCCCGCATTCTGCAGTATCCAACCTCTTTCATGCTGCTGGAAAAAAGTTTTTTCCGCTATTTTATAAATAAAAACACCACGACCCCGCCACCATCTTCTAACCTATCCGCGATCCGAGTCTAAGTCCCAGAACTGTTTAAATGACTAATGATTTAGGAGCCAATATCTGCGAGTTAGTTTCGTCAATTCACTGACGCGTTTCAGGGATTTATCAAATCACTAAACAAATCTAGTGAAATGAAAAAACGAGTTGCCTTTTTTCTCCGATTTCGTCATTTCACTAAACAGATGAGATTAGATCAAATGACTGATTTGTATTAGGTAAATGATAAAATGGATTCGCCATTTTAACATCCTGCGTGATTCGATCATATCTCTTAGGGATTTGTTCAAATATCTGTTTTGGCCATTTCACTGCGACATACATATGATTTGAGTAAGGTACATATTTACATATGACGTAAGTATATTTCATTGTGGTAGGGTTGAGTAGAGTAATTAATTTATTTATTTACTAATTGGATTAAATTAGTTCACCGGTGTAATGGAAATTGGCCTTCAGTAATATACGTCAGTTTTATTTTACCCAGACGTTCCTTTTCCACCCATGTTCTTTGTGAAACACGAGTGAAGCCGCGGGAACACCTGGTCCTATACAAAATTTACTAATTTAGTAAATATATATAAGTTCTAAATTTAGTAATGGTTGACATGCGCCTAAAAACATTAAAAACCTGCATAAGCATTACTTAACGTTTGCAAATTGACGTTATCAGATGAGCCTTGACTCTTGTTTTTCTCATCAAAATTTATCTTAATTAATTTTTACAAATGGACTGCGTGAGAGACGATAAGAACAGGAAAGATGTGTGTGATGAGTTGACGGGCGACAGAGAGGTATGGAAGAAAAAAACATGCTGCGCCGACCCCAAGTAAATGGGATAAGGACAAGCGAATGATGAAATGTAAAGGTGAAAATAACCGAAATAAGAGAATTTTCCCTAGAACGCTTTTTAAAATATGAATGAAATGATGACCTAAAATGCTAACAGGTTTAGTCTGGAGAATAATGGCCATTATTAAGATTCTGACTTTCGGTAATTAGAGAACATTTCTCAAATCTTTTACTGTATTTTTTAGGTATTTTAATAGGGTGGAAATGTTATTTAGCTTTGTCAGCTTAGTTGAGTACCTACCTACCGGTTACCTGCGATCCGTTATATATACGTTTTCGGTGATGTTTGCAATTTTGTTTTAATTTAGTTTTGTTAATCTGCAGTTTTGACGTGATTATTGTTGCAAGATTATTATAATTATTTTATTGTTAATTACCGTTTGACACGTAAAAAGGCCCTTATGTCCTATCTGTAAAGGAATTATTGGATGTTGATATATACCATGTGCTAAAAATATTTTTAGCTTCTTTTTTACAAAGATCAATTCGACTTTAATAACTCTAAATTTAAATTTGTTGAAAAAACATGCGTTTCCATCCACATACGAGAATTGAATTTTAAAAGTTTTATTTCAGTTACATTATTCTACGAAAAAATTCTTCGTTCGCAGTAAAATACTGTGCATATAGTTAGCGTACACGAGACGAAATATAAAGAAACCTATTAATTTTCTTCTTAAACAATAAGACAGGCTAAATAGATCATATTAGAATTAATGATAATACATCAGGATGTATTATAAATTACATAATATTAACGAAGTACGAAATTTAGTCTCATTTTCTAAATGTAGCATTTGACTCCAGGCCAAGTAAAACAGGCGTTACGCGACACTCTTCTTTGCTCCATTGTTTATCTGACCTTAATCCGCCTTTTTTGCTGCCTGCTTGCAGCTGGGAAAGTATAAAAACAATACGCTTAGGCGTAAACGCTGAGATATTTGCCAAAGTTGATTGAGGATTAAAGTCTAAAGTGCGTGCCGTTTTAAATCATACCTAATTGTATGGATGTATAAATAAATAAGTTATAATGCATGTCGGGAAGGTCAAGGTGAAGTCGATAATATGAAATAAAATTAGTTGATAATTTACGAAATAACAATAACAAAACACCCTTTGATGCTGGTTTTACTTAATATTTGATTGTGAGTAATACTTAGTTGGAATTTTGCTGGTTTTTTCTTGCGGTAACCCCAATAAAATCATAATACTTTTAACAGTGTAGTTACTGCATTTTGACAGCTCAGTCATTTTCAAATAATTTATAATACCATAGTGATATGAAACTATTGTAATGTTAATAAGACAAAACTTCCCACACTTTACCATGCCAATTTACTGCGCTCTGAGTTCCTCCACACGTGACATTAGCCGCTTCCCGGCTTCGTCCGACACCTGACGGGTGTGGCGTGACAACGAAGATTATTGGCACTGTAAATCAACTAGATTGGACGGTACACGCGTTCGCTAACCAATATATCACTCGGGATACAATATTTCCATGGTTAGTAGACTTTTATTACGCACGTGCAGGAGTTGCGTTTATTAATCATTATTGTCTCAGACCACCGTGATTTAAAGAAGATTTGAAGACTTTTGATTTGAAAGTCGTAAAAAAATTAATTAGGAAAAATTCCCTGCCATTTACACCTCCATTGAAAAGCTACTTCTTGGCCAACGCGTGAGAAGCAACGAGGTTCCAAGGTTGATTACCACTAACTAGCGGGAAAACCCTTCTGCGGGCTATACCTTGTCTATTTAACAGTGTTAGCAAAGCGTTCTTTCTGTTGCACTTTTGTATGAAAATGAAAGGGACAAGAAACTGCCAGTAGGCGTCAACAATCGCACGTCGATGGCGGGCTCGGCTTACATGCCGCTTGTTGGAATATTCATAATATATCTCGTGATTTTTGCTTGTACGGCAGAGGCACCTCAAATAATTAACTTATTGATACTTTCCTCTTTCGTCCGATACCTTGTCAAGACCAGACGTGTACACGCTTATCTCGCAAAAATAGTTTAATAGTTGAACGGAATATCACACTTGCTATAATTGCATTAATGAATAGTTCTCGGAGCACCTGACGGCTAAAGCGGCCCGCCTAAGATTCCTGGCCCGGGACCTGGCCCGCTCAAAGAACTATGAGTTTTGCTGGACAACTCTAGGCAGAGTTTTCCTCAGAAAAAATAAAGCATCACCTATACTCAGCATAACAAGTGAGTCACAGATTCAGAGACTGTTCCAAGAAACCTGACTATATATATCTTACTGTATAGGTTATGGATGTAACTTTTATGAATATTTTTTGGCTTTGTATCACTGCACTACGTTATTCCTCATGAAAAAAACAATACCTCTACAAATAATCAATATCTCTCATACACAACGCACCCTCGTACACTTTGATAAATACACTTCTCACACAAAGCACCCTAAATCTAGCATGCATAATATACCTAAAATTAAATTAAACACAAATAAAATACACACCTCACACATTGACAATGTATTTGTATCGTGTTTCTGCAATAACTTTAACAACCGACACTTACACATAAATTACACCAGTCAATACGTCTTCCTCATACTTTACAAACATGCAAAAATTCCACAAAAAAAAGATAATACAAAATTACACCCGAATGCTACGCATACAGATCTTCACATAGTTTTTTATAATGGATGATACGCTCTCGACAATAAATCAAATAGACGATTTGGAAATAGCTCAATCAATGGAGTGTAAAACTGAAAACATCACGCAATACATAAATTTCAACCAGTCGGACTTTGTTATAGTTTCCCAGAACATAAGAAGCGTATACTGCAACATGGATAATCTTCTAGTTGTTCTGCGGCAGTTTAATTTCAACGTTGATGTGATTATCCTCAGTGAATGCCGCTTGCACCCAGACAAATCGGTCCCGAAGTTAGACGACTACACAAACTTTTCGACCAGTAACCACCTCAACCAAAATGACGGCGTTGTAGCATATATCAAAAATTCACATGCAGTCAAAGTTAAAGAAGTAATACTAACTCACGCATCGTGTTTAGAAATAACAACCGACGCCGGAATAATTCTTGGTATATATCGATCACCCTCAAACAACAATGCTGACCGTTTTATATCTGATTTAGATGTATACCTGGTTTCCATTAAATCTAGCAAAAACATATTTCTAACCGGTGATATCAACATTAATATTGCAAACAAAATTAACGAGCAATCCTACGAACAAACTAACAGACTAAATTATCTTAATATGATGGCAGTGCATGGTTTGTTGCCCGGTCACTCTCTCCCAACGAGAGATAAAACATGTTTGGATCACTTCATGCTCAAGCTTGACCAAAGCTACACAAAACCGGATGTTCTGATTCTAGATACAACTATAACAGATCACGCGATGATACTGCTTAGACTTGGCAACCGTAAAAATACTAACCAGTGCAGAGTAACTAAAACAAATATAAATTTCGATAAAGCACTAAATATTCTCGCTAAAGAAAAAATAGGAATATTATTTACCATAACTGACCCTAACTTACTAACTGAAATTCTCATAAACACAATCAGAAGATGCCTCAGTGAAAGCACTATCATCACCCTAGTACCCAGAAATAACCGCATAATAAAACTTTGGATTACTCAGGGGCTCTTACGTTTATTAGGAACAGAAACAATATGCAAAAAAGCTGTCGGTCTAATCCAGATAATATTGTTCTAAAAATTACTTACAAACGTTATAGGAACCATTGTAACAATATAATTAGAAAGTTAAAACAAAAATACGAAAAGGAACAGCTTACTAAAGCAAGCAGAAATCCCAAAAAAATATGGAAAGCAATAAACACTATCGCTAATCGCAAACAGGACAAAGTGGAAAATACTGAATTGCTGCACATCAGGAATTCACCCTCAGATTCTGTAAACGCCGTAAACCAGTATTTTTCTGACATTGGGAAGGCTCTTGCTGAAGTAATTCCATCCCAAAATTCTCAATTTAGTGCCGTGAGTAGCAAGCCGGCTACCACTGTGAACTCATTTGTCCTTTTCGAGACAGACCCAAGCGAGGTGTCTAAAATTCTATTTAATCTTAAAACAAGTAGTGCCCCTGGCTGGGATAACATCCCGACGCAGTTCTTAAAACTTGCAAGTGATACCTTAGTCCCCATAATATCTTATCTGGCAAACCTGTGCTTCAATCAAGGAGTTTTCCCTAATGCCCTAAAACAAGCAGTAATTACTCCGGTGTACAAGA
This sequence comes from Epinotia demarniana, assembly GCA_945867215.1. Lineage (NCBI taxonomy): Eukaryota > Metazoa > Arthropoda > Insecta > Lepidoptera > Tortricidae > Epinotia > Epinotia demarniana. Next base: position 20,259,192 of record OX244260.1, on the reverse strand, counting down.
GTGGGAACAGAGATAATGTTTCTAACTACAGGCCCATATCGGTACTACCATCTATCTCCAAAATTATCGAAGAAATTATCAACAATAGACTACTCAACTACTTAGATAAATTTAACTTGTTATCGAATGCCCAATATGGTTTCAGACGGGGAATCTCGACAGTAGAGGCTATTTCTTCTCTTACCACTCTTATAGTGAATAATGTGGACAAAAACAAAAAATGTATGGCAGTATTTTTGGACATTAAAAAAGCATTCGATACGGTCTCTGTTCCCATCCTTGTTAACACATTGGAAACTATTGGTATAAGAGATACTCCTCTACGTCTCTTTACAAGCTACCTAGAATTTCGAACGCAGAAGGTTAAAGTAGGCAATTATGTCAGTGACCAGCGCTCTATATCCTACGGAGTACCACAAGGGAGTGTTCTAGGCCCTACCCTGTTCTTAATTTACATTAATCAGCTATGCAACATGCAAATAGAGGCTGGCACTATATTCACGTACGCTGACGACACTGCCATTGTTTTTTCTGGAGATACTTGGGATGACGTACGCTCCGCTGCCGAATGT
>OX244260.1:19566120-19588620 GCA_945867215.1 Epinotia demarniana | reverse complement strand
TTTTAGAAATGGCAGGTAAGACGGAGATTGGTCTATAATTGTTAGCATTGTCTCTCTCACCTCCCTTGTAAACCGGCGTTACAATTGATTGTTTTAGTGGACCAGGGAAAACTCCCCTATCAAAACATAGGTTGACCAAATGGGTGATAACTGGGACAACCAATGGTCTAGCCAGCTTAAGGAAACCCGTAGTTATACCATCACAGCCAGGGGCACTACCAGACTTTAGGCTCATGATGACTCGGTCAACCTCTTGTGGATCTGTGTCAAAAAGGAAGAATGAAGACGGTGTTCTTTGTAAGGAATCGGGACCCTTTATGTACTGCGGAGCAGCTGATCTGCCAATACTCTCTGCAAGGTTTTTCCCTATGACCGAAAAGAATTTATTTACGTGGTTTACTGATTCAAGTGGAGATGCTTTTGAGTTTAGGAGCTGTGTATTATGAGTCTTAACAGATTTATAATGGGTTACTTTTTTGATGGCTGTCCATAAAGCTTTAGGGTTTTTGCTTGATTTAGTTAGTAGTTCTCTATCGTATTTCTGTTTAAGTTTGCTGGTCAATTTATTGCAATAATTACGATATCTCTTGTATGTGACACGCAGGACCTCATTGTCGGGATCAGAGTGAAGGTTTTTTTGCATCATATTTCTGTTTCTAATGCAACGTAATATCCCCTGCGTTATCCATGGCTTAATATTTTGAAGCTTTTTTGGTAAATTCGAAACCGTTTTACTTTCGTGGAGAGAAGTAGAGAGCAGATATAATAAATGCTGGGTGATGAATTGGGGGTCATGACTAAAAAGAAGGTGTTCAATATTTTTATTTATCAGGTTATTCAAAGCTTTTTTGTAATCAACTTTTTCAGTTATTGTAGGTAATGTTTCTTTTAGGCGTATGTTCTTAAAAGCCAAAAAGACAGGTGATCCGTTATAGAAATATCTAGTACGGCTATATGGGCTGATGCGTGACGATTACCAACCTTCAGCATAACGTGATCCAGACAGCTTTCATTTCGCGTTGGGTGGGTGTGGCCTGGCAAAAGGTCATGCGTAGATAGCATGTCAAGGTAACTTTCTCTGTTATAGGTATCCTGGGAGGTTTCTTGTAAGCGAGGAATAAGGTTTATGTTTATATCACCTGTGATGATTATATTACTACATGATTTTATGGACTCGAGATAATTGTTTAAAGAATCGATGAATTTGGATGCGTTCTGATTTGAAGGTGATCTATAAATGCCTAGTATTATTTTATCATTAAGTTGTAATTGTATACAAGATGCTTGATCTATTCTTATTTCTTTAATATTTGCTTTTTAATGATTTTTGTAACAAATAACTACACCATCGTTTTAATTTAAGTTATACAAGGATGCAAGAGATGTGTAGTTATTTATATGGGGAATAGGTTTACTAGGAGTTAAGCGACATTCGGTTAAAATTATTATATCGATATCGAAGTCCAGGAGAGATAAAGTTAAACTAAGACTGTCGAAGTTACCATAAATGCTTCTTATGTTCTGCGTTGCAATTGTTAGGTCCTTATCCGTAATTTGTATGTGTTGTTTTAGGTTCTGAATGTCACATACAATGGACTGAGCAATTTCCGTTTCGTCAATTTCATTTATTACGTCAGGATGTGTCTCCATTTATGGAAGTTAGCATGATCAGATAGAATAGCATAAGGGGTTTTTTTTATTTTTTTAATAATTTGTTTTTTTAATATAAGCATACAAGTGAATTGTTGTATTTTGTTAGGTAGTAGGTTACTGTGGATTTGTTTGTTTTTATTGTAAGAGATTTGCGAGTATGTAACATATTTTTCGATTAAGAGGGAGCGCTCCGCGAAATCGTAGTTCTTAGATTGAATATTTACCTATGACAAACTAAAGCGAATGCCAGGAAAATGAACATACAGAAACTACATCATATTTGCAATCTATTTGTCTGAAAAAAACCTTACAAAACCAAAATTGCCTCGATAGAAAACAATCGCCAAAACATGTCTTATTTTTACCTAATTTCAATTGTGTGCCGTTCCCGTGCATATAATTTACGTAAAAATTTAGTGTATAATAGCTCTTGATATTGCCTAGTGATTTGACGAGCGGCGTTTTTTTATGTAGTCCCTTTTCAGACTTATTGAGGTATAACGTATTTGGCGTATAGGTCTTTTTTATTTAGCGCGATACTGTTTCTCCTGTCGCGTGTTTCGTGCAGTACGCTTACCATGAGTTTGACAATGACGGCTTACGCTAACGAGTATCGAGTTTTCTATCTGTGCATCTCTATTGCACTTGGACAGTACGAGCGGGATGCACAGATAGAAAACTCGATACTCGTTAGCGTAAGCCGTCATTGTCAAGCTCATGGCAAGCGTACAGTTCGGTATATCTTCTGTTGCCATTCGCGGGCGGAGTCAATCGTAATCGCTCCGCTGAGACGAGAGGACTACGTTCTGTGCTCTCACGACAGCACGGTGAACATAATTATTTCAAAAATATTGTGACCCAGTATATTCGTCCAGTGAATGAATGTATCATTACATTCCAGTAGATATTTTGGTATATTTTGAAATAATATATTTAAAAGTCGACCTTAACATGTAGACCTTAAAGTTCAAAATACAACCATAATATTACGCAGCGATCGGCCGGCGACCTGCTTCTTAGAATAATTTGTGCAGTACATGCAAAACTACACGAACATTTTTTTCTGTCGAGCGTGTATTTCATGTGTATTTACTTTATGAAAGATTATCACTATCACTACAACATAGTACTCGTACAAGACAAAGTCGCTTCCCGCTGTCTGCTCCTATGAATGCGTAGATCTTTAAAACTACGCAACGGATTTAGATGCGGTTTTTTTTAACAGATAGAGTGATTCAAGAGGAAGGTTTATATGTATAATATAATTTAATATAGTATCCGAGCGAAGCCAGGGCGGATCGCTAGTTGAGTATAAATCCGGTTAATTTCAAAATCGATGTCCTCTCGGTCTCTAAATACGAATTCGAAGTCGGATATAATTCAAAAAGTGGTCGCATTATTTTCATTTTTGAAATATTTGTTGTATAAGTTACGATGCGCGTTTTTTTTAAAGAACAACATACGTTTTCAGGCTTTTCGAGAAATGATGTCCATTTTGAATTCCAAGATGGCGGACATTGTTTTTCGAATTTAAACTTTCGTGAGACATGTTGAAATAATACTAATACAAGGTTCAACTCACGTATTAAATGTCACTACGGGCGACATGTTTCGAACTCTGCGGGGGTTCATCAGGATGAGTGTTTTCGCGGCGGTTTTCTTAAATCTTGTCGTGATTCAAGCGACACCGCCGCGAAAGCATTCATCCTGAAAAAGAACTCCCGAAGATTTCGAAACATGTCATGTAGTGACATTATTGACATTGTTTTTCTTTAAAGTCATCACGGGTGTCACTTTTAGGGTTATCGAGGGTGCAGATTCCAACAATTATTGCCTGCGAACTTGGTCATTTTTATATTTAAAAAAGTGAACACAATTAAGCAGTTTTTCTTTAGTACCTACCAGTATGTTCAAAATTGATAACTAAAGGGCCAGAGCGTCTCCATTGTCTCCAAGCAGGAATCCGAGATCAGAATTGAAAAATTTGGCCGCAACACTGTGGCCTGAAAATCTGACTTTCATAGACATGATCGAAGGTTTCATAATATATAACAGTTTTTTTAATGCTACTTATAAATTCACAATTAAATTCACGTATTCAATGACATGACAGGCGACATGTTTCGAACTCTTCGGGAGTTCTTCTTCAGGATGAGTGTTTTCGATGATTGTTTTGAAGTAGAACTCCCGAAGAGTTCGAAACATGTCGCCTGTCGTGACATTTAATACGTGAATTTAACCGTGGTTTTATTAGCAGTATTTTAGACATGTCTCACAAAAGTTTTAATTCGATGATGGCTTTTTTTTTGCTTTAGTTTTTTACTAGCCATTGTAATTACATCACATAGGCTCTTAAACTCAGAAATTAGGAATTACTTCAAAATCCCCAAATGTTTTTAACTTAATGATCATGTTACCTGTGGTCGATACACCTAATGGATATTACTATGATGATGCTTTAGCGAATCCTAATAATAGGATTTAAGTAGTGAGCATTACGTAATGCTAATGTGGATATGTCAATAATATCAGGATTACAGATAGCTGACAGCGTAATGACCCTAATAATGGCTAACGTACCGTAACTCTGATTATTAGACCTTGATCAAATCCAACAGGATATACATCGTTTGCACTATTAAAACTATTAGTATCGAATACCAATAATTATCATAATGTCATGATATGTGTTTTACAACCCTAAGGCAAAGCTGTACTCAAAGGTGCCAAATGAAGAACCTTATTACAAATGCCCCGCAATCTGTCTGTCCGTCCGTCTGCCACAGGGCTATTACGTGATTTAGTAAATAAAAAACCGGCCAAGTGCGAGTCAGACTCGTTCACGATGGGTTCCGTACCATTCTCTATAAAACAGTAAAAAAAAGTTTATTGTATGGGAGCCCCCCTTAAATATTTATTTTATTTTGTTTTTTTAGTATTTGTTGTTATAGCAGCAACAGAAATACATCATCTGTGAAAATTTCAACTATGTAGCTATCACGGTTCTTGAGTTACAGCCTGGTGACAGACAGACAGACGGACAGAGAAGTCTTAGTAATAGGGTCCCGTTTTTACCTTTTGGGTACGGAACCCTAAAAAACGGAAGGTCATATTTCAGTTATAGCTCTCGAAACTCTGACTTAATAGCGAAAATAATATCTTCAAATATAGGTACAGATTTGGTCTTGCTTCCCACTTTTTATAATAGGGAAGATGACTAAATTTTTTTATGATGTCATTTGAACCAGTTTTTGGACAGGAACAAATGTTTGTATTGGAGGAACTACAATTAAAGAACTTAAATACCAAAAAATTTGAGACAAAGATTGACCTCGCTGGCGGCAGCGCAAAACGCTTAATACTGAAAGACAGACAGGCGTGACGTCACAGCCGACATTTGTTAATACAAAGTACCTACATGTATCGTCGTATGGAAAATCGGGTTCTTAAATTGTTGTTTCATTCGCGGAATACTGCGTTTAAGTACATAATTGTTATACAATTTTGTTTCTATAAAAGCCTAAGGATTCTATTGGTACCTTTAAAATTACTCTTGTAGAATAAAAAAAAAATTTTTTTTCTAAACTTTCAAGGTTTATATCTTTTTACGATTTTAATTATATTTTATTATTTATACTTTATTACGGTAATTTGATGGTTTACTATACATTTAGAATCACTACGTTATCAATTTGAACATGAGTCATCATGCCTATTATTCATAGGTATTCATCATGTTTCATCTGACTGTCGGGGCATATACTATGCGAGAAGGAGCGGGGCAGCAATAGACGCATCAGCGCGGCAGGTGCGGGGCGCGCGGGTGATTTCTGATTTTTCCCTGGCGGTACGCCCCCTCTTAACCAATTGTGTGCTATTTGACTATAAGAGTGTGCGTAGATTTTAAATGGTGTGTGTTGAGCCAGTAAACTAGTATGAGTATCTGTTATTTTTAATGTATGAGGAATATATAGAGTGATGTAGAGTGTGTTCAAGTTATAGATATGTTTATGAATAAACGAGCAAAACAAAAAGCAGATATTATCATTTTTCGTTAATATGCTAACCGTTGAATACATTAAATATACATAAACGAATAATAATATATCGTTTGCGGAGGTACCAATAATTTTCTGACCTACCATAAGTCAGGTTTGCTTTGACAGTTCTTGCACTTGAGCCTCACTATGTATGGGAATAACAGGCATTTTCTCGCTCATTCTCAGGTAGACAGTTCCGTACGATGTCCAGCAGAACTTATATCTTCCGGCTCTCTTCAGCTCGCGGGCCAGGAAGTACAGGCGGGCTGCCTTGGGTGTCAAGTGCTCCGAGATATAGATAGGGATGTTTTCAGATGTGCGATGTCCTAGGTGTTGGGCTTGCAGATTATCTTTGTGTTTAAAGTTAAAAGATTTGCATTTTTTAAGTATTTCGCACACGTTTAATTCAGAAATAGGTGTGTAAGTATCAAGTAAACTATGTATGTTAATAAGTTTCTATCAAAATGTTCAGTTTTGGTACAAGCTTCTTAATCATAGTTGCAGTAGCTAAGGGGCAACCCGATGGCTCGCGGTATCAAATACCGCGAGCCATCGGGTTGCCTCTTGGCTCAAAGCTTCCGAAGTGTTGTGGAACCTCCCTGTGCAACCCGAACTGAGCCAACTTTGCCTAGTGTGAAAAAAGAAATTAGTATGAAATAAAAAAGTTTGTTACGAGTTGCCTGAAAGTGTGTACGCGATTTCAATCGGCTTCCACATTATTATTTTTTCACTAACCCCAGACTAAGTTGGTTCCGTTCGGGTTGCACAGGGCGGTACCACAACACGTCGGGAGCTCAAATACCGAGAGCCATCCGGTTTCCTATTGGATACTGCTAACTAAATTATTTATGAGGCTACTTTTTTGCATTTTTCGTTGATAGAGTTTTAATATCTAATTCGGGTAAATTTTGAGTAATTGAGGAGTTGCTTTGGTCACCTTGTATCTCCATCACCAAATCGGCTCGGCGTTGCCATAATTTATTCTTAAGAGTTACGAGGCCACCATTAGATAGTTATTAACTGCATTCAAAGATTTAAATAAAAGCTCCATACACGGCCGAGAATTGAACCAATAATTGTTCCTTAAAACGCAATAAAACGAACTCCGATTTTTTGACAGATTGACCGGGTTCGATTTCCCGCCGTGTACCTACAAGCTTTTATTTAACTTGACCTGACCCCCTAGCACACAATTGAATTTTTATTGTCCGACTTAAAGCATTTGTCCCTCTTGCACTCGCATATTTGCCAGAATGAGACGAATGCTTTATGTACGACATAAACTTAGCCCACTGTTCGTTTGTTTGTTAATGAGGGACAAATCTCGGAACTGAATTTTAACCAGTAATTTGTAACCTCAACCACAGAACACCTCCACTAGAAGCCTAATGTTTGTAATTTTGTTCCCGACGCGAGTCACCAAAGCATGAGGAAGAGGTGAGGGGAAGGGCGGGTGCTAACAGCGTTGCGATTGGGCGATGCGCTCGCGCGCGGAATGCGTAGTGATGGGACATGTTCACGTACAGTCAAGTGTAAAAATATGGGTGCATACAACTTACTCATAAATATGTCCCATAACTCTTATGTCAGCGGATTAAGGTTTTGGTACTTATTTATGAGAGGATGTTATCGATACATATTTTTGCACTTGACTGTACAAGCATCCTAATTTTTTAGGTACATTTTAAAGTAAAGTAAGTAACTACTTACTATACTTTTATCTTTAAGTTAAGGTAAAGTATAGATAGTTTTGTTACCATTTTAATACACAGTAAGTTAGGAATCCTAACTGGTACCGTAATTTTTTGCTGATAAATCATGGTAGGTACTTACTGTACATATTAAAATGGTAATTAAACTATCTATACTTAAAAGTGTGCTAAAAAAATACTGACCATTTAGAATTTTTGGTTCTAAAGATTAAACTACAAATACTTCAGTATTTTTTATGGAAAGTTTCGGAGCAGTTTAATAATAAGTAAAGTCTCATTTAATAATTGTTTTTAAGCAGTAACGCTGCTAAAGAAAATTATAAATTTTTAAATGAAAGGAAAAATTGAAAAAAAAATTTAATGCTCCGAGCCGGATTAGAACCGGCGACCACAGGCATTCATGGCCCGTCGCTACTACCAACTGAGCTATCGGAACAATCCGGTTCGGGCACCAAATCCTTCAATCAGTTCCTTCATATAACGCCTTAGGGAGGCGTATGTAGCGACATCTACCAGAAGACTTAGGCTTCTTTACGGCACCAACGCCTCAAATTATGTTGAGAAATCGTCAGTAACGATGCGCCACCCCATACTAAATTAATATTTGTTTTTAAGCAGTAACGCTGCTAAAGAAAATTATAAATTTTTAAATGAAAGGAAAAATTGAAAAAATTTTTTAATGCTCCGAGCCGGATTAGAACCGGCGACCACAGGCATTCATGGCCCGTCGCTACTACCAACTGAGCTATCGGAACAATCCGGTTCGGGCACCAAATCCTTCAATCAGTTCCTTCATATAACGCCTTAGGGAGGCGTATGTAGCGACATCTACCAGAAGACTTAGGCTTCTTTACGGCACCAACGCCTCAAGGAACTGATTGAAGGATTTGGTGCCCGAACCGGATTGTTCCGATAGCTCAGTTGGTAGTAGCGACGGGCCATGAATGCCTGTGGTCGCCGGTTCTAATCCGGCTCGGAGCATTAAAAAATTTTTTCAATTTTTCCTTTCATTTAAAAATTTATAAAGTCTCATTATTCCTTTAAAAGTTGTATTTATTGTTCTCATTTTAAAATAAAACAAACAAAACACGAAAAAGGCATTCGGCTATTTAGGATGGTGACGTATCTCACACCAACTCCGAGTTCCCTCGCACTTTCTCGAAGTTCATCATCAGGCCCATTTTGTGGCACTGGACCCAACTGCTCACTGAGAGGATTCTAAGAAACCCGCACAACGTATATCTATCTCACACCAACTCCGAGTTCCCTCGCACTTTCTTGAAATTCATCATCAAGCCCATTTTGTGGCACTGGGCCCAACTGCTCACTGAGAGGATTCTTAGAATCCCGCACAACGTATATCTAACTCACACCAACTCCGAGTTCCCTCGCACTTTCCCGAAGTTCATCATCAGGCCCATCTTGTGACACTGGGCCCAACTGCTCACTGAGAGGATTCTTAGAAGCCCGCACAACGTATATCTAACTCACACCAACTCCGAGTTCCCTCGCACTTTCTCGAAGTTCATCATCAGGCCCATCTTGTGACACTGGACACAACTGCTCACTGAGAGGATTCTAAGAAGCCCGCACAACGTATATCTATCTCACACCAACTCCGAGTTCCCTCGCACTTTCTCGAAGTTCATCATCAGGCCCATCTTGTGACATTGGACCCAACTGCTCACTGAGAGGATTCTAAGAAGCCCGCACAACGTATATCTATCTCACTCCAACTCCGAGTTCCCTCGCACTTTCTCGAAGTTCATCATCAGGCTCATCTTGTGGCACTGGACCCAACTGCTCACCGAGACGATTCTAAAAAGCCCGCACAACCTATATCTATCTCAAACCAACTACGAGTACCCTCGCACTTTCCCAAAGTTTATCATCAGGCCCATCCTGAAACCTAGACGCAACTGTTCACCAAGAGCATTCTAAAAAGTTACTAAAACAGTATAGTAACTACTACTACTAGTACTACTAATACTTATTATATATTACACTATTTACTTTAAATAACGAACAAAAAATAAAACTAAATTTAAGTTCTAATCTACAGAATAACTACTCAAACCAAAATAAACGAGAAATCTGTATTTTTGTTACATTTCTTCACATCGGTAGGAACGAAAGCACGTGGTTTGTCGATTGACCATCATAGCATCATCGGGACATCACTAGTCGTGACGTGTTTTCGTAAGAAAGGAATAGAATATTGCATTTTCAAAGTGATGAAAAGTGACAGACATAGTGTGTCTGTACCTCAGTATTCGCACCGGCCAGTATAAAATGGCCTCCGCTGGCTATAAATATTTTCAATTAAATATTGAATTTGACTCAACTGTGGAATGAAATTCCATCTTTTTTGTAATTAGAAGTCTTTGACGACTTTCCGCACCACCTCACACTACAAAAGCCCATAATTAGCCGCGAAAATCCTATTATTTTGTTTTTTTTTTGTGAGAGTCATGCACACTCCGCACAGGTCGTTAACATGGACGCAACTGAACGGAAAGGCGGGCGACCGCGGATTAAATAAGCGCAACAACACCAACGCTTGGTGACTCGAGTCGCGAACAAACTGAGAAACATTAGGCTTCTAGTGGAGGTGTTCTATGACCTCAACCGATTGTGCTGTGGGTATAAGTATAGTTTGGATGACAATTCAATATTATGGTACCATCATCGAGCTGATCTGATGTCTCCATGAGGCAGAAGGGAATTCAGTACTTAACCGACGTAACCGTTTTGAGTTTGGACTCGTTAGAATCGTCTCAATGAGTATTTGATGACGGTGGGTATACTTATACAGAAAAGTAATTTTGGCAATAAAAGCTTGTACCAAAATAATATTTTTGATAGAAATTTATTTAATCTTTCCCTCGGCCGCGTGATTCCTTCGAACAAATTTCTATATCTCGTAAGATTAAAATTTTCCCTATCCGTCTCAATGATAATGATGTTTATGTGAAACTGTTATTGACTTAAAACGGAGTTAGGTATACAGGTTGTTCCACAAGTAAACCTCAAGCCGAAAACGATTAACAGGCGAAGTTATAAGAGTTTGACTGGCATCAAAAAATCATCATCATCATCATCAAAAAACCCTGGTTTCAACCCTGTACCCTCCTGCCTACCAGGGGTACTTTTTTTGGAACGTCTTTTTGAAACTTTCAGGTTTTATTGCTTAGGGTTAACGATGTTCAGGAAAAATAAAATTTAGGTGGGTCCCAAATTAAAACTCGTGACTGTACATCAGATCAGAGTTTACCTACATGTCAAATACAATATGACGCGTATCTCAGCCATCGCCTCCCTCGACCATATGTTAGGGAAGGTGGCGGTGGAATAAACGAAAAACATATGTATGGAAATTAAATTCGTCAATACGTTTTAAACACTACGAGTATGTTCGTACGAAGAGAACCCTGATTACTCCAAAAATGAATAGAATATAATGTGAGCCCTGCCACCACTAGCTTCTGCAAGCAAAGAGCATCCTGCATTTTTCGAGGCCGCTGATTTCATCCCCTAAAGTCCTTTTTAAGCCCTGCCCAATGGTTTTTGTTTACTCTCAACTAACTTGTTTCTAACTGCGGTAAATACTGGGGCAGCATTTGGTAGCAAAAAAAGTTCGTGTTACAATGTTTGTTATTTCGTATATTAAATGGGCTAATCGGGCTAAATAGGGCACTCGCATGCAATGCATGCGTATTTCGTAAGTCATTCATATTATTTGTATTTGGGTAACACTTTTTGTGTTAGGTATATTTAAGAAATAAATAAATAAAGTGTTTTACTCAGCGTTGTGAGTGAAAACCTGGGGAAGACTATTTTTCCCGTAAATGAGACTAACTTTTCATGTTGAAATGACTAAACTTAATTTAACAAAATGTTTGCTACATTTTGTTCACCGCCGTTCACGACAATAATGCCATGGCAATAGCATGAGTATAACTAACTTTCATTTCATTCCACAGGGCGCGGCGCCTCTCCTAGTCCCCTTCCTCGCTGAGCTAGGCCACATCTGTCCCACGACGCACAACCCTGCGGACTTCGTGATTGAGACGCTCATCATCGACGTCGAGACGCCCGCGCAGATGTCGGAGCTCTGCCAGAACGGGAAGCTGTGTCGCAAGCTGGACCGGATAACTGCTAGAGGAGGCCGGTGAGAACCCTGATCACCATCTGGCTCCTGTGTCACCAACTTGTGAATGACAATCCTCCGTACATTTCTGGGTTGTAACCAGGGTTCGGATATTCGGATCGATATTTACCTAAACTTGGCAAAATCCCTGAAATTAATGGGAAAATATAGAGTCGGCTTCTTTTTTATTATAATAAATATGCTCCGGGACTCCGGGATCGCACGAAATGACATAAGATGGTACAAATTTACCTACATGTTTAGTTTCTGGCTATTTTTGACTATTTTTGTAAGGAAATATGTTGTTATATAGATCTAACAAGAACAGTGCTTGTAGTGTAGCCGCAGCGTGAATTGGCAAAGTAATGTAAGCATTTCTCTATAGATATCTTACATAACTGGTTAGTCATAAGTTCTAAGATAAAGCCCACGTACTCGTATATACCTAAAGTACACGTGGAGATATCTTTGTATTGCCCGCCTTTTTTTACCTGCTATGCGTAAGACAATGGCGGCAGCAGAGATAGCGGAAGGGCAAAAATTTGAGACCACGGGGATAATGTCATCCTTGAAACGTCGAAGGAAAATAATTTTTAAAAGTACTAGTACTCACGTTCCGTTAAACTAAGTAATGATAATGATACTTCGCTAGTTGAATAAATCTCAGGTAAATTGAATTTAATATTTCCCCATAGTAAATTAAATTAAGTAAATAATAATCATGTCATACGATTACGATTAAAAATCAAGTGAAACCAAAACATTTTTCGAAAAACCCAACTGCTTTTTGCAAATATTAATGCCTATGTCACTTCCACGATTAAGAGGAATCCAACGACACCTCACATGTTAAAATCCGTCAAATTATTTAGGCTGCAAGGCGTGTCAAAGAATAAGACATACCCACATACATACATACATACTTACATACAATACATACTTACATACATACGCTCGAAAAACATAACCCTCTCTCTTTCGGCAGTCGGGTAAATACAATGTTAGTTTGATGTTAACTAAAATTGTAAGTTAAATGAAACACATGCATGAATTAAATAATATTTTATAAATAGGAACCACTAAAATAGTTTATTTAAATACTTTAAATAATTACTACCTAATTTTCGGTATTCCGGGAAATCCCGAGAAGTTTATTAGTATAATTATATTGAGTCCCCTTCCATGCTACGCAACAACAACGCGGTGTAGGTACTGAGGCCCAAGAATAGGTAAATATCGATCCGAATATCCGGACCCTGGTTGTAACAATCGACCCAAGCAGCTACAATGTAATTTTGTGTGTAAGAAATGTGCAGTAAATTGTCATCGTCAGGTGACTATTGGTGAAACATGGAGGGAAATTTGGTGCATCATTTCGCATCACACGCGCCGAGCTGACGTATTAAAGCGAGTGCGAGCTATACTCAATGAAATGCAAAAGCGATGCGAAGTGACGAACTGTAGAACCTCCTGGCCCCCTAGCACACTAAGTTTTATGTCGGACATAGCATTTGTCCCTCTTGCACTCGCATATTTGCCAGAATGGGACGAATGCTTTATGTCCGACATAAAACTTAGTGTGCTAGGGGGTCTGGCTATGCTATTCACAACCTGAGTGCACTCGTCCCTTCTCTATCTTAATCCCGAGATAGATAACTATGTGTCTTTGAATGCCCGATTTACACCGGTTCACGCAATGCGAATTGCCAGTAAGCGTCGTGAAGTACTTCGTAATTACAACCCGTAAAATTATTAAACACTTCATTGCATTATACGTACATACATACATATAATCATGCCTATTTCCCAGAGAGGTATGCAGAGATCACGGATTTCCACTTGCTACGATCTTGCCAAACCTTTCTTGCTTCATACAATTGCATTACAATCTGCATACCTACTCGTACATGCTCGTCGGTTTAAGGTACTCTTGACCTGACCTTTCTTTAGGATTTCTTAGGTCGTTATAAAACCTACTAAATTATTTCTTTGTATTTGTGATAATCTGTTAAATAATATAATATGCATTGCTGCAAATAATATTTTCTCAAAAATCATCGGCAATGTTGACTTTATTGGTAAAAAATCAGCACGTGAAGTGCATAGTTTATGGTTAGTCAAAATTTAAAAAATAAAAAACCTTGCCGGCTCGATTTTGCTCGACTACAATGTTGCATACAAATTCCCTTATTTGTCGTGGTACAAACTTTTTAAAAAGTTGAAACCGCCATATAAATAAAAGGCATAGGTCCTAAACAGCCAAAATGGAAGATCAGTAGCTGTTACTTATCGCGACTTTTTAGTTGCCTCAAATAACTTATGGGGTTTTCGAAAGAAAAATACACTTCCAACTTATTCCAGATTTAAAAAAGCTGCAAGCTCAGTTATTGATTATTTGTTAAGTGTAAGTTGCAAAGCCAAAAGACAAATATCAAAAGGCGTACGACAATTTATTGAAGCGGCGAGAAGAAATGCATGCCTTATCATTTTCAGAAAGTACATTTTTGATTTCTTCCAAATTTTTGAGAAAAGCACTATATTTGTCTCAGCTGGAAGGGCAATTGCTGGCTTCGTATTAAATTAAACGGACTCCCAAGGTCGTCCGTTTAAAATTAATACTCAGCCAGCAATTGCCTACTTCCCTTGCTTCGACAATAATGTACTATAATCTAATCATGTAGGCATTACGTACCTAGGGCGGTGAATCCGTGAATGCACCAGATCGCAGGTGTTTGTGGCCCGAACCGAAGGTGACGGACATAAATATGCGCTCTGGGGCTTGGACTTGAGTGGGACTCGCATTGTGGCAATTACCACGGGCGGTAATTCGTAAAGCCCAGAGCGCATATTTATGGCCCTCACCTTCGGTTCGGGCCACAAACACCTGCAATCTGGGGCGTTCACGAATTTACCGCCCTAGTTACGTAATGTACTATTTCATATCTCATGCTCTGAAAGTGGGTGGTTGTTGTTCTAAAAAGTGTGCTGAAAGTGATACGTTTCTGCTCTAGTGCAGAAAAGTAGTGTATTCCAGTTAGTCCTCGCCTTATAAACATTATCCGGGAACTAATTCTAATAAATATCAATACTTACCCCGCCACTGACAATGGGAAATTCTTTTATTCTTACTAGTTCATAAAATTTATTTTATTTAATATAAAATAAGTTTATGTTGTAAATTCATTACTTTCATTTTAGCTAAAATATTCACTACAGGGTCTATGAGGTGGGGACTAATGGAATACACCCACAATGCTTTTCTTTTAACTCAAAGTTGTGCATGGGAGCTAAGGCAGAAACGCATACAACCACTCTTCAACTAATACTAATATACTAAATAGTATGAAAATATTTGAATGGGCTATTTTCGTCAATCACAATCAAAATTAAATTATGAAAGTATGTTATTCATATAGTTTTGACTTTAGGAAATACGAATATTTTTAATATCAAAATTAAAATTATAGTTTTATTATCTGTATGTGACCGAATTACACCATAAGCGCGAGCGAGACAGATATTTGCCTCTTGCTTTAGGACAGGTGAGATGGGACTATTCTTTCGGCTCGGATGACGTCACAATAATGGCGGCTGCCGTTTTTGAATCGTGTACTTTGATAAACATATTGTTAATTTTCCGTCTGTGTTTTTTCACTTTCCTCGTATTCGATATGAAAATTAGAGTGTTTAACTCGGGTGAAAATCACCCATTTCTGACTCGAACCAAACCAAAATATCTCGTCAGAAATGGGTGCCTTTCAGCCTTGGTTAACAATCTATTATTGCCTCCGAGTTAAAAACTTATTTAATAAACATAGGTTAGTACGTGTGTAATAAATAACTGCTACAACAACGTCAATTTCGTCAAAGATAACACTTAAGTAAGTATAGTGAGTTATGATTTAGTTACGCAAAGTTAGTGGAATAGGTAGGCACTTGAAGAACTGATAACTTTGTTAGAGACATGTTGGTAACGTTGGTATAATAGGGCTCTCATAGCAGAATGTGCCTGCTTCGACTCCGATACGTATGTCTTCTTGAAAAGTGTAAATACCTAATCTTGCCGAATCATCGTGCGAGATATACCACTAGCAGTATAAAACTCAGGCTATTCAGTTTCATAGTTAATATCCCTAGGGCACTGAATTTTACGCCTGCAGACTTGTATAAAACACGCTTTGCATTATCTATAGACAACTTTTAACTACTTTGTTGAAGGATTTTAGCAGACTACCAGCCTTTGGGAAAAGATTGAGTTCATGGGACAAGTTTCGATCGCCTAAGTAAACTTTTATAAGTACTAGCAATATCATAAATAGGTAAAATTTGTGAGTAGGAATGGCGTTGAAAGCTTTGAATTTTTGTATGTTTTAAAGAGGTAATCTGCGGGACGAGGTTGTGCCTAATCATCCGATTTCAAAAAAATCATTCCCCAGAATATGAACCTTCGAGACGGACGTAGGCTATATCCCGCTGTGTTCTTTGTATATATTACGCGGGTGGATGGTATAATAGAAACACTTTCAAAACTAATTCTTATGTGCGGATTTCAATTACGTTTCCAACCGCGAAGTTGGTGAAAGTTATTCTGCTAGTAAGTATTATCTAGGACTATATGGTACAGGCAACGTACTACAAGTACTTAGGTAGTGATCAAAATAAATATTTCAAAAGTTGCGATTCACAATCTATCATTTTGCGTATGTATCTACTCCCCTTAAGTAGTGTGATTTGATTAGATGTATCAATTTGTTTGATCGATGTAGTAACTCGACCATCAAATTGGCTACAATGCACGATACAAGAGCGCACGCTTAAGCTGAGATACTGTTATTGTGTTTACAAATTCCTACACGAGTTGTATCGTTGGGGCTAATTGGAACAAGGCAGTGGTATTCTGCTAAGAACATCTAAGGGTATCTTAAGTTAAAACTGACTTCGCTTTGACTTTTCATTTGATAACAAGCTCTAAGTTAATGTGGTTCGCTTCTGTAAATTAATACTACTGGATGGATAGTAATAATAACTATGTTTGATACCTGCTTCCTACTTATATGAATTTTCTGCATTTATGACCGTGTCAGTTTTGATTAACAACGACGACGGCAAAAATGTGACGGACCTCGCACAAGTTTACTTATAATTCGAAGATGACTATTGACCTCCACCGCATGCCGCGCCAGTGTGTTTCAGGCCTTGAGGGTTCCGTTTTTACCATTTTGTGTACTGAATTCTCTAAACTCGAATATAGGTACATTGAAATCAAATGACGTTTTAAGCGTAGAATGTGATAAACTAATGACACTGTTACATAGGAAATCCGGCGAACGGCAATATCCGGTGGGTCCTAAACTAAGCTCAAGCCGTAGCTTGAACTCACGCTGCACACAAACTGCTTCAGACATGTGACAATGTGGTAGTTTTTTTGGAAAAACATAATTTAAAAAATCCCACTGCGATTTTAGTAATCCATCAAAACTTTGGTACCGTTTTGGATTCCTCATATTGATTAAGGTACCTTATGATTGATATGTTTTCACAGAAAACCGGTGTTGCACTCAGATGCATCTATCCAGCGTATATTCGTAGAGCACGTGGCGAAAGAGTTGGAGCAGAAGATGGAATTCCCCACCACCTTCCTCACGCAGTTCCTCATCCTCACCAGGCGGATGTTCATGCAGAACAAACGAAATGCAGTAAGTTAAATACGTTATAATTTAGTGTCCCAAATTTTGGGGGGTTCTGATTTCGATACTTGATAAACACATTTACGGTACCTATGTAACAAATGCACGTCGTAGTGCCCAAACAAAAACATATACGCGAATGTCCGTAAGCGTTATCTCAATAATTGTGCATTGAGGTGGGCACTATTTCGGAAGCAGATAGAGCCCCAATCGGTGTATTTGATTTAAGATTTTGAGTTACCTACCTAGTCTTTCTTCTGGGACACGTGGCGGATCCAGGATTTTGGTTGGGGGGGGTTGACTGGATGGGAGTTCTGTACATTTTAGCACGATTTTGGGAAGGACTCAGATGCTATTGGGGGCGGCTTGAGCCCCCTATCCCCCTTTTAATTCAGCAGTTTATATCATCATCTACCGTGGTTTTTGGTGCGGTTAACCCTTAATTATTGTGCATGACGTGAGGGTAGGTATAACCCGCGCAGATAAAGGATCTGAAATGGCCGTCCGCTTGCATGCTTTCTCGCTCACACCCTATCGATGTTAGAAATATACGCACACATGGACGGATTCCAGAGGAAATTTGGAATTTCGTTAGCGGACGTGTTTGCTTCATAAACATTTAATGTTAAAAATATACAGACAGTATATATTTTTATACGGGTAAAGTTTTAAAACACCGTACCTACTTAGGTTTCGTGCATTTCGTTGTTTTCCTTTAACAAAAATCACGTGGGAAAAATCGTCCTTCAGACGATATCTGCTTTTAACTCAATATAATTTGGTCAAATGACTTGAAAGTAGCTGCTGGACTAGCTGTACATTTGACATATTCATTTTTTGAATATTAGATAATTTTATCTCTTCAGTAGGGTATCTGAACTTTCAAAACCATAGAATTGTATGATTATTTTTTGTGTGTCAACGGAACTTTTATTTATTTATTATTATTAAATAAACAGAATATAGAAAATTAATAATTAACAGGGTCACACCAAACTGTTTTTTCACCTCACCGGCTCGAAAAGGCTTGCTTTATCGCTCAAAATCTGCGCCCAAAAGTCCATTTTATCCGCTAGCGTGGAAAGAGTTTTTGAATTTGGAACGTGACGGTCGATCGCGAGACCCAACTTTTTTCTATACAGAATGAGAGGTGCGTTCAGAAACGGATGGTGTTATGCCAATAATAAATTGTTATTATTTTAATAAAAAAAATAAAAAAACTTATTCTCTCTTAATTAAGTAGGTACATACGAAATATTAACATTTAGACTGACATAAGGATAAAATACGACAAATCATTTTAAAATGTCGTTTTATTTTTCTAAAAATTTCGCTTTTTCTAAATTTGGAACGCACCTTCTTAAGAAAAAACTCATATACATTTAATTTTGTTTTGTTCTAAAGCCACAGACTGTAAAACCAAAATAATGGTGGTTATTTATAGATTTTAGTGCAGAATATATACATATATGAATTTTGATGCCTGCTAAGTTAGCGGAAAAAGTGAAATAAGCGTATTTGAGTCTTAGTTTAAACCGTGAGTACCCAACAATACTTTGACTTTTTTAATGTAGGTAAGCGTGAGGTTATTTAAAGATGCAAAAATATTTATGTTACATTTGATAATTATAAAATGCTAGATCTTGATAAGATGTAAACAAACCTTTATTGAAAATGAGTATAAGGTCAAAATTACTTCAATTACATTTACTTACCTACAATTTTCCTCGCGGTGGTGAGGTGAAAAATTGTGTTTCGCTCGGCAGCAAAATTGTTTGGCGTCTCGTGCCTTGAAAGCCTCGCTATGCTCAGGATTGTACTTTTGAACCATTCGCTTCGCTCATGGTTCAATTTTACAATCTGTCGCTAGCTCGGCTTTCAATACTAAGCACTTGCGCCAAACAACAACTTTGCAGCCTTGCATAACAAATAACTATTACTAAGTACTGCCGATTAACCAGGCTAACTACTGGCCAAGAATTTGGTCCTCACCCATACACTGATTTTTTAAAACTTATTTTACACGAATTTACTATGTATTTGGCAACACTCAACTGACGTTGAAACTTTGACACGAGTCAGAAAAAAAATCTATAATTTGCGGTTTGTTTCACGTCTTTAGTTTTGGGCATAGACAAATTAATTTACATTTTATATTTGACACAAAGTGGGATCCAGCCAGCCCCCTTCAGAGCGATTAGAGTACTTCTGTCCAATTTAAGGAATTCAGGAAGGCTTGACGAACTTATTTATTTTGCGCCACTGCTCGGAAATGAGGTAAAAGATGTTTAGAATTCAGGCTTTAAAGCTGGGATTAGTTGGACATCGCACGAACAGGCCAACTATGAGTTCAAACTGTCCAACAATGTTATTGTTAGACAGTTTGAACAGCGATTCGCTTAATCTCATGCCCTCCCGACACGCGCCGGTCCGCCCTGCGCGGTACCCCCGACACGCGAGCGGCCGCGCTACAGTGTTTCATATTATGATCTTTAATTAGGTACTTAATTTTGAATTATAATTATGATTATTTGCCATTTCCTCGCAGTAGGCGTGAAAAGCACTATGTAATGCCTCGGCCAAAAGTGCAATAGATGGACTCGTCTCATTCGAGGTCCTTACCTTCGGCTCGGACCTCGAACCCACTCGTCCATCTATTGCCTACTTTCTAGCCTTTACAACAATGAACTAGAATCGTTGTAAATTGACGTGTGTATTTTTTTGCAGATTGGCCTCTGGATCCAGTTGTTGCACCACGTATTGTCAGCCTTGCTGATCGGCTGCATATTTTTCCTTGTGGGAAACGATGGTAGCTCCCCCATAGTCAACTTCAAGTTCTGTCTCAGCTGTCTTGTGTTTTTCATGTACACTTACATAATGATACCTGTACTTATATGTAAGTACCTATACATAGATTGAGTATGTCTAAATCATAAGAAGGCGTTTTCAGTCACCTGAAAATCAGCATAAAAAGTTCTTTAAAAAACTGTAACCAAACTACGGTATACTAACTGAAAAAAAAAAGTTGTGGTTTGTGTCGGAGATACAACCGTTAATTAAGTTTAAGTGGATACTTCTTTGTTGGCTATGGAACCCTAATAAAAAAACCAGCCAAGTGCGAGTCTAATTTCATTTCATTTCATTTATTCAGTCCCATAATAAACTTACAGTGCGGTCACCAAGACGTTTACATGCTATTAAGAACAAAAACAATTAAAGCTTAATTTACGAAAATGTCAAACATTGTACCGATCACAAAAGTCAATTTATAAAATATTAGTGTTAAAAAATAAAAGTAAAAATGTTCTAATTCACCAAATCAACAAAAAGGTTAAAAGACAAAATCACATAAAAAGTAGGTATGTCTCAAAATAAACTGTAAAAAATTCATAAAATTAAAAACATGTAATAAAAAATAAAACAGGGCAATAATTGTGTTAACATAGCTCATTTACTTAAACAATAATACATTTAAAATACGACTGCATTTTCTGCGAAATCCACCAACAACATCCGCAAATATGTCGATATCGTACCCCTCGACAGCCATCGCATTTAGTAGCGCCAGTGCCCTGGGTGTGGGCGCGTTGTCGGCCTGGCGAGTGCGCGCGCGCAGCCATGCAAACAAGCGGCGGCGGCTGCGCGGTGGCAGCGCCAGCTCAGGCGACCCTCGCCACGTAGGTACGTGCAGGCCCATTCGCTCCAAGACAGACGAATTATTTATCATGTTATTAATGATTCCGTGGTAATGATCCATCAACAACAGTTTTCGCCTCAGTTCGAGAGTGTCAAGCCCTAACATACCCGAAACAAAAAGGGACGGATACAGATAGGGATAATACCCAAAACACTTACTATCAGGACACTCTACCAGGTCGAAAGCCTTCTTAAAATCAAAGTATGCCACATCAACCTGTCGACAACAATCCATTGCTGCAGGAGCATAGTCCACAAAACATACGTGATTAGTAGTTGTCGGTCTTCCACCACGAAAACCATGTTGGGCCTCATCGAGAGAATGGGTAATCTGTTGATTAATCCGTTGATCTATCACAGTCTCAAATATTTTACCAAAAACGGACAATACTGCGATAGGCTTGTACTGTGTAACATCCGTGCCAGCGTTGGCCTTTGGCACAGGGGTGACTCTAGACACTTTCCTGCACAAAGGATACCTAGCTTGTTGCAGGGCCGAGTTAAATATGTAGAGTAGCGGTTGCTCAAGAACAGATGCACAGTCTTTGGCTATAAATGGTGGGATGCCGTCAGGCCCTGCCGCAGAGCGCGGTTTGTGCCTGGCAGCTGCACGTCTTATCTCCCTCGCGCTTACGTTGTCAACCGCCACGCATGCCGCGTTAGCATCAGCACCACTTGTGGCCGCTTCTGCGCTTAGCTGTGGTACTTCGCGCTGGAAGACGGAACAGAAGTAATCTGCGAAGGCATCAGCGGCATCCTGCCCCTTGACAGTCCTAAATATCTTTATAACAGTACTCACAGCACGACTGTCTATCTTTGCGCTTACTTTTGACGAATTCCCAGAACTTTGCTGGTTCATAACATATATTTCGTTCAATGTTACGAATGTAATCTCTAAAGGCAAATTCTATTAAGGTTTTAGCGCGTGCCCTGTAGTATTTAAAAAGTTCTTTGTTAAATTCAAAGCCCAATTGCTTGTATTTTTTTAAATTGAAATATTTATCCTTTATTGTATTAATGATTTCAGGAGTGTACCATGCTGGATAATTGTATCGACTGTTATAACTTCGATTTAGTGTTTTTAAGGGCAAACATTGTGAAATGCATTCTTTTAGTTTCAAATAAAACGCTTCCGTGGCTGAGTCTACACTACAAGAATTCGTAACGTCACCCCAATCAATTGCTGCTATACTAGCATAGTGTTGTCCCACGTCAGCTTTGCGATAGTTCCATTCTGGCTCTAACGAGTGATTAAGTACGGGGAGAGTTGCCGGCGGTAGCTGGCACCCCCGCGGCAGCTCGAGCGTAACTTCGAGCGGCGGATGGTACGCGTCCGCTGGAACCAGCGGTTCCACTTCATTAGACACGCTTACCCTCTCTGATCGCAGCCCACTTAGGATCAGATCTAATAGGCCTCCGTGCTCATTGCGGATGGTATTATGTTGGTGGAGTTCGCAGAATTCTATAAAAATAGAATAATGATTTTTGACATTTTCACTGCACGAGTTGAGGTTAAAATCTCCTATCAGTAAAAAATCCAGTTCCGAATATTTACACATAGC
>OX244260.1:19213620-19561120 GCA_945867215.1 Epinotia demarniana | reverse complement strand
GACGTGTAATTCGGCAGTTGAGGAATCGGTTTAGATGTATTGAGACGACATTCTGAGAGAATTAATAGGTCAGGTTCAAAGTCCATCTGTGCTATATTGATTTGCAGTTCAGTGAGATTACAATAGATACTACGGATATTCTGCGATAACATAGTAAAGTTTTTTTCAAACATAGGTATATGCTTTTTAAGGTCCAGCGGGTCACACTCAAAAGATATCGCAATTTCTGCTTCATCGATTTCATCCAACAACGTCAGTTGACTAGTCATTGTTGATAGGTGTTAGGAGCAGGTGGTAGCTAGAAGTGGTACATAGTTCTTTGATTATGTTATGGATGATTAGTAATAAGTTGACCAACTGGAAAGGCGGGTAACTTATAAGTGGCCATGAGTAAACATAAGTTATTTTACGTAAACTAATATTATGTGTGCGTTTGTAGTGTGCGGAAACTGTGCGAGATGCATGTGTTGTGAGACTTGTGAGTGTATGATGTATTTATAGTGTGTGCGTGGTTTTCGTTAATGTTCCTGAGAACTTTTACATTTATGTTACCAGGGAGGCAGGAGTATGTAGTAGTTAATTGTGTGTGTCTAGTTGTTTTGTGTGTTTCTTTTAACGTTAGAGTTTGCTCGCTGTTGTTACCAGGAGGGCAGATATATGTGGTAGTTAATCCTGTGGGACTTGTAATTTTGTGTGTTGATTTTAGTATTAATGTTTTCTTGCTGTTATTACCAGGA
Source organism: Epinotia demarniana (assembly GCA_945867215.1). Taxonomy (NCBI): domain Eukaryota; kingdom Metazoa; phylum Arthropoda; class Insecta; order Lepidoptera; family Tortricidae; genus Epinotia; species Epinotia demarniana. Next base: position 19,560,383 of record OX244260.1, on the reverse strand, counting down.
AGACAGAGATATGTAGTAGTAAATTTTATGAGACTTGTATTCTTGTGCGTTGTTTTTAGTTTTAGAGTTTGCTTACCAGGGGCGCATAGAGCGTTGGTGGTTGAAGCTGTGTAAGTGTTCGTTGTAAGGGTCTTTTGTTGCTTAGCTTTATATAGGTTACATAATTTAGCACTTATCACTAGAGCAAATAAGAGTCAATTTCCTTGTGCAAGCCGGTCCAACTGCGCCTCGCTGGATAAAAGCATTTCGGTAATTATGCTATCTGAACGTAATAAAGTAGTTTTCTGTGTTTTTTTCCTGCTCGCTTTTAAGAAAATCGCGAAAACGTATAAAAGTGGTTTTCACCGTGTGTGACGTCAGTATTATGGCTGCCATATGAAAGGTGTCCAAACTGCCATACAGAGTCGTAGTATTGACGTCATAATTTACTTACGACGGACGTTACTAGGACGACCGCTTTAGCCTAGTTGGTAGTGACCCTGCCTACGAAGCAAGAGGTCCTGGGTTCGAATCCCGGTAAGGGCATTTATTTGTGTGATGAGCACGAATATTTGTTCCTGAGTCATGGATGTTTTCTATGTATTTAAGTATTTATTTATCTATATAAGTATGTTTATCGTCGTCTAGTACCCATAGTACAAGCTTTGCTTAGTTTGGGACTAGGTCGATTTGTGTAAGATTGTCCCGTAATATTTATTTTATTTATTTATATTTTACAACCTTCTGGAATTCGCTACTTTTCAATTTGATAGTTTTGAATGAAAATTACAATTAAGGGAGAAATAAAAAAACACGTGTCGCTTAAAAAAACATTTTCTAGCGAACTAAATCATAAAACGGCCTACATGAAAATATGAAATGTTGTCAATTGGTTATTACTAAATTATGCTCATGCCTTTGCCGTTAAAAGCTGCATAACTCTGAAATTTCCACTGAAAGTCTGAAACAGACAATCAAGTATTCCTGCAATGTTCGTTAAAGCACAAAAGCGAATGAAACGGTTGTGTATATCCAACGTGTATGTGACATCTTATAGCGAACAAAGACTGATATATAATTACCGTATATTTTCTGTAGTAACTTAAGAAACTAAATAGAAGCAGAACACGAAATTAATTGCCATCAACAAAGTAACTCACGACATATTGAAAGACTTATCGGTACAGTTAATGAAACGAGATATTTAATTGTTTAACCGTTAACTATTTTACAGTACATATATGGTGCTACTTTCCCGCACTAGTGCGGAAAACAGTACTTTTCGTGCATATGTCGAAACTTTAAAGAGCCATATTATGTACAGTAAAACGTTGTACGATACACGAATACACGTGCGAATAGGTAATTCGCTCGTAACTCGTGTCGATTTAAAACACTCCCTTTGGTCGTGTTTTAATTTATCACCACTCGTTGCGATTCCTATTTTCGGCACTTGTATCGTAAATAACTATTACGTCACACCTGGCCATACTGCGAGTTTTACTGCACGCTGCGCGTACGGGAAAACTCGCATTGTGGCCAGGAGTGCGATTTTTGAATCTCACTGGTGATATCAAAGTCACCGGTGACTAAAATTATCACCGATGACTTTAATGTCACCATTTTCCAAAAGCCGTATTTTTGAAAGTCACACGCTGTTTACCAACATGCAGACATTTTACAATGTCAGTCAGAGACAATCTTCCCGTTACGTTCCTTTTTACGCAGATGTTGTCCTTGATACCGGTTTTTATTTTCTCATACTACAACTTAAAACAGATTCAAACGTAAAACGTAGCGTATCCAGTGTCATGTAAACGAAAATTAAAGTTTTGAAAAAATCTTGGCAGATGTCGCATCCGTCAACCGTCAACAATCGAACGGTGATTTCAATTACGAGTGGGTAGGGGCACTCGTAAATCGATATCATAGGTATGACAAATGTAAGTCACCGATGAGTTTAAAAAATACGAACTTTCGGAAATCACTCACATCGGTGAGAATTAGTCACTTGGTGAGATTCAAAAATCAATCCCCTGGTGAAGACGTAAAATTTTGTACTCAACACGGGCGGTAATTCTTAAAGCCCCTGAGCGCATATTTATGGCCCTCACCTTCGGTTCGGGCCACAAACACCTGCGATCTGGGGCATTCACGAATTCACCGCCCTACGTACTATTTCTTCACACTTGCTCGTAAAGGGCTTCATAACGCGCAGGCATACAGAGCTACAATAGTCTTTATTATGTTATTATGTCCATGGGTGTAATAGTTTTTTTGCTGTAATTCTATTTGTCACTCATGCGCCAGTTATGAAGCAATGAGGTTTTTAACACAAATACGATGTTTGAAAACGTGTTTATACCTACAGAAATCTAAACATAAATCACAATAAAACATGTGTTACTAAATTATTTTAAGAATTGATTTAAAAAAAATCATTAGTGTCTTTGTGCAATGTGTTTAACAATGATTTTAAATCATGCCTCACGTCTATAACAAAATGAAATATTGTCATTAAGTATTTTTTATTTCAAATTCAGTTTGATTCAAATATGATGAATAACACTGTGTGCCACACGGATAGTAAGATCTTACGAACTCGAGCCATCAAAGCCCTCCGCCTTCGACGTCGGTCTTCTAATAGACTCTCGTTCTCGTAAAAAACGACTTACCAACTAGTGGTACTACGCTTAAAAAAACCGCAAATCGGTGTACAGTTTAGCCGTTTGGCACACACATACTATAGGGCAAAACAATTTTTTTGACCCGCAGTTCCTAAAAAAATTTCCCTTAGGGGGGGAGTGCCGAAACATTTTTCTTTTTGTATGGGAAAAAAAATTTTTTTTTCAGAAACCTATCGTGTGTAGTATCATATGAAAGGGCTTTTCGAGGCGATTCTAAAAATATACCACATCATTACATTTTAGCCATATTTTTTTGATTGAAACAAATAATTTTCGAAACATACCAAGTTTGAGCTCCTCCAGACACGATATGGCTGATTTTTTTAAAATTCAATATACCACAAATGATACGTGATATCCTCATATCTAACCTCAAAAAAGCAATTTTGAAAAGGATTGCATTAAGTATTTTTTTTTAATTTTTCAATATCACCAAGGGACACAGTTCTACTTGAATACCTATTTTACGTGACTTATGGAACTGTACTGCAGATACGTTACTTATTAATCATAAAATGATACGTAGTATCCATATGTCCAACGGGAAATACCTCTTTAACCCTTTAACTGCGCTTTTTCATCAGTTGGTATAGTTTGGTTAGTTTTTGTCACAAAATATCAAGGTAATATATAAGGATAAGGATATCAAGATATAATGTATCATTATATCCGTGGTATGATCCGTTATGTCTTTATATCTAACCCCAAGAAAGCAATTTAGAAATAATATCATATAGTTTTTTTTTGATTTTTTTTATTTGATTGTTTCACTTGGCAATTTGAAATTTTAAAAAAAAAATACCTAATGCAATTATTTTCAAAATTGCTTTTTTGAGGTCAGGTATGAGGATATCACGTATCATTTGTGGTATATTGAATTTTAAAAAAAACAGCCATATCGTGTCTGGAGGAGCCCAAACTTGGTATGTATCGAAAAATATTTTTGTTTTAATTTAAAAAATATGGCTAAAATGTAATGATGTGGCATATTTTTAGAATCGCCTCAAAAAGCCCTTTCATATGATACTAAACACGATAGGTTTCTGAAAAAAAAAAACCATACAAAAGGGAAAAATGTTTCGGCACTCCCCCCTAAGGGAATTTTTTTTAGGAACTGCGGGTCAAAAAAATTGTTTTGACCTCTAGTATGCGTGTGCCAAACGGCTAAACTGTACATCGATTTGCGGTTTTCTTATGAAATTGGGCTTGTGGGGCTTCCACTAAACCTCGTGGCGCGTATTGTTCCCATGAAACTTCGAGCTGATTACACGATTACATAAAGCGCCCTCGATAAAAACGTATTGCGAATACGACGATTTGACCTGGGCACCGCGTGTTAAATGGGAATAATTATTATAGTATTTTATGCAACTGTTGTATAAGTAGGGTCTTAAAACGCGAGTGTCGTGAGTTGCGATGCGAGCCTTGGCGAGCATCGCAATTAAAGACGCCACGAGCGTTTTAAGACCAAGTTATACACCGTTGCATACAATACTTTTTCTACGACTAATTTGAAATAAATAGCATTTGACTTTTCAGGCAGTAAGTTTTCCGTTAGTTCTATTACTACTCACGCAATTTCCTCAGCGGTGCAGTTATTTTCTTCTTCGTCCATTTTAAAAGGAACGTACACATTTTTCTTCACTTCACAAACACGAATCAAATCTTAAGTAAGTTATTATGTTATTAATAACGAATAGTTATCACATTTCGTCTTTTAATTTTGAACTGGAACTTTGGTGGGAAATTAGAAATATGACACATTGACACCTCTTGTTTATGGTCTGTTTTGTTTTTAATTTCCTTGCACTTGCCATCCGAACCAAACTGAATCCGGATCCGAACCGAATCGGATCGGTTTATATTTATAAATAATACCAATAATTGGTAAAATATGTATATTAACACACAATACATGATAATTTATTTTTGTTTTAGTAAATAATTTATGTTTTACAAATATTTGATGGTAATTAAAACTTCTTTATTTCGAAAATTTTGCTTATGAAGTTGGCACCACTGCAATATAGTGGCTGATTAAAAAAAAGTTAGATGATTTGACATCGTGGTAAACAGTGCTTTTATGGAAAATGTATGAACCAAAAAAGTACACTAAAGTGTGCGTTTATGGGCCATAGAGCATAGAGTTTTTCGACGACTTATTATAGGTGTCATTGTATTTGAGCTAAAGCCTATATAAATGACAGATAACGGTACAGGAGTAGAAAAAATTTATTAAATGGTCCAAAGATACATGTTTTATTTTTCAGTTCCTACCGAAGTGCGGATGCTCCGACGTGAGTACTTCAACCGCTGGTACAGTTTCAAAGCGTATTACGCGGCGCTCACCTTCGCCTCGCTACCCGCCATGGTAAGCCCTCTTACCAACCCAATCTTAACATTGCTTGAGTGTTGCCTAGAAAATAAAAAAATAAGAATCGGCCACACCAACTATCGCATAGTAAATTGAAAGTCAATCTGACTCAACATACAGCATAACAAAATGTTGCAACCATAGAGGAAATTATTATATACTGAGATAGAGTCATCAGCTTCCTCCATGTACTAGCGCCATCTATTGACCGACGCTCGAGTTATCTGTATCGAGTTATACGTACAATGCTATGCATGTACATATATATATACATATATATATACTATATATACATATATACAACTATAGGTATACAATCACTGTTTGTAGGCTACTTTGCCACCGAGATATTCGAAGCTGTGTTTCCATAGGATTGATACTTAGCTTTATGGCTAAACACAATAAGAACACCTTCTTCCGTCACCTTTCCGTCTTTAACATAATGGAAAATACAGCTTCGCACATCTCTGGCGGATAAAGGGCCTTAAATCCAATGGCTACGATGGGATTCGGATTTATATTCTGTTAGGTACGTTTTATATTCAAAATAATAAAAAGTGCGAGATCATAACATTTCCTATTACGATAAGCGTATCTTTAATATTTCTGACTGACAGACTGACTCCGCCGCCATCCGAATGAAATTTTTAAAAAAACAAAGCACTGCGTTCCTCTACACCGAATTGTATTATGTGGTACAATATTTGTACTTGTTACTAGAGATGTTGTTTTTAAATAAAGATATATAATTATATTTCTTGGTAAGTTTTTAACGGAGTACTGGAACATTAACGGTTGTTTTCATATAACTGTTTAAAATAGATGCAATTTAGGAACTTTAAAAAAGTTAGTGGAATGGAACGGAAAACAAATTTAATCTGTGCTTTATGCCGTAAAGTTGCCAGATGCAAAATTACTATCATAATTCATGATATTTCCAAATAACGTGTTATTGTGTTTTTATTATGTATTTAATTATAAATAAAATAAGAATTTATAATCAGATCTCATCTTAATATTACTAATTCACATAAGAGAAATAGCTCTATCTGTCGAGCGACGTTCGCACTAAAACATGCAAATTTTAATGTATGGGATCTGTTAAGTACTGAGTGAATATGCCCCTGGTTGCAACTTGCACGCACTCTTGTCTTGTTGAAGTACGAGTAACACGGGCGCGCTCGCTATCTCGTACGATGGCGCCCAACACATTGATGTATTTATATATTGGTAAACAAAATGTCGGTTCCGTTCCGATTGACCTCCCTCGCTGTGCCGCTTTGCTAAGTGGGCATAGAGTTCATTGACATATATAGATATACTAGCGGCCGCCCGCGACTTCGTCCGCGTAGATTTTTGATGATGACAAAGATATAAAATAGGTACCTAAGTGAATTTTATTCTTAGTTAAAATGGTCTATACATATTACATTTGAAACAGTGGCAGACACTGATATGCGATTGTTAAATAATTTTCAAACATTTTCCAATCAGAATACGGGAATTGTTTGCAGAATGCTTAATGCTTATTCCGTCAGTTACCTGATGCATTAATCTAATTTTAATCTTTGGCAAAAATGACTCTGCAAGATATAAGACTGCAAGAAGAGCGACGCATGGATTTGGAGCTAGAAAATGGGGAGCTAGAAAAAGTTAAATATCGTAAGGCTGTTAAAACCATCTTAAACTCAGCACTGGAAATTGAGAAATGGAGACAGGTTAATGAAGAGTACATCTCTTTAAAAAATCCAGTGTTCCCTGTACAAAACCTTTAACCTTTTTAAGCCCCATTGGGATAGAATTTTCTTAAACGCTGAAATCACTTTTTTGCATTTTAATAAGTTAACTTTCTACAAACTTTCAAGTCTCTAGTTCAAAAAATAATGTTTCCCCTATACAAACATTGCACCCCCATTTAACCCCCTTAGGGGTAGAATTTTCTAAATCGCTGAACAAACTTTTTTGTATTCTAATAAGTAATATTTCTACAGAGTTTCAAGTCTCTAGTTCAAAAAATAATGTTTCCCCCATACAAACATTTCACCCCCATTCCCCCTTAGGGGCGGAATCTCTAAAACACTGAAATTTTTTTTGTATCTTTATAAGTAATCTTTCTACAAAGTTTTAAGTCTCCAGTTTACAAAATAATGTTTCCCCCATACAAATATTGCACCATTATTTAACGCCCTTAGGGGTAGAATTTACTAAAACGCAGAAATGACTTTTTTTGGATTTTAATAAGTAAGTAATTTTTCTACAAAGTTTCAAGTTTCTAGCTCAAAAAATAAAGTTCCCTCCATACAAACTTTGCACCCATATTTAACCCTCTTAAGGGCGGAATTTTCTTAAACGCAGAAATTGCTTTTTTTGTATTCTAATTAGTAATCTTTCTACAAAGTTTCAAGTCTCTAGCTCAAAAAGGGATGGAATTTCCAAAAATCCCGTCTTATCCGTTGCCTACGTCATAAAAGGAAGTGGAGTGCGATTTTTGAATCTCACTGGTGATATCAAAGTCACCGGTGACTAAAATTATCACCGATGCCTTTAATGTCACCATTTTCCAATAGATGTATTTTTGAAAGTCACACGCTGTTTACCAACATGCAGAAATTTTACAATGTCAGTCAGAGGCAATCTTCACGTTACGTTCCTTTGTACGCAGATGTTGTCCTTGATACCAGTTTTTATTTTCTCATACTATAACTTAAAACAGATTCAAACGTAAAACGTAGCGTATCTGTCAGTGTCATGTAAACGAAAATTAAAGTATTGAAAATTTCTTGGCAGATGTCACATACGTCAACTGTCAAAAACAATCGCATGGTGATTTCCACGTGATTTCAATTACGAGTGGGTAGGCGCCTTAGAGCATTAAACCAACCGGAGTGGCAATTGACAGGCGTTCCCCTCTGCCAAATACGTATGACCAGTGGTCATACACATTGTATGGACTGACGTTTATCTGACGTAGCTATTTTCACGTTACGCATACATTTGACGTTCCCTTCCCCCGCAAAAATCGGCAGACTTTTTATGTATAGAAAATGACACATGTGACCACTCCTGTTGGTTTAATGCTCTAAGGTAGGGGCACTCGTAAATCGATATCATAGGTATGACAAATGTAAGTCACCGATGAATTTCAAAAATACGAACTTTCGGAAATCACTCACATCGGTGAGAATTTGTCACTTGGGGCGATTCAAAAATCGACCCCCTGGTGTAAATTTCAAGTTTCTAGTCCCAGTAGTTTCAGCTGTGCGTTGATGAGTGAGTCAGTCAGGACATAGGCATTTAAATATATAGATTTTATGTCACTCGAACCCTGGGATACGAAATAGAAAGTTTAGACAGTAACTAAGGTTTAGTCGGTTTAACCTAACTGGTCTCTCTAAAAATATTCACAATCAGCCTTAAGGTGTACTTGATACTGGCAAATAGTTATCTATTCACAAAATCGAATAATAGTTCAGACTTCAGACCTACGTCTACAAAATAAATATCTACCTCTACAAATGTTACTACGAATAAATGTTCACTTATCCGTCATTAATGAACTGAAATCATGAAAACTCGGCAAAATAAACTTGCAAATATATAGTAGGGTCGACTCGCGTCTGACTTGTTTTTTACTACATGGCAAGAGAAAGAAATTTGTATTTATCTGAATGCTAGAAGCCCTAGGGAAAACCTGAACTCTTGAAACACGGGAGTCGTTTAAGAAAAAAGCTGGTTCCTTATAAAAGAAAACTTCTTTTGTTCACTATTTAAAAATCTTTGTAAAAACGCGCCAGAGAACCATATAACGACTGTAGATTCTGGACATATTTAGTTTTACAATATCATAAATCTAAAAGTGCGACTCTACAAAACAAATAGAACATCCCTACAAAAGTTTTCAGTGAGACCAAAATACCGCGACTTACGCAATTCATGACATTGAATCTATTCCAAAATTCGCTCGTTGTAATTTTTTACATAATCGCATGAAATTATAACTCAATCGGTGCGGTCTATATTGACTTTTTTATTAAACACCAATGGCCACCCGTCCAAAGTAATTTCGAGTAGGTACTTATAGATTTTTATAATCAGGAGCTTCATTTAGCAAAACTACTGAAATGGTTAGGTACGCGTGTCGTAGGACCGAAAAATATGCGTCATAATCTGAAAGGTTTGAAAACGTATATAAAGATGACATGAAGTGATCAGTAGGAATCAATAGAAAATGGCTTATAATGCAGGCAAGTGATTTAAGCGGGGTATTAAATTTATAAATATTACATCTGCTGGACCGAGTTATGCTCAGGATTATTTAAGTTACCTATCTATGGCACACAAATGACTTAATAGGTATTTTATTTTAACTAGGCCTTTATTACATGTCGCTTGTAATATCCATTAAGTTCAGCAGCAAATAAAATAAAAACATTTCAACGAAAAGCCAGAGTAACCACCTGTCAGTAGTACTTCACCAGGCTCAAAAAACGTTTCTTTCTAGTTTACTTTTCGTAACGCAGCACCTAACAAAGTGAAATGTGTGTATGGGTCGGGTTACGTTAAATTTACTAGGTATCTAAAACACCCTGCTTCGCCTAATATAAATAAGCTGGGATTTATAATATGGATATGGACAATAATTACCTATATCTAATGTGACACACGTTTCCGAGATATACTTATTCAGAATCAGAATCAGAATCAGAATGTCATTTATTGTGTATCACAGGTAGTTAAATACAGATTTTACAAATAGGTCAGTTCTCTGTGACATGTCTTACGACGTACAATAATTTAATACTCATAATAATTAACTATTTCATGCAAAAATTAAAAATAACAATAATTATATAATCTATTACTTATGTCAAACAATCACATACATTGATGTCAAATTATACTACAGTAGAAATGTCAGTCTCATGAATAAAAAAACAAAATAAAAATATAAAATAAAAAAATGTCAAACAGTAAATAATAAAATTCTCACATTATACTGGTACCTACATTGTAAAATTGTCAAATAAAAATTCATTTAAATTATAATAACATTTCTCTTTTAGTAGATTATATAATTTTATCTTAAATGTTGAAAGTTTTTCATCTTTGATAGACTCTGGTAATTTATTATACAATTTTGGAGCCATTGTGTAAATAGATCGTTTAAAGAAAGAAGTTTTACAGTTATCTGGTGGAAGTACTTTGAATTTATGCTTAGCTGGTCTAGGATGCTTATTAATTTGAATTTGGAAGCGACTCATGTACTGCTTTACAAAAACGCAAGCTTCATAAATGTATATGGAGCTTAGTGTTAGCAGACCCAGCTTCTTAAACAAATGTCTACAGCTTGTTCGTTGGTTGACTTTAAACATCACTCGTACTGTTTTCTTCTGGGCTATAAACAAAGGCGCCAGTTCACAGGCGCTTGCATTGCCCCAATGCATGATACCATACCTAAGATTAGAGGACACGTATGCATGATATGCAGTAACAGCTGATTGCTGTGAGACTATTTCCGTCAGTCTTTTTAAGATATATACATAACGATTTATTTTTTTGCAAAGGGTATTTATGTGTTGCCTCCATGTAACGTTTCTATCTATTTGAACTCCTAGAAACCTGATTTCGTCTACGTGCTCTATGACCTTATCATTATATTTCGCAATGACTCGAGTAGGCGATTTTCGTAGATGAAATTGCATGCATTTAGTCTTATCTAGGTTAATAAGCAGATAGTTATTATTCATCCAGTCTATAACACTTTTAAGCGACATATTTATAAGATTTACATACGTGTCATTATCATCTTTACCTTTAATAATTATGGTAGAGTCGTCAGCAAATAGAACCATTTGATCGTTAACGACCCGGGGCAGATCATTGATATACAATATGAATAAAAGAGGCCCAAGAATACTACCTTGGGGAACCCCATATTCTATGACTTTCAACTCAGAACTTGCTTTCCTTTCTATTCTGTTGTCATCTATGTAATTAATTTCTGTATATTGTTGTCTCTTTGACAAGTATGATTTAATAAGAGCGTGCGCTGGACCTCGAATACCGTAGGCTAATAATTTTTGAAGAAGTGTTTTGTGACAGACGAAGTCGAATGCCTTCGACATGTCCATGAACACAGACATAACGGGTATCTTTTTATTGAGGCACTCTGAAACTGTTTTCATCAAATCATAGATAGCTAAGTTAGTTGATCTACCCTGTCGAAAGCCATACTGTTCATCCGCTAAAAGTTGGTACTTTTCTATGAAATTATATATAATATTGTAAATTACTCTCTCAAATATTTTTGAGAATACTGGAAGAAGAGCAACAGGTCTATAGTTTTCGCAAAGGTGTTGGTCCCCCTTTTTGAAAAGAGGTCTTACAAGTGCCACTTTTAGTTTACAAGGGAAAGTTCCATCTCTGAGCGATAAGTTGATTATATGGCTAAGAGGACCCGCTAAAATTTTTGAACAGTGCTTAATCACTATAGTTGGAATGTTATCATAACCTACGCTATTGGTAGATTTTAATTTGTTAATTATTTTATCAATGTCAATTGGCCTAGTTGGTGTCAAATAAATAGAGTTTAATGTGTTGCTTATATTAATCCCTGTAGTTGTAGTGGTTTTCGTAAATTTATGTTTTTTTACAAGGTCTACGTATGTATTGTTAAAAACATTCGCTATATCTGTAGGTTTCGTAATTATTTGCCCATTGTGTTCTATTTTAGAAATGCCTTTTGGTACATTGTACTTGTTCTGATTTATAATTTTCCAAGCCGCTTTAGTTTTATTAGCAGCATTATGTATGAATTTATTATTGTTTATCCTTTGAGACCTGTCAATCACCTTTCTGAATACATTGCGGTAACATTTATAGGTTGATAGTAATTTTTCACACTTTGATTTTCTACATGACATGTATAGTTTTCTTTTGTATTTACTAGATATTTTAATCCCTTTTGTGAGCCAAGTTAGTTTATGTTTCGGTGTAATTTTTGTTTTTTTGAGTGGAAAACATATATTATAGTAGCATGTTATGTATTCAAAGAAATGATTATAAGCCTCATTTACATCCCCACTTTCATAAACCTCGCCAAAAGATGTCTTTTCTACTAATTGTTTAAACATATCCAAATTAGCTTGGTCATGGGTACGCTTTAGGACATACCAATGTTTCATGTCCAATTGTCTTCTTATGGGAAAATTCAATATTTGTGCCAAATGATCAGATATACATAATTCCACTACTTTACTTCCGCAGTTATAAATATTGTGAGCGATGTTATCTAAGCATGAGCCACTCTGAATTCTAGTAACTTGTTTAATTTCTAATCGGAGGTTATGATTAAGCATTGTATTTTCAAAATCCTGTGACAATCTAGTTGATTTTAAAATATCTATATTGAAATCCCCACACAAGACAATTTTTTTATTTCTATAAATTGAAAGTTTATTCATTAGTTGATTTAATTTTTCCATAAAAAGGTCAGCATTATTGATGTTTGGTGTTCTATAGATGCATGCTATTATTAATCTATGTTCAGGTACTTCAACTGCACTACACTCAAATACTGATTTGACAGAGAGTTTTTTTATAGACGGCAAATCCTTGCAATCAAGACCTTTTCTAGTTAGGATGCATGACCCTCCTCTTTTTTCTTGCCTACAATAATATGAGGATAATTTAAAGTTACTTAATAAGATGTTGTTCACGTCATCTTCATGGACAAAGTGTTCAGTCAAACAGATTACATTGACATAATTTCCATTATCCGTGAGTTCCAGTAATGCCAACTCTAGTTCATCTTTTTTGCCCAAAAAGCTTGCTATATTTTGATGAAGGATTGTAAAATTATTTATTTTTTCTTTGTTACTCGGCTTTACTGTGATCAATTTTGGTTTTTGAATTGATCTGTGTGATTGGACTTTGCCCTTGGGCACGAAAAAACTCTGTGGAACCAGCACTGCTAATGGATAGTTTATTTAAATTATTCCTCATAATCCAATCTACATTATAATCTAAGCTTGCAATAATATTTCTCATACCCGAGTTATTTAACCTCCCAGTTTTCATAGAAAACATGTCAAAAGAAACATCACAGTTTGTATCATATATATATTAAGATTCATTGTGATTGTGCAAGTCGTCAAACATCAATTGATTAAAACTTTCGACTCTACTATTAAATAATGGATTACCGCATATGTAGGTTGGACAAGCAACAACAAGATTCGTAAATGTGATGTTTTTTACAACTTCTCTTATAGAGTTTACAAGTCCGTGAATGTCTGTAGAACTATTAAAGTCCTCTTCTCCAATTAAAACCACGCAACAGTCACTCTTGGTCATGTCGCGAAGTCGGGTCGGCATATCCTTGAAAAGCTCCTTTATACTCCCGCCCGGTGTGATGTTGTGACAAAGGGAAAACTCCTTAAAATAATCGCTGTATTTTATGATATTAAGTATTTTATTTTTATTGTTGCTACTTAGAATAAGTAATCTCTTTTTAGTTATGTCTTGATTTGATGACTTCTTAATTTTAGGCGTGCTAGAGTGAGGCATCATGTTGTTTGGAGGATCAGTTAAACTGTGTTCTTTCTGAATAGTTTTTGGTGAATGTTTGTGTGTATTGCACAACGTGTTATTAAAATGCGAATTATCAATAATGCTCCGGTTTAAGCTTTGTCTGCCTGACTTTTTTTTATTAATACACGACCTTTTACTAGTGTTTCTTGTAGTTGTAGATGTGCTCAATGTTTTCAAGTGATTTACTTTATTCTCATAACTTTTGATCTTCTTTTTAAGAGAAATATTTTCAGTCATCAGGTTTTCCATTTCATTTTCAGTGATCAGTAGCTTTTCGCGTAACTCTGAAACAATGTTTTCTAATTCTTCTATTCTGTCATAGGTGCAGTTTTTTTCGGGGCAGCTTCTATTCAATGTCGATGCCGAAGATGCGTACTCAGTGTCTTCCTCTTCATGTGAATCTTCAAATCCTTCCGACAGAGCGTCAAATGAATTATGCACTGGAATCATAGCGCGGTATTTCTTGCGCATGGTTACATTTTCCTCGTCTGGAAATTGAGGAATGACTGCACAGGTTCTGCATTTCCATGATGTTCTTTGCTCTGAATCCATCAAATAATATCGTTTCGATGAAACATGGCCACAGTCAATATGATACGCTAGCTTGCACCGGATGCATGTGATAAATATACTAGGAAATTCACTGTTACTGTTTTGGTTCTTACATTTATTACAGACTTTCTCCATGTTGGCAGGCCACGTTAGTACTTACCTTTTTCTTTTGCACTGATATCCAATGATGTTCAAAGTGTAAAGTATGTTATAGGTAACGTGAGCACTATATAATTTAGTTCATGTGAAGTTATTATAATAATTTACTATAACTGTTCAAAATGTAAGCGCTTCAATCGCTTTAATCGCTGCAACTGCGCCGCGCCGTCGGGTCGGGATGATAAGCGCTGCAGCCGTATTGTTAGATCCGTCTAAATTACGGGACTGACACTCATTATTTTTTCTGCCTGCGACATCGTCGCGTGGAATTGGCAGCAAGTTGTGTAATATTAGTATGGATGGATTATTTAAATACCAAATTATACGGATTCAATTTTATTTTTATATAATAATCTAGTTAGGGTGGGTTGCACCAAACCGTCTGTGATCGTAAGGTGTGTGGTCGTTAAAATCTAAATGTATGGAAAGTTTGTCAACTTTCTACGGAATTATAGGTGCCGCCGCCATTCCATTATTGATACTTACCCCGAATCCCAAAACAACAAAGCAGATGTTTTTATTAGTATTTTTCAAATTAGTAAACTGGATATGTGAGCCGCGTGTGATTCGGGACCTATGCAGATAAAATGGTGTCCATCTCATTCTTAAAAACACTTTACTACACAGCTTCTTACATATTTAACACGTTCCAGGTCTGGGTTCAACCTAAGCGAGAAGCGTTTAAATAAATAATGTTATTTTACTCCACTGTAAATAATTAATATTTACAGGGTAGCAATGCTAAGTCAGTCTAGTTAAAAAGAAGGAAACAATTTGGTTAATCATTTAAGTTAGTAACTCAAATTCGACTAGAAAATTACCTACTTTTCTATTAAATATGTGAAATCTGTTTGAAAATGTAGCAAGTAAACGTGTTTAAACCCTTAATTATAAAGCGTAAAATATTCCTGTGATCGTCCATGCAAATCGTATGGTAATTCTTATTACAATTCGGGGTAGATTTGTGAAACATTTGTAGCCCGGCCAAATTAGGGGCTACTTTAGCCTTTGACGGCCGAATAAATACAGAGTTAAACGCCTTCATACTGCGAACAATCCGAATTGGATCGTTGTCAAGAAAGTCAACAAGTTTAGCCACACGCGCCCGTTTCAAACTTCCGAATAGGGATGTAGCTACTAAATAAATAATCAATAATGATGTATTTTGTTGAAAATGGATTAAGAATGTAGTGACAAGAAGAAATAAGTTTCTGTCAAAAAAAATAATTTTTGTTACAAGCTTTTATTGCCGCCTGTACTTTTCTGTATACCATCATCAACTACTCATTGAGACGATTCCAACGAGCACAAACTCAACGGAGTTACGTCGGTTAAGTACTGAATTCCCATGGCCACCTTCTGTCTCCATAATCAGATCAGCTCGATGGTACCATAATATTGAATTGTCATCCAAACTATACTTATACCCAAAATTACAGCTCAATCGGTCACCGGAAAGTGGGTCAAATTTAACTTTCAATATTTGTCCCATACATATACGGAGTTCCTATGGCCACTTTCCAGCTCCATCATCAGATCAGCTCCTCGTCATCAGAATATTGCATTGTCACGCAATTTGCATATTCGTGCAAAGGGCAATTTAAATAAAAGCTTGTAATAAAAAAGCAACCCAAGAGGTTTTAATAGTAGATTGTATGTCAAGGGTCTAAAGTAAGCCATATTAACACGAGATGGATATTTCTAGCTCGAGGGGTAATATGGCTTTTAGACCAGAGTTATACACTCTACTTTTCACTTCAAATACAAGAAAAAAGTAAAAACAAAGATTATCCATCCACAATCAACAATTGTACCAAGGCAAAAAGATTGTTCAATTTGGCGCCATTCTTTTTAATAAACTGCTTTGACACAGATACAAAATATTCACACCACGAATAAACGCCTCTGACCGTCTAATAGCGGCGTCTAAACGGCCGAGCGCGGCGGACAGCATACGCGGGCCATATGATAAAGCGAGATAAACAGCAGTATATCCCGCTCAATCTTCATAGCATATGTCATGTATGCAGTCAACCACGCTTGAACGTTTGGACGGAACTATAGTCGGTCAGAGGCGTTTATTTTTTTAATTATTGTGAATTAGGGAATAAAAAACACCTAATGTTTGAAATGAATTCTGAGGGGCTACCGCGCAACGAAAACGAACTTCGTTCGTATATCCTCATCTGAGCGGCAGAGAGAGAGATACACGAACGACGTTCGTTTTCGTTTCGCGGTAACCCCTCTGTTTCCTGATTGGTCGATTTTAATGTCTAGCTGTATTCTGGTTAGTAGATAGCAAATACTAATGCTTTTTTAAAGAGTGTGATTGGTGGATGTAATATTGAACTGGGTGTTCTGCCTTTTCGCAGAATTTCCTTTGGTCAAACATCACTTGCCAACCAACATTTCGAAAATGATTCACTTTGACAACTAACCATTACCAACTTTTTGTATGACAACCTGACACTTGGTCGAATTTTTATAAAGCAGAATATCACAATGACTAAAAATGTTTGGAAAACTTATCACTTGCCAACTATTTCACTAGGCCAAACAACTATTGAACGAACAACGTTTCGTAAGTGCAATAGTTACGTAACAGAAATAATAACTGTGACAGAGTCCAGATAGGTGCGACGACGAGCGAAGCGAGGAGGAGCGTGTTAGGTTAACCGCGATCTTACAGCGCACGAAGCCGAGCGAGCGAAGCGAGCGTGCCGCGGCAGCGGCCGGCGAGTGCCAAAATCGCCTTATTGAGTATTCAAAATAAGTAAGGAAACACTTATCGCTAATAAGTCAGTTTATTCTTACTCACCCACAAAGTTATTAAAAGAAGTGAGCAGTTGCGCTTACCCACATTGTAAATTATATTACATAGTAACTGTACGAACCCTACTGCGTGAAACATTTGGGAAACGTTATACAACGAAATGACTATTCAGCCAACTAAAACATTCTGTTAAACGATTTTTGGCATTTTGAAAGTTTACTTTATAATCATCAGACCAAACGGACAGTTGGCAACTGTGAGGTTGGGAAAAGAAACGAAATCTTATGACGAGTTGGCTAGTGATTATTTGGCGAAATAATATTCTGCTAAACGATGGTTGGGAACTAATAATTGGCCAAACAATTTTCTGCGAAAAATAAGAGAACCATTGAACTGTTGTGATTAGTCAAATTAAAATGTTTTATAAATCATAAATATGTATTGTATACATATTTTCCCTAGGGGCTAAATGTACTACTTTAGCCCCGCTGGCTAAGTCTAATATGACGCACTTTTTAAGCATGAGAAGTGAAAAAATCACAAAGTTATAAGTGTCCAAGGTTTTTAAGAAGGGGTAGGTATGTTCTGACCACAGGTTCTGACGCTTTTACGCAAAGCGTTTTCATAATGACATAAAGCTTCATATGAAACGATTGTCATATATGCCCGATAATCGTGAAGCCACGATCTGCTAGCGTTTTCTCTCTGTAATAA
Organism: Epinotia demarniana; assembly: GCA_945867215.1. Classification (NCBI taxonomy): domain Eukaryota; kingdom Metazoa; phylum Arthropoda; class Insecta; order Lepidoptera; family Tortricidae; genus Epinotia; species Epinotia demarniana. The sequence continues at coordinate 19,542,553 of OX244260.1, read as the reverse complement.
GCAATATTAAAACGACGATAGATTTTCGTCATTGCGCATATTTTTTTGCCTTCTTTCTTTTGAAGTAATAAGCTAATAATACATTTTGAGTGTACACCCCTATTACGAGGGTACTCGTTAGCCCAAAGCAAACGGCTGAGGATGTAACCGGGACCGGGACTAACGCTACGATCGTCAAACAGTTAGAAAATTCTTTGAAATTTCTGGAAACTTTAACGAAAACAAAAAAAAACAAAGTTTCATTTAAAAAAAAATACGTGGGACGCATGCATAACTAAAATGTTTTTATTACCAGGAAATTTCCTTATGGAAATTTTAGCAACTCTGGAATACGAGTACCGTCGCTGGTGTCGGTCGGTGCATTTGATATGCTACTCGTAGGTAGTTTACCAGAGCCCGGATTTTTCACGGCAAAACAAAAGACTATCGTAATCTAGCCAGTGGTAGAAACATTATTTTATCGATATCGAGTAGCGATATATAGGTATAAAAATATCATGCAGATTACGATAGTGTTTTGTTTTGCCGTGAAAAATCCGGGCTCTGGTAATTAGTTTTTTAACTAACTTTTTTTAACGTGATTCATTTTTAGGGTTCTGTTGCCAAATGGCAAAAAAGAACCCTTATAGATTCGTCATGGCTGTCTGTCTGTCTGTCTGTCCGTCCGTAAGTCACTGTAGCTTATTTGGCAGAGCGATGGACGGATCCCAGATGTTGCGGGTTCAAATTCCGCTGGTGGCGACTAATTTTTCCACTACAATACTCAGAAAACACCATAAAACTGGAAGATTTCATTATACGATGCTCATTTGAGATAAGAGTGCCATGGTCGTGGTCGTGACATTCTGTATCAACTATTAACCCAACTAGCATAGGAATTGTGGTGTAATCAAGTAAGGTGCTTTGGGGTAAATTCGAAAATGGGGATAAGTCGAAAATCACACATTTCTACTAAACTAGGAACAATTTCTACGCTGGGATCACTTGTCAAGACGCCATATTTATCTGCCCCCCCGCTTCAGTTCACTTCGCGCCGCTAGTCGTGAGAACACGTGTGCTGTGGTCGATTAAATACAAAAAGGGCGATTTTGTGCCTTATGAGGACTTTCGAAATTACCCCATATCACATAACTCGGGAATCTGGTAAGTTAAATCATTGTTCGTTGGTTTTTACGTTAGATTGTCATTTTTGTCGTATTAATGAGTGCAGCATAACGGTCTATCTGTAGTTTTAAAAAAGCATTCGAACTTACCCCACGGGGGAAATTTGAATGAATGTACTTTCGACATAACCCCAAACTAGGTTTAGGTAGTCCATTATCAGAGGTTGTCAACCCAGGAACTGTAACGTTCGGTTATTGTGGTTTTATCATTCCTGTCCTTTTCAGTTTTTCGCGATTTCCCTGTTGGCGCCCGTAAGGAGACGCTCCACGGTCCGATATCGGCAGAACAGCATGCCGGCTGACGCGTGAATCGGCCCGTGTGGATACGTGTCGGAAGCACGGCTTCCAACCAAATCAAGGTCACTCCATACTAGATTTTTCTGCAGTCCTGCCGATATCGGACCGTGGAGCGTCTCCTAGTTGTTAGTAAATGTTGTTCATAATTTACCTTCACAAAAAATCTCTAAGGTATGGCCAGACATAACAAAATCACCGTGTAGGTATACAATAAGTACCAACTTTCATCAGATGCACATACAAGATAACCTTATTGTTAATAAGTATTAAATTCTTTTTTTGTCATCTCATGTTGGGTCGGTTGTTTAATTTTCAAGACGGCCTTACGTTAATCTTATCTTTTCTTTATAAATGAGTTATGGAATTCTCTAAATGCGGTTTTGTAGATTATTTTTATTAAACATTAAATATAATCGTTATTTAACAAAAATGTTTACAATCACTGATCTTTACTGATCCCAGCGCGGGGGAAATTCTAAAATAAATTGTGGGTTTTTTTTAAAATACATGTTCCATACCTTGAATCAGCAGGAATTTATAAGGGGGTAAATTAGAACAAAAAAGAAATATTAATCTTAAACTCATATAGCGTAAAAACTATTTTTGCAGACCTTCGAAATTACCCCACTTGCTTTCGAAATTACCCCCACCTTAAAAACTGGTATTCAAATTATTTTCTATTTTTGTTTACATTTATTTCCAAAACCAGGCAACGTATTAAAACGTTGATGAATATATCCAATTTCTCAAAGATCTCATTGCTTGGAAGGAATACTTCTTAGGTTCTGTTTTACGAGCCCAGACCCTAACATACTCTACACTCGCCTAAAAATATGTCGAATATACCCCAAAGCACCCTAATGATAAATGTTAATGTTGTGTTAAATTCATGCATATATCTTGCTGCAAGGTGCCAACGTGTCTGAATCGAATATATACATAAAACACGAGTGCCGTAATTTTACAAAATACCCAGGGTTGCGACATAATAAGAGAAACGTTACGAGGAAATGTGTTGAAAAGAAATAAAGGTTACTGTCAAAGATATCAAATACTAGCTTCTGCCCGCGAGAGGGTTGCCATTGCCATACGTCAGGATTTGTCCGGACATGTCAGGATTTTTGACCCTTTGTCCGGATTGCGGCCGCCCGGACTTGGCAAGTGTCCGGATTTTTAGGAATTACCTCGTAAAAAGAAAAAAGTAGGTTATATATTTATTACACAGTTTACACAGTTTTAATGAATGAAAGGATAATGAAAGTAGTAAATAATCAACAAAAACATTTCAGTCAAATCTAACCTACTTTAAGATTTCACATTTTTAAATAACAGCAATTGATAGGTATCCAATAAAGCAAAGAAATAGAGTTTAATACTTCTTCATAATGTTATTTTGCTACTATAAATACATATTTGGATTTTGCATAGAACTTGGCACTCATTTAGATCTCCATTCTTTTTACGGCGAAGCCCACAGCCAAGCAAAATTTTTGTGTTGAACTTGGCTCTTTTTTTTACATGTATGTTTTTGGTGGGATACAGTACACCGCAGAGCGCAGCGCGCTGCCGGTGCGTCGTTCAAGCTACGCCAAATCTCTGATACAGGAAATGTCAGGATTTTTAGGGTGATGTCCGGATTTTTATCAGGACATTGAATTCTTCCATATATTATGGCAACCCTACCCGACTCCGTCCGCGTGGAACTCTTTTATATCGCAGCTCCATACAAACTTTTACTCCCCATTTCACTCCCTTAGGGGATGATTTCGGGGATAAAAACTATCCTATGTCACTCACCATCCCTTCAACTATCTCCACTTAAAAAATCACGTCAATTCGTCGCTCCGTTTTGCCGTGAAAGACGGACAAACAAACAAACACACACATACACTTGCCCATTTATAATATTAGTATGGATATATTATATATTGTCTTAGTAATCTAAGAACATGGCTTGTAGCTGTACTGTGCTACGCAGGTTTCAAATTCCTTCATCAGTTTAAGTGCCTCACAATAGCTGAGAACGCAGACATCTTGAAAACTGGGTATAAATAAAGAGACATCAGCTTTGAAATCGATACAGATTATGGGCTTCGATATAGGCAAATGTATTCCATCGAATCTGGATTTTGCAGCACTGTTATTGTTCTGTAACAGTAACAGTTCTCTGTAAACATAAATATATTATGTTTCCTAAATCATGAATAATTCATTTACTGTATTCATGCTATTTTAGAGCAGGAATATAAAGGTAGGCCCTACGTAATAAAAATAAAATATTTTTAATAAATTCCTTCGTAGGTAAAACCCAATCCTCTAATTATTAAGCATACCCAGAATACGCAGATTTCAATAGCTAGTAAATGTGTTAATTGGTCTATAAGTACAAAAGTGAAACAAGGGGAGAGTTGGAGAATCCTTTTGTACCTTGCAAAGGCAAAAAAGATTCGCCGTTTTGGCTCTCTGGCCAATACGCGCCTTGTCCAAACCGAGCAAAAGGGTCCTGCGAGGCACGGCTCGAAGACAGCCCATTAAAAAAAACAAAGTCGCCGTTTCTACGATTCTCATAATAATAACGTGCACACTTACCTGGTAGGTAAGTAGTACCTACTAATCACTTTTTGACGGGCGACAGTACAACAATGTAGATTACACACCTAGAACAGCTGTATTTTACTGAAGAGACTGTATCAGATCGTACGAGCCAAAGACAGGCAGGGCCGGCCTGAGGGTAGAGCAGAGGGAGGGGCGGCTCTAGACGCCAGTGGCGCTTAGCGAATAATACCCCAGATGGCAAGGGGCGCCAAAATGACAAAGGCAGCGAAATAAAAACAAGTGAAAAACTGTTTAGGTAATACATGAGTTGCAACATTATGTTGAGTCTAAACTCTAAAGCCGGGTCCGCTGCCCCGTGTTTTCGATGGTGTTGAATATCTAACATGTCATCCGTCAGTTTCGGCAAACAAATAGGGTATTGTTTTGATTGGCAAAACATGTTAGATGTTTAAAAACATCGAAAACATGGCGCAGTGGGTCGGCTTTAGCCTATTCTTTATAGCACAGCACACATTGCTGAACTCGTAAGATATCTTTACGTCACACTTGGCCATACTGCGAGTTTTACTGCACGCTGCGCGTACGGGAAAACTCGCATTGTGGCCAGGTGAAGACGTAAAATGTTATACTCAACACGGGCGGTAATTCGTAAAGCCCCAGAGCGCATATTTATGCCCCTCACCTTCGGTTCGGGCCACAAACTCCTGCGATCTGGGGCATTCACGAATTCACCGCCCTAGTTACGTAATGTACTATTACCTACGCACATATCATTAGTGCTCTAAAATGCGATCAGAAACCGTAGGAAATGACCAGCATTACTACAACCGATTTTACTATGAGAACTTTCTTGTCTGTGGTAGTAGGTAAAATCTGTACTGTAATGTCATTACAGTACAGATTTTTGATAAATTTGTATCGTTATGAGTTTAAAGGAACAGCTGTCAAAACTCAAGTGGGTCTCTATTCCAGTATCCATAGATATTAAAACAGTTATCGATAATAAATAAAATAAAAAGCCTTTTTATTTCTCACGCATTACAAAAAAAATACATTTCATTTTATCTTATTCTATAATAATCATTTTCTCAAACATGCTCTGAAATGTTTGCGTTAATATCACGAAATGAAGACAAGAAGTTTCTTGTTTATGGCTCCCTACATTACTTCTTGGCCTTACGCCAAGAAGTAATGTATGAAAACCCTAACTAAAAACATTATTATCCAATACTCTTTCTTTTTCAATTTACTTACTAATATTAAACTGACAAAGGAAAAATTACATACTGCCAACCACCCTGTAACCACTAGACTCTGTAAGTATACTTGCGTCATAAAAAAAAACAAAATCTATGGTACTATACATATGTGCGGTTAAACATGGTGCTCGAACGGCTTGTTGAAATGGCATGTTTAAAAAATAAAAAAAGCCCCAAATTAGCAAATTACACAATCTTTTTCTGAACTATCGTTCCGATTGTAATTTCAACAAACTTTTATTTAGTTGACTACCTTGTATTTATTTTAATTTTGATATTTCCTCGCATCGTTTGAGAAAAGCACTATACTATCCTCGGCCGGAACAGGGATTGCTGGACTCGTTTTATCCTCGTCTACGACTCGGCCGTCTACCCCAAGCTCGTCCAGCAATCCCTTACTTCACGGCCTCTGCAGTAATGTACTATTTCTCAAACATGCTCTGAAATGTATGCGTTAATATCACGAAATGAAGACAAGAAGTTTCCTTTTTTATGGCTCCCTACATTACTTCTTGTCCTTACGCCAAGAAGTAATGTATGAAAACCCTAACTAAAAACATTATTGTCCAATACTCTAACTTTTTAAATTTGCTTACTAATATTAAACTGACAAAGGAAAAATTACATACTACCAACCACCCTGTAACCACTAGACTCTGTAAGTATACTTGCGTCATAAAAAAAAACAAAATCTATGGTACTATACATATGTGCGGTTAAACATGGTGCTCGAACGGCTTGTTGAAATGGCATGTTTAAAAAATAAAAAAGCGCCAAATTAGCAAATTACACAATCTTTTTCTGAACTATCGTTCCGATTGTAATTTCAACAAACTTTTATTTAGTTGACTACCTTGTATTTATTTTAATTTTGATATTTCCTCGCATCGTTTGAAAAAAGCACTATACTATCCTCGGCCGGAACAGGGATTGCTGGACTCGTTTTATTCTCGTCTACGACTCGGCCGTCTACCCCAAGCTCGTCCAGCAATCCCTTACTTCACGGCCTCTGCAGTAATGTACTATTTCTCAAACATGCTCTGAAATGTTTGCGTTAATATCACGAAATGAAGACAAGAAGTTTCTTGTTTATGGCTCCCTACATTACTTCTTGGCCTTACGCCAAGAAGTAATGTATGAAAACCCTAACTAAAAACATTATTGTCCAATACTCGAACTTTTTAAATTTGCTTACTAATATTAAACTGACAAAGGAAAAATTACATACTACCAACCACCCTGTAACCACTAGACTCTGTAAGTATACTTGCGACATAAAAAAAAACAAAATCTATGGTACTATATTATGTGCGGTTAAACATGGTGCTCGAACGGCTTGTTGAAATGGCATGTTTAAAAAATAAAAAAGCGCCAAATTAGCAAATTACACAATCTTTTTCTGAACTATCGTTCCGATTGTAATTTCAACAAACTTTTATTTAGTTGACTACCTTGTATTTATTTTAATTTTGATATTTCCTCGCATCGTTTGAAAAAAGCACTATACTATCCTCGGCCGGAACAGGGATTGCTGGACTCGTTTTATTCTCGTCTACGACTCGGCCGTCTACCCCAAGCTCGTCCAGCAATCCCTTACTTCACGGCCTCTGCAGTAATGTACTATTATTTCAGACAAAAATCAATGACACGAAAAATATAAATTATTGTAAATTTAATTAAATTACAGAATGTCACGAAAATAAAAGTTATGAATCAAGATTATTACAGTTATCGATACGAAACGTCAATTCAGTACGTTTTTGAATACAAACCGTACGACATTTGATCTCGAGTGATATGAGTATAGGGACTTCATTCGTTTGTCTATGATTTTTTTAAACCATTCGTCATGACGGATGATCGAATTGCCGTCATTGCTGTTGTCATTTTATTGTTGGTTTTTTGCTGTTTCTTACTACTACTTATGATATGTGTGTAGATAAAGTAGTGTTTACAACTGTACATAATTAGGCCTTAAAACACTCGTGTGATCCTATTATGAAACTCGCTGACGCTCGTTTCATAAAACCACACTCGTATTTTAAGGCCTCTCATTATAGATCAGTCGCATAATAGTACATTACTGCAGAGGCCGTGAAGTAAGGGATTGCTGGACGAGCTTTGGGGTAGACGGCCGAGTTGTAGACGAGGCCGGATAGAACGAGTCCAGCAATCCCTGTTCCGGCCGAGGATTGTATAGTGCTTTTCTCAAGCGATGTGAGGAAATATTAAAATTAAAATAAATGCCTACAAGGTAATCAATTAAATACTAGTTTGTTGAAATTACAATCGGAACGAAAGTTCAGAAAACAATTGTGTAATTTGCCGCCTTTTTTATTTTTTAAACATGACATTTCAACAAGCCGTTCGAGCACCATGTTTAACCGCACATATGTATAGTACCATAGATTTTGTTTTTTTTAAGTCGCAAGTATGCTTACAGACTCTAGTGGTTACAGGGTGGTTGGCAGTATGTAATTTTTCCTTTGTCAGTTTAATATTAGTAAGTAAATTTAAAAAGTTAGAGTATTGGACAATAATGTTTTTAGTTAGGGTTTTCATACATTACTTCTTGGCGTAAGGCCAAGAAGTAATGTAGGGAGCCATAAACAAGAAACTTCTTGTCTTCATTTCGTGATATTAACGCAAACATTTCAGAGCATGTTTGAGAAATAGTACATTACTGCAGAGGCCGTGAAGTAAGGGATTGCTGGACGAGCTTTGGGGTAGACGGCCGAGTCGTAGACGAGGCCGGATAGAACGAGTCCAGCAATCCCTGTTCCGGCCGAGGATTGTATAGTGCTTTTCTCAAACGATGTGAGGAAATATTAAAATTAACATAAATACCTACAAGGTAATCAATTAAATACTAGTTTGTTTAAATTACAATCGGAACGAAAGTTCAGAAAACAATTGTGTAATTTGCCTCCTTTTTTATTTTTTAAACATGACATTTCAACAAGCCGATCAAGCACAATGTTTAACCGCACATAAGTAGAGTACCATAGTACCGTAGATTTTTTTAAATGTCGCAAGTCTGCTTACAGAGTCTAGTGGTGGTTGGCAGTATGTAATTTTTCCTTTGTCAGTTTAATATTAGTAAGCAAATTTAAAAAGTTAGAGTAGCGGACAATAATGTTTTTAGTTAGGGTTTTCATACATTACTTCTTGGCCTGAAGTAATGTAGGGAGCCATAAACAAGAAACTTCTTGTCTTCATTTCGTGATATTAACGCATACATTTCAGAGCATGTTTGAGAAAACTACTATTGTTTTCATGTTTGTATTTTAAGTAGGTACGAACTATTCATTTCACTTCTTGGAATCATTAATACATACTTTATGTTACAGGCGCTGTTTGGGTTATTGTTCATTGGCATCTCGTATCTGATGTCAGGTCAGCTGCTAGAGTGGGACAGATTCTTGCTGTTCTCGCTCATTGGCATCCTGACTGGACTCTGCTCCGAAGGACTTGGACTACTTATTGGTGCTGCGTTTAGTGCTACTGTGAGTACCTAATCTTATTTACAAAGCTCGATTTGATCAATCTAGAATAAGTACTTAATCTTAGATTAAAAAATCGAAAGATAATCTCATTATAAATCATATTCTTGTTCGATCGAATGTACAAACCAATTATTAAGAGGTCCGTACTTAATCTTTACAAACTTTTGTTTATACACCTTCAACGCCGGTTGACCCAAATTTGAAACAATCTGGTTGATATTATAATTACGTGCCTACAAAGTTTAATCAAAATCCTCTTATCGTCCTATCACGGATCCATTATATTCCCATTAGGCGATAGGTAATAAAAGTTTGGAGGGTAATTTTAAGGGTAATCGGAAATATGTAGGCAAAACGCCTGGATTTGCGAAAATGATGTAGGGTGCCTTGTCGAACAGTGAACCACCCTTTTTTCGAAGGTAATTTAATGTGCTTAAAAATTAAGCTAAGAATTTCGTTTTGGTGTCATCGGTTAGGTAATTTCATTGGGTTTCTTAGTTTTAGGTCATAGATAGCCCAAGGAACGAGCTTAACCCGTAACGGAGGTTTTTCTAAAAAATCATTTATGGCTCACTGTGTACTATGGGTAGTTTTCACTGAACCACCTGAATTTCAACAGTGAGCCATAGATTACATTACTAGTAAAATACTTGTTGAACAGTGAACCAACCTTTTTTCTTAGATATTTAATGTGCTGAAAAATAAAGCTAATAATTTCGTTTTGGTGTCATCGGTTAGGTAATTTCATTAGGTTTCTTAGTTTTAGGTTATAGAAAGCCCAAGGAACAAACTAAACCCGTAAAATAAGATTTTAAAATAAATTAATGGGTAGTTTTCACTGAACCACCCGAATTTCAACAGTGAACCATACATTACATTACTAGTAAAAATGCTTATTTCTGAAAAGAAACCACAGAATTTTGGATAATCATCTTTTATTTTTAAAACACAACATTATAATCAACAACTGCAATAACTTGTCTTAGTCTTCTTCTTAGTAAGTCTTCCTAATGGAGGTACAATTTTCAATTTTCCGTAACGCTGCTATCATTTCTTCTTTTTTCGTTTTCCCTATTTCCGCTCCTTATCTTCCGGTCTCGGCATCCTAAAATAAATAAACATATTATACTTTCAACGTTATAATAGGAACAGTGAACCAGGATTGCCTACTTCGGCTTCCTGTGTATGTACTATGCAGACCTGGTTCACTGTTCAATGCACACACTACTCAGCTTATAATTAACCAAAAAATAGGTTATACACTGAATTGTCACACGGCAATATGATCATAGAACTCTAAAACTGCAATAATTCGGACACCATACAAATTTTGTTCTTAATATAAATAACAAAATATACTAACTATTAATTTTCAACATTATATTATCAAGGAACATTGAACCAGGATCGCCTGCTCCGGTTCACTGTATCTTCATAGTACATAGAGAACCGGGTTCACTGTGTCTTCATAGTACATAGTGAACCGGGATCAATGTGTACTACGCAGACCTGGTTCGCTGTTCAATACACACACTGTTCAACTTATAATTAATCAAAAAAATAGGTTATACAATGAATTGTCACAAGGTAATATGCTCATATAACGACTAAAAGTACAACGATTCTCACACCACAGAAGTTTTGTTCTTAATATAAATAACAAAATATACAAAAATCGAGACACTTACGTGTGAAAACGATGTTTTTTTGGCGAGAAACAAACAATTCACTGTCACACGTCGCGCTCAAGTCGCGGCTGCCAGCTCACTACGGGAGAGGGGAAGGGTGCGGACGAGGCAAGTACTAGCCCGTGCAGTCAAACTGGCAACGTCGCATGTTTTGAAATATGGCGGTGGTTCGGGGTATCTGGTTGGTGGGTTGGTTCACTGTTCGACTACCGACCCTACATATGGATAGTGTTAGTCCTTATCTCGTTGCAGTAACATTAACTTTACAATCGCGAATTTGTATTCCTCCTCGTCTTTTGCGTTTCCTCCCGCTAATCGCAAGTTACATAGGTAGGCGAAGACTGGATTTTGCGGATTTGACGGAACTTAGGAGGGGAAACGTTTGGATTTTTGATCAAGTCATGTGGACAACATCTATATGATCTCTCTATAGGAGAACCTGTACACGAGGCAAATTACACCTTAAAAAAAAATTTTTTTAGGTTACCTCCCCTACAGCTAAAGCGGGGATGTATTTTTTTCTCGTTAAACCCATGGTATCGTTGGACAGCTTGTTCAAAAATATTGTGGGTTTTAAAAAACCCAAAAAAAAACAAAATAGTGATTCGTTTACGAGATATTGGACTTTAAAGCCCTAATTTTTATTCGAGTTATGATATTTAACATTAACCGGTTCGTTAAAGTCCCTAATGAGTATTGGAACATCAAAAAATTAATTTCAAACCTATGCTTTATTTTTCACAGAACGGTTCCATAGTTGGGCCAGCCACAGCGGCCCCCCTCCTGGCCCTCTGCTGCTACGGAATGGGCTTCGGCCCCTACATAGAAGTGACCATGAGGATCCTCATGTCCGGCTCCTATCTACGCTACACCATCACTGGATTCACCCTCGCTCTGTACCAGGAGAGACCTCTAATGGACTGTGAAGATGTATTCTGTCTCTACGCCGACCCCAAGATATTACTCAGAGACCTGGGCATGATTCATGATAATTACTATTACCAAATGCTGGCACTGTTCGCATTTACAGTGCTGCATAGGGTGCTTGCGTATTACGCGCTGAGGTACCAGTTGACCGTTGAATTTAATAATAAATACGTGACTTATATTAGTAGGTTGTTTAAAAATAAGTAGTTAAATAGTTCAATTATGAATAAGTCTAGAAAACACATGATATGTTTGTAGGTCAAATAATTAACGTAATTATGTAGGTAAGTAGGTATAGTCATATTTGCGAAAGTAGGTTATTGCTTTTGCTTATTCATTTATTCTATTTTTGTTGGTGCCTCCTGCCTATATATGTTAACACATATTAAGTAAATTATATTATACATATGTATACCTATTACGCAAATTGGTTTCAGTACTAATGTTTTGTTACTTGGTGAAATCGTGAAATGTACCTACTTACTTATTTTTAAGAATGTGCTTACACGGACCTTTTTCGAGCTAAAGCTATTATATAAGTATTATACAAGTTAATTTGTAAAATCCGAAGTCTAAATTGGCAACACGGATCAAAATGCCAGTAAATACTTTGCTCTTGAGCAGAGTTGGGCAAATTTTTATTTGAATAAGAATAAGAATAAAAACAGATTTTTTATTCTTATTCAAATCGATTTCAATAAGAATAATTCTTGCGCCCGCTATTTAAAATAACATGAAGGTGAATAAATCATGCTACTTTTATTTTAAATAAGAAATGAAATACGGAATAATTATTCCACAAATGGGGTTATTCTAACAAACATTTTATTGAAATAAAACGTTATTCAAATAAAGTTAATTTTGTGGTATTGTCGGTAAAATTTTGTAAGTTGATTTTCACACAATGGATTTTATGATAAGTTTGGGTTTACTTGGTTTGTTTTGACGAGTTCTATACATTACACTTGATGACGATGGTGTGATGATGGAGTCAGGAGGTGGATAGTGGAACTCCTCAATGGCTAATGTATACCCCTCGTGTTTGGGCTCATTTGGTTTGTATTGACGAGTTCTATACATTACACTTGGTGACGATGGTGTGATGATGGAGTCAGGAGATGGATAGTGGAACTCCTCAATGGCTATTGTATACCCCTCGAGTTTGGGCTCATTTGGTTTGTTTTAACGAGTTCTATACATCATACTTGGTGAAGATGGTCTGATGATGGAATCAGGAGGTGGATAGTGGAACTCCTCAATGGCGACTTGTATACCCCTCGAGTTTGGGCTCATTTTGTTTGTTTTGACGAGTTCTGTACATTATACTTGGTGACGATGGTGTGATGATGGAGTCAGGAAGTGGATAGTGGAACTCCTCAATGGCTATTGTATACCCTTCGAGTTTGGGCTCATTTGGTTTGTTTTGACGAGTTCTATACATTATACTTGGTGAAGATGGTCTGATGATGGAATCAGGAGGTGGATAGTGGAACTCCTCAATGGCGAGTTGTATACCCCTCGAGTTTGGGCTCATTTGGTTTGTTTTGAGGAGTTCTATACATTATACTTGGTAAAGATGGTCTGATGATGGAATCAGGAGGTGGATAGTGGAACTCCTCAATGGCCACTTGTATACGATACTTGACGACCGCTTTAGCCTAGTTGGTAGTGACCCTGCCTACTTGTGACACTATCCGCCTCCTGACTCCATCATTAGACCATCGTCACCAAGTGTAATGTATAGAACTCGTCAATATCAAAACAAACCAAATGAGCCCAAACTCGAAGGGTATACAACAGCCATTGAGGAGTTCCACTATCCACAGACATATACAATAGTTATAAATTACACTACATTCAAGAGTCTACTTAGTGCCTCTATAATACCGATACCAAAATTACCAAATGAGTCGTGTTTAAGTGCCCCAAGTGTCCGACCGAACGTAACTACATTCATATTCATGGTGTATTAGTTAAAATAAAAAATCACGATTAAATTTATTTGAATAAGAATAAGTTAACTTCATTCAATTTTCTCACATAAGAATTATTCACGGCGAATTATTTGAATAACTTTGACGGGAATAAAATCAACATGATTTTATTCATGCGTATTCTTATTCAAATAATGATTTTATTCTTGAGTGCCCAACTCTGCTCTTGAGTATAACACATACAACTTTTCACCTCAGCAGTGAGAACATATTCACATTTAAAAATATTTCGTAGTATCACGTAGGTGCCTATTCGTCTCATGATTATTCAGGAAGAAAACTTAATTAGGCGTTCGTTACTGCTTGATTTAACTCCTCAGTGCCGCACGTTAATAAGTACCAGAAAGCCGTAACAAGGCGCGAGAAACCAAAGGATATTTTAGTATCTACATACGAGTCTCGGTGGGCATTAACTCCTCACTAAAAATTAACTGTTAAAATTCACCGGTTTCACTCTGAATATTTTCAAGCTATTAGGGTTCCGTACCAAAAATGGTAAAAAGGAACCCTTATGGTGCGACTCCGTCCGTCTGTCTGTCTGTCACAAAGTGAAATATCTCACTAACTACTTATAAGCTATCAATTTGAAATTTGGAATGGTTTTAAATAAGAGTTATCCACGTGTATGGAAAATGAAAAATTTAAATATATATTTTAATACCCCCCCCCCCCCCCTATCTCCGAAGGTATCAAAGCGAAAAATTTGAAATAATTACTTTGTGATTAAGATTAACATAAATATTACTGGAAATGTATTTTTTTTGTCTGTATCTAGCATATTTTTTGTTTTATTTACAAAAATCATTTCCTAGTTAAGTTTGCAATTTAATCAACTTTATAAGTATTTTTTCGTTTCGTTATAAGACTATAATAGAAATACTCTCTTTAAAATAAAACAAAAATAATAAAGATCGGTTCACGTGATAAACAATAATCGCTAAAAGACCAACATACATCTTAGTATGTATGTTGGTCTTTTAGCGATACTAAGCTGATTGCCCTTGCACGTTAGTACCAAATGGGGCCGATAGATGGCGCTGACCACATTCGCGTTGTTAAGATTTTTCTAGAATCAATGGGGTTGGGACGGGTATATTTCAATAGCAGGTCAAAAAAAGATCGCGATTCAATTGTCTTGGTGTAAAAGTTATTCGTTGTTTGAAATTGAATTCTGTCATGTTATGTTGGGTTAAAATAAGTAATTTAGCAAATATTGGGACATTTACTTTACTTTGAGTTAATTGTTAGTTTGTACGGAACCCTCGGTGCGGGAGTCAGACTCGCACTTGGCATTTTTTTTAAAATAAATATCATGAATGTCTGTTGGGCTAGTATATAGAGACAAAGGCACACAGCATATTACGTGTCTCTCGCGTGCACACCAAAAATAATGTTTTTTTTAGCTCATTTGGTTACATACACATAAGTACCTAATAATATCTGAAAAAATTTAACAGCTCGCAATTTTTTAAAAGGGTTGGTGCTTCGCGCTTCCATTCGTAAATAGCATCTGTGGTCTACGTTCATAAAATTTAAGATAGTTAAAACTAATAGAATTATTGATTAGGTAGCGAAATTGATGTTTACCTATTGATTATAAAAAAGCTGAGATTATTCAGAGATTTTTTAAATGAAATATTCTTCAATTGAAAATTCCTTTGTATAATTATTTTAGTAGGTAAGTAATTTATACTTGTTCATCTATAGTTTTGGAACGTGCGACTCATATCGCGCTTTTTTGGTGGTCTACTTTGGAATTCGATGGTCGAACTATAATCGACCTATCTCTGCCGTTTTATTTTTTCGTAATGAAATTAAAGGGACGACAGCGCTAATAATTCTAATAAAGTTCAAATATTCTGAACTTGTAATGGGGTGTCCCCATGGTCAAGTGTAAATATTTACAGTACATAATTATGGTGCTACTTTCCCGCACTAAGTAGTGCGGAAAAGAGCACTAAGTAGTGCGGAAAAGAGCTCTAAGTAGTGCGGAAAAGAGCACTTTCCGTGCATATGTCGCAACTTTAAAGAGCCATATGGACAGTAAAACGTACGACACACGTGCGAATAGGTAATTCGCAACTCATGTCGATTTAAAACACTCCCTTCGGTCGTGTTTTAATTTATCACCAACCGTGGCGGATTTCCTATTTTCGGCACTTGTATCGTAAGTAACTATAGATACTTAGTACCGCCTGTTGTCTACCATTGTTTGTTTTATTTACCTCTATTTTTCTATCATGTTCTGTCATATATTTTATTTTCAAAGTCTGGTGAACCATAAAGAATATTTGTATTGTATTGTACTTACATCTGTGAAAAAATTAAAAGGTGTATGTGCAGTCCCCAGCCCGCACTGGGCCAGCGTGAGGACTTCTGCCCTGTCCCTCTCATCCATGAAAAGGCCTCCTCAGCCTGCCCAGCAGTGGGACGTACCTATATTAAGCTGATTTATTATCATTGGTGCAGGTAGGTGCAGGTAGTTACAAATATACGTAAGTTATCTGTGATGATGATGAGTTACTTAGGTACTTAAGGGCCTAAGTAAAATGTGATATATATTTCTTATAAATATGTAGACGGAAAAACACCAAAAAACAAGTAGGTAAGTTTAGAAATAATATATTTTTGTTAGTTTTGGTGGTATTTTGGTGGAAAGCTACAGCTACAGGTAGACATAACTAGGCAATATTTGGCATTTAGTACATGTTGTAGGTACCCTATTACCTGTATGTAGTGTAGGTAAATTGTTTTGGTAATGTAAGTAGAATACTTTAACGTCATGGTACGTCAAGGTTTATGGGTTTCGGAATAAATTATCTACCTCAATACCGATTTTCATTTAAAATTAACTTATTAAGTTAATTTTAAAGGGGTTAAGGGGTTAAGTTAATTTTAGGGGTACTACAATATAAGTAGGTTAATTAATATTATAAAGTGAAGTGGAAGAACATCCCTTAAGAACATCGTGACGCGGATCAGGGTCCAAAATGATCGCATTATTGGCAGATGTTCGACAACAATAGTAGGGTCGGTAGTCGAACAGTGAACCAACCAGATACCCCGAACCACCGCCATATTTCAAAACATGCGACGTTGCCAGTTTGACTGCACGGGCTAATACTTGCCTCGTCCGCACCCTTGCCCTCTCCCGTAGTGAGCTGGCAGCCGCGGCTTGAGCGCGACGTGTGACAGTGAATTGTTTGTTTCTCGCCAAAAAAACATCGTTTTCTCACGTAAGTGTCTCGATTTTTGTAAATTTTGTTATTTATATTAAGAACAAAACTTGTGTGGTGTCAGAATCGTTGTACTTTTAGCCGTTATCTCTCATCTCTCACTTATAATAAATCTCTAAATTAAAATAAGAATCAGCCAGTATCAAACTAACCATTTTTATGTCCTCCGATGATTTCAGATTCCCATGAACGGAAAAATATGTAACTTTTTTCATGAGCACATTATTACTATAGCTTTCGTTTAGGATAGTTTTTATCCGACTGCGACGATTAATTAATTTTCGGAAACATTTGACCTCATTAAATTATTAATTTCATTTGCTTGAAATCGTAGCCGCCATATCTGTCAACTGTCAGTGACGTCAAAATGGCGGGCTTGCTTGTCTGACTCTCTTCCTTTTTTTTAATGGCATGGCGATAGCGCTGTTCTTGCGTTCAGCCAAAGTCTATTTGAGTTTCTGCAAGATTGAATCACACGCTGAGTATTTAAATGTCATGATACTGCACGGCTATCACAACGCGGCGCGCAGCTCTCTCGATTTTTCTCGCACTATATGTCTCTTTCTAGGTTATTTGATAAGAGAGAGACGGATAGTTGGAGAAAAATCGAGAGAGCTCGCGCGCCGTTTTGTGATAGCCGCGCAGTATCGTGACATTTAAATACTCAGCGTGTGATTCAATCTTGTCAGTATTTATATTTATCAGCAATAAACAGTATGTATGAAATCAGTATAGAACGGGCCTTTTATAAACATTAATTATAAAGTGCGTCAGTATTAGGCCTGCATCACACTGGCGCGGCCTGGCCGCGGCGGACAATAGTAAAATTGTCCGCCGCTGTCAAATTTAATAATGTCCGCCACCGCAGGCCGCGCCAGTGTGGCTGTGCCTTAAGGCGGCTTCAAGTTGACATTCAGCCAATTAGTACGGTACGTAAAAAGAATGCACCTTCGATAACTCACAAGGTCGCGATGTTTTTGTTAACATTTAGACTATAATGAGTACTACTAGAAGTTAAAAATTCTAGTGAAATTTGACGTTGCTTTAGGTATTATATGGCGTTTTCTTAGCGACCCTTGTAAATCCAAGGATAAATTATACAAGTGGTATTTTTCTTCAATGGAGTACCGCATTTTAGTATTATAATCTCCCATTTAATTTTCTAAAACTTTCGTCAAGTGATAACGTCGGTATAATCCGACCCAAATAAAATGTATATATTTCCTCTAAAAGATTATACAAGTGGGTTTGGATTACTGAATACTATTAAAAACTATCAAAGTTAACCAGAGTTTCAATTAATAACATATTTATCAACAGCTTAATTTTATACGAACAGTTTAATGTTGAAATCCTCCTAATTTTTTAAAAATAAAGCTCAAAAAAATTCAAGTCGACGCATATAATCCAGCTTTACCATAGTTTTCTCTTGATAAAAAAATCTAAGTGATTCATCAATAGCTCCTCGTTTTATTCACTTATCAATTATTTTTCAAATTTGAACTCACGACGATCTGCGCGCGAGTCTAGTGCGCCGTCGGCGAGAACGTCATGACCAATCACAGCACGCCATTGCTTGTTTCCTACGCGGGAGCCTCCCCTCTGTGCTGACAACCGGACATCGACAGTTCATTTGCATTTGCAAAATGTAATACGACAATGCGCGTTAAAAGTTTACTTTGAAAATGAATAAGTGTTCAATTTGTAATCAAGTCTTGAACTTTGACGTTGTAGTGGTTAAGGAGAGAGGCATTGCGTGTCTAATAAAATTACGAATATAGTCTGTATATGTTATGTAGTTATAGTAAGCTAACTAAATCAATACTTAATTAATGTTTAGTACTCCATTATTGAATGGATCAGCTCACTTGAAAAATGTTATATTTTACCGAGTTTAGCTATTGTTATATTTTACTGTACAAAAACCTCCACGGTAAAGCTGTGATGATTGTAAGATCACAAATAATCTCTATGGTAGTAATAAAAAAAACAATTATTAATGACTCCAGTATTATGCCTGCATCACTCTGGCGCGGCCTGGCCCCGGCGGACAGTAGTAAACTTGTCCGCCGCTGTCAAATTTTCTATTGTCCGCCACCGCAGGCCGCGCCAGTGTGTTGCAGGCCTTAAACATACCGATTTTATAGAAACACTCCACTGACAAGCTGTGATGATTGTAATGATTACGAATAGTCTATATAGTTAGTAATAAACTAAATCAATATTTCATTAATGTTGTAAATTATTGCAAAAATATGTATCGATAACACCCTCTCATAAATAAGTACCTACCAAAACCTTAATCCACTGACATAAGAGTTATGGGACATATTTATGAGTAAGTTGTATGCACCTATATTTTTACACTTGACTGTACTCCAGTGTTAAGTGGAGCTCACGTGAAAAAATATATAGTACGGCGGAAATTGGCCGATATTGATAAAAGTCGTGGACACGTCTTCTATATACCTAAAACTGGTATGTGTTCCTTGTTGTCTCCAGAGTACGAATCTAACGGTTTTAGTTAAAGGAAAGGGGCCGGGCATAGTTGTGACATCACAAAGATGGCGGTCAGTCTTTGGATGGGTGACCGCCTGATGTTTGAGTGGTTTATATAAATGCGCGTTTCCGTGCTTTGGAAGGCACGTTAAGCAGATTGATCCTGGCTGCTGTCTATGACAGTAGTCGTTAAGCCAAGTTAGAGGCCTTCGGGCGGCTTAAGAACTTCTAACAGGCGAGTTGCCCACTCACTTGACAAAGGGGGACAACTGTCACTCGCGTCCGCAGGAGCTACCCACCCAAACCCTGCACGTGTCCCCTGGGTGGTACTAAAGAGTGGAAAATTTTAAAGGCCAAAATAATATATGCCATACGATTAAATAAACAAAGATGGCGGCCGACGGTCATCGATTTTGTTCAAATCTCGGGTTCTATTGTTTCGTGTGAGGTGTCATTTGAAAGGATATTAAATGTACTATAATTGTTTTCTACAACTGTAAAACGTACAACAAACCGTTTGAAATAATAATGGATTATATGGATGGATATGCAGGGATGCAAATGTCTTGAGTTTCATTACATAGGTGTGTAAATAATCAATTACACCTAGGAGCAAGTTATCAGCCAGATGAGCATAATTTATTTAATCATAATGTTTCAATAAAAGCCATTTTAAATTCATAACTGCGTTGTCTGTGGGCCGCGAGCTTTCGCCAAAATACAGCCCGACAACTAGGACCCAAATTGTCGACATGGCCATTGGAGACATTTAGACGTGGTGATTTCTTACATTAACCTTTCTAGCAACAGCTTTAGGTAAACACACTTTTTTCTCCTTAGATTAGAGATATTTATGGTTTGTCGACTGATATATACTCTGTACTATGGAACTGCAAGTCATTGCAGTTTGTCAGGCAACAAGTTCGAACAGAACCGTGAGCGGCGAGGCTCGCGAGGCCGCAGACCGGGCTCCACGTAGGGCCGAAGGCCCGAAGCGTCCCTCCAAAGCGCGCTCTCGGATACTTTACTCCTGAGTTCAAGGACAAGCGTGTGGGTGCCTCCCTCTAAAGCGTGCTCTTCACGCGAGCCCGAAGGCCGAAGACCCGAAGGACGAGCCCACGCGAATATTTTACTACTTCCAAGTGTATTACAAGCGAACCCGAGGGCTGAAGTCCCGAAGCGTACCTTCAGGGAATGCTCTCCACGCAAGCCAGAGGGCCAAAGGCCCAAAGGGCGGGCCCACGTGGACACTTTATTACTCCTAAGTGTCTTAAAAGCGAATCTGACGGCCGAAGGCCCGAAGGAGAGCGGCATAGCACGCGAGGCGGCAGGCTGAGCTCTGCGTAGCGTAGGGCCGAGGGCCGAAGCGTTGCTTCAGAACAGGCGCTCCACGCAAGCCAGAGGGCTAAAGGCTCGAAGGGCAGGCCCACGCGGACACTTTATTATTCCCAAGCATGTTACAAGCGAATCTGAGGGCCGAAGGCCCGAAGCGTCTCTTCAGAGTGCGCTCTCGAATACTCTACTCGTGAATGTGTTACAAGGGAACCTTAGGGCCAAAGGCATGGCACGCGAGGCGGCAGGCCGAGAGCGTACCCTGAAGGGACGCTTCCCTTCAGGGTACGCTCTCGGACTTTTGTTTGGATGTTTGTTACTCAACCACACTTATTTGGATGAAATTTTGCACGAAGATAGTTCATAGCCTGGATTAAAATAAGGGATAGTTTTTATCCTGGGCCCACGCAGACAAAGTCGCGGGCGGAAGATAAAAAGATAAAAGATAAAATCATTTATTTGTCCAACATAGGTTACAGGATGTTACAAAATTAGTTCGGTTTCACTATGTGGCGCCTTACGGCTTACAAATTGTTGAGCATGCATGTCAATGTCACTATCATTTATATATTCATTTATGGTATAATAGCATCTATGAGCTAGACCATGTTTTAAGACTTTTTTAAATATATGTAATTGATCTATTGAAATTAAACACTTTGGTAATTTATTTTCGTTCGCCACTAGTCACACGAATCGCGCGAGTCGCGCGCGAAAGATTTAAATTACGGATAATAACTGATAAGCTAATACAATTTAGAGCTATTGACGAATCCGTTAGAATTTGTGTTTATATATTCTTCGATAGAACTAAAATTAATTACACCGACTTGAGAATTTATGAGATTTCTTTTATAGTAAGGAGAATGGTTTCAAGATATTATTCCTAATTAAAAAAAATGCAATTGATAAATATGTTAGAAATTAATGGGGCCATTTTTTTAAATACTTTTGAATATACACTTTAGTAGCCACTAGTCACTTGAATATTATTTTAGGAGCTTTATAATATTTTAAATCATTTCCGGTTTTGCTAACGTAATCTCTTGACAAAATTATTAGAAAACGATATGTAAGGTTTGAATAATCAAATGCGATGCATTATAGGAAAAAACAATAACTTGTATAATCTTTGCAAAGTTTTACAAGTGTTCCTTACAAAAAAGTTAATTATTCGAAAACCAAAATCAAAAACTGCTAGAATAGTACATTTTACAACTAGTGTGAAAATAATGTCTTCTCACACTCGCTTTCAGCTCGTGGCAAGATACCTCGGTACTAGTGGTAAAAGACATTTCGCACGTGTTGTAAACGACGTTTTTAATACAATTGCGAAAAATAATAAATTAATATATCATTGCGATAAAATATGCTTGCTTCGAAGTTATTTTTGAACGAACCCATACTTTACAAATGACACTGACAGTGACAACATACTATTGGAATCAGCGCCATCGGGTAAAAAATCTAATATAAAATTACTGCGTTTCGAAAGTATAGTTTGGAACTAAAAAGTAAAAAGCACTAGTTCGAGAAATTGAGCTTCTCGTACGCTACGCAGCCACAAAAAGTACCACTTTTTGAGCAACTGTATTAAAAAATATTTTTCGCTGTTAGTACTTAATGTACTCTAGCTGATAACAAAAAAAAAACAAACTTGGGACTTATGTTAGTTTGACGACAAATTACAGTGTTCGCGTACCGGACTAAATATAGAGACCACAATCGAGACTAGAGACACAGTAATTGGCCAACATACAGGAAAATACTTTTATCATAAAGCCTGCAACATTATTATGTTGGCAAGGGCGGGAACATACACAAGATTTGCCAGAATGTGATAGTGCAATCTGAAACATTGCAATATGAAAAAAATAAACATATTGCCTTAACATTTTTAATAATTTCCTTTATAAGAAAGGGACTCGGACTCGCGTTATAGTTGTAGAACTTACCTAGTGGTTAGGTATAGTTTGGAAATAGTTATTTGTGCAACAAGAGAGCAAAGTTTGTTTTTGCTGCGAGTGCTAATTTTGAGCCCTGAGGAAGCGAAAGATTCTAAAATTGAATCACGAGCATAGCGAGTGATTCAAAGTTTGAATCTTGAGCGCAGCGAAGGACTCAAAAGCACGAGATGCAAATACTTTGCTCTCGAGTAACACATACAACTTTTCACCTCAGCAGTGAGAACATATTCACATCAAAAAATTTATCATAGTATCCCGTACCTATTCGTCTCAAGATTATTCAGGTAGAAAACTTAATTAGGCGTTAGTTAGGTACTGCTTGTTTTAACTCCTTAGCGCTGGCCGCGCCGTTATTCAATACTAGAAAGGCGAAAGAAGGCGCGAGAAACCAAAGGATATTTCAGTATCTAAGTATACGAGTGTCGCGTGACACTAACACATCAATAAAAAATAACCGTGTTATTGTTAAAATTCACAGATTTTACTAATATCTTCAAGATATTTTTGAAATATTTAACATTATCATTTTTCACAAAGGGCATATTACGCATTAGCGTTATATTACGTGTATCCCGCGCGCACACCAAAAACTAGCCGTATACTGTTGTTAAAATACTGCCTTCGTCACGTCACTGACTTCACTATATTTCTTAGTTAGATAGAGAATTGATTTATCGTATTAGTTTTTATATTTAAAACCAATATCAATAACGCAAGAATGACGAATAATATACAGAATAAAATCTCAAACATATTAACAGCGCGCAACTTTTTAAAAGTGGCGGGGCCCCGCGCTTGCGGTCGGAAACTGCATCTGTGGTATACGTTCATATAATTTAAATTGTTTAAACTAGAAATTTTAATTAGCTGGCATAATAAATATTTGTTATGAAAAACGGAGTTTATTCAGTGATCTTCAATTTAAAATTCCTTTGTATAATTATTTTGGTCATTTAAACTTGTTTATTTGATAGTTTTCGAACGTGTCACTTGTTATCCGCTTTTTGGGGGTCTACTTTGAAATTCGATGGTCGAACAATGGATCGACCTATGTCTGCCATTTTCTTTTTTCGTAATGGAATGAAAGGGACAGTGCTAATAAAGTTCAAATATTCTGAACTTGTAATAGACCCCATACGACGAAATGTCAGCGCAGCGAAGGACTCAAAAGCACGAGATGCAAATACTTTTACTCCAGTCATTTTACGGTTTCGCCAAACATTAATTTATAATAGCCTGTGGTTTTTTTCTCCGTCATTAAATACATATTTTAAGATACTATATTTACGAATCTTAAAAACTTTCGACCCGGAAGTAGGTATAAAAAAATACTGACATATAAACGCCGATTTTTTTTAATAAAAATAATAATAGTTGTTTATAATCGTCAACATACCAATATTATTGTCTTTAACCTGTAAACAATGAAATCCGACATTTTTTTTACACGTAAAACCAATAAATTAACGAAATGCATGGCTTGGGTGACAGGTGCCATAAGTTGGTAGAAAAAAATTGTAATAAGTAGTACTTTGATTTGAATCTCATAAAAGTGATTGATGAACCTATTTTCCTAAAAATCGTATTGATTTTTATTTAGAATTGCATATAAATACATTTACTCCAATTAACCATCGGTAAAAATATTTATAGAACCAAATTGTGTCTAAATTTAATTTAACTATATAGATTATTAAAGTAGTACATGAATCCTACAGAAAAAAGGTTTATGTAAAGAATAATACACATTTGAATAGTCCTGTTTAGTTCTACAATTGAAGTTGAACTCTTTCCCCGTGTGTTAACGATCACATTCGTTCGCAGCGGCGGCACGCAACGAGTGCTTCGCCCAGTTCGCATTCAAGGTCGCGCTTTCTGTGCCCCAAGACGCGAATGAGATAGATAAGTACCTACGTTACCTACGCAGATTATTTGTAATATGTATATCGTCTTCGACGATGTGCTAGTAGGAAAATGCGACTATTCACGGTGTAATAATGGCGTGAGCGGGAAGCGATTAATTAAACAAACATATTTTAGCAAAAGGAAGCCGCAAAACTCAAAACGGAGACGCGGTAGACCTCGTCGGCGATGGCGTGACAACTTGGACTCCATTTTAAAAGACTGGCCAGACATTGCTCAAGACCGCGATGGTTGGAAAAAGAGGGGGGAGACCTTTGCTCAGCAGTGGGACATAATGGGCTCGATATATAATAATAATAATAATAATTTTAGCAAAAACATGTCAAGAATTAAGTAAATTTCTATGTTTGATATCTCAATTTTTTATAATGATGATAAAATGTCATCATTACAAAACACTGACGATACATTTAACAGATGATTTCCTACTTAAAGTAGTTTAGTGTCCGTTTAGCAGAATAAGTAGTTTGTAGTACGAGATCTATCTACAAATGATTGTAGTAACGAAAGTAGTTACTTAGGTACTTTATTTTTGGTATGGGTAAGAAAGAAAACTCCGCTAAAATACTACTAAGCTCACATCAAACTATACAGGGTGGAAAAATCTATGGGCCCTGAAAGAAAACCACCGTAAATCCTTAACATCAGTGGCGTGCACTACATCAAGGCAGAAAAACAATGCCTACCCTACTCAAATCTGTGATATTGTTTATTTAGTATCCATCACAATGAATACATTTGAAAATTAAAAATTTGCTTCATGTGTCAGGCCACTAGACAGTCTATCTGGGGGTATGGTAGTGCCCCCGCCAAATCGAGCAAAAGAAAGAGGGACGGTTAGAGATGGGTAAGGGTGGGTAATTACAATGCACCCGTAAACTCGTATACCTAAATAGCCCAAGTTTCGAAACTCTTCCACAATAAAAAGAATGTTTTGTAGAGCCAAGTAAAGCATTAACCCATTCAATGCCGACGACGCGAATTCGCGTCCCATGTATGTGTAATCGTAATATTTGTTTTTTTTTGCTAGAAAACAACTGTACTTGAATGCTGATACCAAAATGTTACTTTATTTATGAAGGATAATATTATACTGTTGCTGGTTTTTATTTCGCCATACTAGCGGACCGTATAATGACTGGAGTATTTGCTCTCGAGTAACACATACAACTTTTCACCTCAGCAGTGAGAACATATTCACATCAAAAAATATATCATAGTATCACGTAGGTACCTATTCGTCTCAAGACTATTCAGGAAGAAAACTTAATTAGGCGATAGCTACTGCTTGTTTTAACTCCTCAGAGCCGGCCGCGCCGTGATTCAATACTAGAAAGGCGAGACAAGGCGCGAGAAACCAAAGGATATTTCAGTATCTAAGTATAGTACGAGTGTCGTGTGACACTAACACATCACTAAAAACTAACCGTGTTATTGTTAAAATTCACAGAATTTACTAATATTTTCGAGATATTTTTGAAATATTTATCACTATCACAAAGGGCACACATTTGCATATTACGTGTATCTCGCGTGCACACCAAAAACTAGCCATACTGTTGTTAAAATACTGCCTAATTCACGTCACTGATTTCACTATATTTTCTAGTTAGATAGAGAATTGATTTATAGCAGTTTTTATATTTAAAACCAATATCAATAACGCAAGAATGACGAATAAATTGTACATAATAAAATCTCAAACAAATAAACAACAGCGCGCAACTTTTTAAAAGGGGCGGGGCCCCGCGCTCGCGTTCGGAAACTGCATCTGTGGTATACGTTCATAGAATTTAAATTGTTTAAACTAGAATTTTCAATTAGCTAGCATAATAAAAATCATGTTTACCTATTTGTTATGAAAAATGGTGTTTTATTCTGAGATCTTTTATTTAAATATTCTTCAATTTAAATTCCTTTGTATACTTATTTTGGTAATTTAATCTTGTCAATTTGATAGTTTTCGAACGTGGTAGTTGTATCCGCTTTTTTGGGGGTCTACTTTGAAATGCGATGGTCAAACTATGCATCGACCTATGTCTGCAATTTTCTTTTTTCGTAAAGGAATGAAAGGGACAGTGCTAATAAAGTTCAAATATTCTGAACTTGTAATAGACCCCATACGACGAAATGTCAGTGCTCTGCACCAAAATTAAAAAGTTACTTTGTCTCACGGAGTGAGCAAAATCGCATTTTGCACACTGTTTTCACGCAGCAAAATATGCTTGTTCGAGCTGCTGAGGTGAAAATATAATTGGCCGTCTGTTGTTAAATTAAAAAGAGATCTTTTGTTCCACGTACTTAAACACTTACCGGTCAATGGGTACTCGAAAGGATTATCTATTATTAATTCCTAAACACATCTTTACCTGAGAGTCGGAGTGACTCAAGAACTCAACATCATTTCAGTCATCCATCACGTTTTTATAATATAAGATAACACAGTGTTAAAAACATGTAGAAAAGAAGATCAATAAACCTTTAATACTGCAGCGTGTGTCTTACCTGTTAGATCTATTGCCACAGACATCTTCTAAACTTTTACCCCATTATTCATAAAACTTAAAATACCTCTGATAAATAACACG
Source organism: Epinotia demarniana (assembly GCA_945867215.1). Lineage (NCBI taxonomy): Eukaryota > Metazoa > Arthropoda > Insecta > Lepidoptera > Tortricidae > Epinotia > Epinotia demarniana. The sequence continues at coordinate 19,515,618 of OX244260.1, read as the reverse complement.
TGTTTTGTCCCTTTCTTAATAATTTAAATATCAGAGCGACAGGTTTTAACGTCATTTTAACTAAAATATATATAGGTTTATTGAAAGTTTGACATGACAGGTTAAAATTAGAACTTCAAACTTTTTTATTTGCAAAGAATAATTATATACAAAGAGATGACAAAATAGTATTGGAAACATTATTCTGCTATAAGTATTACAAAACAATAATACTAGCATGCAAATAATTAAAACTTATCTAAAAGGAACAATTTTGTGTCATAATATTGTTTTTCTTGCAATATTTTTATTGTGTTCCTTCGAAACATATTGAAAGGCAATTGTTGTATGTATGGTGGTAACTTATTAAATAACTTCATGCACATGCAATAACATTGTTTTGCATATAATGATGTTCGCGGGATGCGGTCGTGTGCCAGTCGGCCTGGATTTCTTGTATTACGGTGATATACATTTCCTGCTGTTTTAAACAAGTCAGGGTGTTTTTTAACAAATAAACAGACCTCTAAAATGTACATACACGGCAATGGTAGTAATTTTAATTTTTTTTAATATAGGCTTGCATGACTTATATTGATTTACACCACATATCGCTCTTAAGCATTTCTTCTGGGCTATGAAAACTCTTTTAAAATTTGAACAGTTTCCCCATAAGACCAGTCCGTATCTAACTGCATGTGTCCTATTTCCAAGAGAAGAAATGCGTTAACTCCTACATTAACATGCAAACGAAGTCGCAGGTACAGCTAGTCTATATATATAAAAGAAGAAGTCCTGATCTACCATCAACGCACAGCCGAAACTACTGATGTTAGAGAGTTGATTTTTGCAAAATAGGTTACTTTTATAACGTAGGCTAGGGATAAGAAGGGATTTTTGGAAATACCTCCCCTAAGGGGGTTAAATAGGGGTGCAAAGTTAGTATAGGAGAAACATTATTGTTCGAGCTAGACACTCGAAACTTTGTTGAAAGATTACTTATTAAGATACAAAAAAAGTAATTCCAGCGTTTTAGAAAATTCCACCCCTAAGGGGTTTAAATAGGGGTGCAATGTTTGTATGGGGGAAACATCAATTTTTGAACTATGAACTTGAAACTTTGTAGAAAGATTACTCATTAAAATACAAAAAAAGTAATTTCGGCGTTTAAGAAAATTGCACCCCTAAGAGGGTTAAATAGGGGTGCAATATTTGTATGGGGGAAAACTTATATTTTAAACTAGAGTTTTGTAACTTTAGGTTACTTTTATAACGTGGGCTCGGGATAAGAAGGGATTTTTAGAAAAACCTCCCCTAAGGGAGTTAAAAAGGGGTACAAAGTTTGTATGGGGGAAACTTTTTTTTTTTGAGATTAAGAAATTGAAGATTACTTATTGGGATACAAAAAAAGTAATTTCAGCGTTTTAGAAAATTTCACCCCAAAGGGGGTTCAATAGGGGTGCAATGTTTGTATGGGGGAAACATTATTTTTTGAACTAGAGACTTGAAACTCTATAGAAAGATAACTGATTAGTATACAAAAAAAGCAATTTCTGCGTTTTGGAAAAAGCCACCCTTAAGGTGGTTAAAAAGGGATGAAAAGTTAGTTTGGGGGAAACTTTTTTTTGAGCCAGAGACTTTGTAGAAAGATTACTTATTAAGATACAAAAAAAGTAATTTCAGCATTTTATAAATTTCCACCCCTTAGGGGGTTACATAGGGGTGCAAGGTTTGTATGGGGGAAACATTATTTATTAAACTAGAGACTTGAAACTGTAAAGAAAGCTAACTTATTGTAATATAAAAAAGCACGTCCGACGTTTGAAAATAATCTACCCGTAAAGAGGTTAAATAAGGGTGCAAAGTTTGTATGGAAGGAACTTTATTTCTTGAGCTAGAAACTTGAAACTTTGCACAAATATTACTTATGAAGATACAAAATAAGTTGTTTTACCGTTTTCGAAAATTCCACCCCTAAGGGGGTTAAATAGGGGTGCAATGTTTGTATAGATGGAACACTATTTTTTGAACTAGAGACTTGAAACTTTGCAGAGAGATTACGTATCAGAATACAAAAAGAGTAATTTCTGTGTTAAAGAAAATTCTTCCCTTAAGAGGGTTAAATAGGGGTGCAAAGTTAGTATACAGGGAACTTTATTTTTTGAGCTAGAAATTTGAAACTTCGTAGAAAGATTACTTACTAGGATACAATAAAAGGGATTTCACCGTTTTAGAAAATTCCATCCCCTAAGGCGTTAAATAGGGGTGCAATGTTTGTATGGGGGAAACATTATTTATTAAACTAGAGACTTGAAACTGTAAAGAAAGATAACTTATTGTAATATAAATTTAGCACGTTCGACGTTTGAAGAAATTCTACCCGTAAAGAGGTTAAATAAGGGTGCAAAGTTTGTATGGAAGGAACTTTATTTCTTGAGCTAGAAACTTTGCACAAATATTACTTATTAAGATACAAAAAAAGTTGTTTCCCCGTTTTAGAAAATTCCACCCCTAAGGGGGTTAAATAGGGGTGCAATGTTTGTATGGGGGGAACATAATTTTTTAACTAGAGACTTGAAACTTTGTAGAAAGATAACTCATTAGAATACAAAAAACCAGTTGTCAGCGTTTTATAAAATTCCACCTCTAACGAGGTTAAATACGGGTGCAAAGTTTGTTTGAGGGAAACTTTTCCTTTGGAGCTAGAAATTTATAACTTTGTAGAAAGTTAATCTATTAAAATACAAATAAAGTAATTTCCGCGTTTAAGAAAATTCCACCCCTAAGATGGTTAAATAGGGGTGCAAAGTTTGTATGAGAGAAACTATATTTTCTTAGCTAGACTTAAAACTATAAATTTTAAATGAAAGGAAAAATTGAAAAATTTAATGCTCCGAGCCGGATTGTTCCGATAGCTCAGTTGGTAGTAGCGACGGGCCATGAATGCCTGTGGTCGCCGGTTCGAATCCGGCTCGGAGCATTAAATTTTTTCAATTTTTCCTTTCATTTAAAATTTATAATTTTCGTTAGCAGCGTTACTGCTTAAAAAAAAAAACAAAAATTAATTTAGTATGGGGTAGCGCGTCGTTACTGACGATTTCTCAATATAATTTGAGACGTTGGTGCCGTAAAGAAGCCTAAGTCTTCTGGTAGATGTCGCTACACGTCTCCCTAAGGCGTTGTTCAATGAAGGAACTGATTGAAGGATTTGGTGCCCGAACCAGATTGTTCCGATAGCTCAGTTGGTAGTAGCGACGGGCCATGAATGCCTGTGGTCGCCGGTTCGAATCCGGCTCGGAGCATTAAATTTTTCAATTTTTCCTTTCATTTAAAATTTATAATTTTCGTTAGCAGCGTTACTGCTTAAAAAAAAAACAAAAATTAATTTAGTATGGGGTAGCGCGTCGTTACTGACGATTTCTCAATATAATTTGAGACGTTGGTGCCGTAAAGAAGCCTAAGTCTTCTGGTAGATGTCGCTACACGTCTCCCTAAGGCGTTGTTCAATGAAGGAACTGATTGAAGGATTTGGTGCCCGAACCAGATTGTTCCGATAGCTCAGTTGGTAGTAGCGACGGGCCATGAATGCCTGTGGTCGCCGGTTCGAATCCGGCTCGGAGCATTAAATTTTTCAATTTTTCCTTCATTTAAAATTTATAATTTTCGTTAGCAGCGTTCCTGCTTAAAAAAAAAACAAAAATTAATTTAGTATGGGGTAGCGCGTCGTTACTGACGATTTCTCAATATAATTTGAGACGTTGGTGCCGTAAAGAAGCCTAAGTCTTCTGGTAGATGTCGCTACACGTCTCCCTAAGGCGTTGTTCAATGAAGGAACTGATTGAAGGATTTGGTGCCCGAACCAGATTGTTCCGATAGCTCAGTTGGTAGTAGCGACGGGCCATGAATGCCTGTGGTCGCCGGTTCGAATCCGGCTCGGAGCATTAAATTTTTCAATTTTTCCTTTCATTTAAAATTTATAATTTTCGTTAGCAGCGTTACTGCTTAAAAAAAAAACAAAAATTAATTTAGTATGGGGTAGCGCGTCGTTACTGACGATTTCTCAATATAATTTGAGACGTTGGTGCCGTAAAGAAGCCTAAGTCTTCTGGTAGATGTCGCTACACGTCTCCCTAAGGCGTTGTTCAATGAAGGAACTGATTGAAGGATTTGGTGCCCGAACCAGATTGTTCCGATAGCTCAGTTGGTAGTAGCGACGGGCCATGAATGCCTGTGGTCGCCGGTTCGAATCCGGCTCGGAGCATTAAATTTTTCAATTTTTCCTTTCATTTAAAATTTATAATTTTCGTTAGCAGCGTTCCTGCTTAAAAAAAAAAACAAAAATTAATTTAGTATGGGGTAGCGCGTCGTTACTGACGATTTCTCAATATAATTTGAGACGTTGGTGCCGTAAAGAAGCCTAAGTCTTCTGGTAGATGTCGCTACACGTCTCCCTAAGGCGTTGTTCAATGAAGGAACTGATTGAAGGATTTGGTGCCCGAACCAGATTGTTCCGATAGCTCAGTTGGTAGTAGCGACGGGCCATGAATGCCTGTGGTCGCCGGTTCGAATCCGGCTCGGAGCATTAAATTTTTCAATTTTTCCTTTCATTTAAAATTTATAATTTTCGTTAGCAGCGTTACTGCTTAAAAAAAAAACAAAAATTAGACTTAAAACTTTGTAGAAATATTACTTATTTAAAAAAACTCCTAAGGGGGTTAAAAGGGGTGCAAGGTTTGTATGGAGGAAACTTTATTTTTTTGCTAAAGACTTGAAACTTTGTAGAAATATTACGTATTTTTTTTTTTTTTTCCTAGCCTATAGTGTGTCCCACTGCTGGGCAAAGGCCTCCCCTCTCGATTTCCAATCGTCCCGATTCCGAGCAATCTCCTGCCAATCGTTGCGAAATACGTCGAGGTCATCCCGCCATCTCCGTGTCTCGGCCTGCCACGCCGCCGCCTTCCATCGTGCGGCACCCACTGCGTGGCTAGTTTAGCCCACCTCTGCGGATGCATGCGGCAGACGTGGCCCGCCCATTCCCATTACGTATTAAAATTAAAAAAATAACAGCGATTTAGAAAATACAACCCCTACTTAGAAAATTCTACCCCTAACAGGGTTAAATTGACATCCCTTAAGCAAGCAAAATAAGAGTTGATTATACGTTTCGCTATTCGTCAGCAGGTGGCGTTAGTGTAACAAATGAATTTAATTATTCCTTAAGGGATTTGCCACACTGGACGCGTTCTGCGGTCTGCGGTCAGGACTCCCATACAAAATTGTTGATTATTATTGAAAGAAAACTAACTAAGAATAAATTCGCTAACATATTTTAATTTGTCATCATCAAAAATCTACGCGGACGAAGTCGCGGGCGGCCGCTAGTATGAGCATATTACCTTGTGACAATTCATTGTATAACCTATTTTTATGGTTAATTATAAGTTGAACAGTGTGTGTATTGAACAGCGAACCAGGTCTGCATAGTACACATTGATCCCGGTTCCACTATGTACTATGAAGACATAGTGAACCCGGTTCTCTATCTACTATGAAGACACAGTGAACCGGAGCAAGCGATCCAGGTTCAGTGTTCCTTGATAATATAATGTTGAAAATTGATAGTTTGTATATTTTGTTATTTATATTAAGAACAAAATTTGTATGGTGTCAGAATTGTTGCAGTTTTAGTGTTTTATGAGCATATTGCCGTGTGACAATTCAGTGTATAACCTATTTTTTGGTTAATTATAAGCTGAATAGTGTGTGTATTGAACAGTGAACCAGGTCTGCATAGTACATACACAGGAAGCCGGAGTAGGCAATCCTGGTTCACTGTTCCTATAGTATAACGTTGAAAGTATAATATGTTTATTTATTTTAGGATGCCGAGACCGCGAAACAAGGAGCGGAAAATAGGGAAAACGAAAAAAGAAGAAATGATAGCAGCGTTACGGAAAATTGAAAATGGTACCTACATTAGGAAGACTTACTAAGAAGAAGACTAAGACAAGTTATTGCAGTTGTTGATGATAATGTTGTGTTTTAAATATAAAAGATGATTATCCAAAATTCTGTGATTTCTTTTCAGAAATAAGCATTTTACTAGTAATGTAAGGTATGGTTCACTGTTGAAATTCGGGTGGTCCAGTGAAAACTACCCATTAATTTTTTTTTAGGAATGTAACGAGGCCCCATACCTTGCATTATCTACACTGTCAATTTAGGACACCGAACTTGCGATGATCGCGTAGTCGCGTTGTAGTAGGACGATCCCCGGATCCTCTACTCTAAGTTTGATTTAGCTCATAGTCATCTATACATATAAATGCCTATGTCCTGACTGACTCACTCATCAACGCACAGCCGAAACTACTGGGACTAGAAACTTGAAATTTACACCGGGACTTCCTTTTATGACGTAGGCAATGGATAAGACGGGATTTTTGGAAATTCCATCCCTAAGGGGGTTAAATGGGGGTGCAAAGTTTGTATGGGGGAATCATTATTTTTTTAACTAGAGACGTGAAACTTTTTAGAAAGATTACTTATTAAGGATACAAAAAAAGTAATTTCAGCGTTTTAGAAAATTCCACCCCTAAAGAGGTTAAATAGGGGTGCAATGTTTGTATGGGGGAAACATTAATTTTTGAACTATGAACTTGAAACTTTGTAGAAAGATTACTCATTAGAATACAAAAAAGTGATTTCTGCGTTTAAGAAAATTCCACCCCTAAAGGGGTTAAATGGAGGTGCAATGTTTGTATGGGGGAAACATTATTTTTTGAACTAGAGACTTGAAACTTTGTAGAAAGTTAACTTATTAAAATCCAAAAAAGTAATTTCAGCGTTTAAGAAAATTCTATCCGAATGGGGGTTAAAAAAGGTTGAAGGTTTTGTACGGGGAACATTGGATTTTTTAAAGAGATGTACTCTTCATTAACCTGTCTCCATTTCTCGATTTCCAGTGCTGAGTTTAAGATTGTTTTAACAGCCTTACAATACTTAACTTTTTTTAAATCTTACTCATAATAACTAAGATCCCCATTTTCTAGCTCCAAATCCATGCGTTGTTCTATATCTTGCGGAGTCATTTTTGCCAAAGGTTAAAATTAGATTAAAGCATCAGGTAATAACTGACGGAATAAGTAGGTATTTAGCATTCTGCAAACAATTCCCGTAATCTGATTGGAAAATCTTTAAAAATTCTGTAACAATCGCATATCAGTCTGCCACTGTTTGAAATGTAATATGTCTAGACCATTTTAACTAAGAATAAAATTCACTTACCTATTTCTATCTTTGTCATCATCAAAAATCTACGCGGACGAAGTCGCGGGCGGCCGCTAGTAGTTCATATTTACGTTATTTATGTAGCGCGAATTGCTTTTTTAAAACACTAAAGTATGATAGCAAGATCATCAACATTACACAATCTTATCGAGCAAGATTAGTGTAGGAAGATATTAGATAAGAATCTAGGTTTCGAAAGTAATTAACAGATGTTATATATATTTTTTAATTTGCATTTAACATGATAGATTCTATTGACGTTAATCATGATTATTATACATAACATAACTCTTTGTTAATTAACGTTAATTACCTTTTGCACTGTCCATCACTCGCATGTACGCAAGTATACCTATCTTTTACAGGGAGATAAGAACGGACGTAACTATACATATTTTACAGTCATTACGAGAACTTTTGACCTGCTTATTATATCTGCAGATTACGCAACAGTTCATTGAAGGACAAGACATAAATTTAATTTAAATCAACAACTTTATTATTGCATTTTCTAATAAAAAAGGTAAAGGTATATTACCCTATACAAATAAATGTAATGCTATTAAATACATCAATTTCCGATCTTAAATTTTACTCAGTCAATCCTTGCACACGTCCAGCGCATCCTGTTTTTCCTCAGCCAGTTCCTTGCCAGTATTGTCTAACATTTTTCGTGCGAAGTCAGAGATGGTGAGACCCTCAACAATCTTCCACTTACCATTGGTGGTGGTGACAGGGAAAGAGAAGACAACATCCTTAGGAGTGCCATATGATCCATCAGAAACAACACCCATACTGACCCAGCGGTCACCAGTGCCAAGGAACCAGTCCCTCATGTGGTCAGAAGCAGCCTTAGCAGCAGACAGAGCAGAAGACATCTTCCTTGCAGCAATGACAGCAGCACCACGTTTCTGCACAGTGGACACAAAGGTGTTTGTCAAGTAATCATTATCATTTACAGCTGCTGGTACAGGTTTCTGGGCGCCTCCGACTGTTACAATAGCATTGGACGCGTCAGGGAACTGTGTGGAAGAATGGTTGCCCCAAATGACAACATTCTTAACGTCTTTCACTGGTACGCCAAGCTTAGCTGCCAATTGTGACTGGGCGCGGTTCTGATCCAGACGAGTCATAGCAGTGAAATTTTCCTTAGGAATAGATGGAGCATATTTGGAGCAGATAAAAGCATTAGTGTTGGCAGGGTTGCCGACAACCAGGACTTTGATGTCTTTACGGGCAACTTTGTCAATAGCCTGTCCCTGCTCTTTGAAAATGCGAACATTGGCAGAAAGGAGATCTTTCCTTTCCATGCCTTCTTTCCTGGGCATGGCACCAACAAGGAAGGCGGCAGCAACATCCCTGAATGCTTCCTCAGGGCTAGCGGTGGGCAGGACGCCAACAAGGAGGGGCAGTGCGCAGTCAGCCAGTTCCATGACCACACCTTCTAAGACGCCCATCATTGGGGCGATATCAAGAAGGTGCAGGTAGACAGGCTGTTCAGGGCCGAATACTGCACCAGATGCAATCTGGTACAACAAGGAGTAGGCGATTTGACCCGCCGCTCCGGTCACAACAACTTTGATTGGTGCAGCCTGGAAAAAATTAAAGTGTATAAGTAAGCTTGACATTATATCCAATTAGAATCTAATATGAAAATGTGACAGAACCATGTTAATTAACCCAAGTTTAAATAAACAAAATAATGTAAGAAATTGGATATTATAACTGTCAGTAATTAATTACCATGGCGACGGGTTTGGGTGATATAATAGTGGTTTCGGTTGTTTCTTCAGATTTAGAGCCCCAACAGCACGCCATGGCTCAAAGCGATGAAATACGACAAATGAATCGGCATAATATTTAAATCCCATCAGTGATTTGATTAGATATCATTATATTTATCGTCTAGCCAAAAATAAACCGGCGACCGGTTACAATATATACTAGGCGGTTGAAAAATTACGTGGTGATTGATAATTATTATGATAATGAGATCATTAAGGCTGGAATTATCATGAAGGAATCATAGAAGCTTCTAAGACGTCTAGACAAATGGGAATAGTACTGAAGGTCAAAGCAAAGTCAATGGAATAACAAATTATACAATTTCCACTCACCATGTTTTTGATCAAAGTGGATAATTTTACAAAGGTAACCAAAAACAAGTTCCTTAATCAAATAACAAAAGTGACAATGTCGAGAACTCTTCAACTGCACACGACACGACCTTTGTCTTTTTGATTGGCTATTGGTTTGACTTGACTTGTTGACTTGATTGGAAATGGAAATTGAAATAAATTGATCATTCAGCTCAGTTAGTGTGAGTATTGAATGAATTTGAACGGTTCTTGACTCAGACTTGACTGATAACATTGATCTAGACAGCGCCGCTCATTCATTCACTTTTCCTGAAGCCACGTTACCACAGATATAAAATCTAGTTTGGGCCTGTGAGTTACTTTACTCTTTGCCTGTGAGGGGCTACCGCGAAGTGAAAATCTCCCTCTCTGTCGCACTTGCTGATTCGAGGAACAGAGACGGAGATAAACGAACTTGGTTTTCACTTCACGAAACGAAAACGAATTTCACTTCGCGATAGCATAGCCCCTCTGAAGTTGGCGTTTGGCGGTGCGGTAGTCAACCAGTCACTACCCGGTGTTTTTACGGATCCCGATATAAAAATTATTGGTCGCCAGCCAGGTATATGCGACTTGCGAAGAAAAGGTAGCGCTCTACTCGTACGAAGTTGCCCGCAGCGTGACTTCTGCCCACACGGGCAGAGGCATAAGTGCATGTGCCAGAAGCACGGCGTCCGGCCAAATTCGGGAAAAAATTGTCACCTCGCTTGGCTGACCGAAGAGTGTGCGTTGAGTTGAGAAGATTAAAACTTGAGTGTGACCAAAATGTGCTAGAACACATCCCCTAGTCACACGTTAATTACGTCTACTTGAACAGCTCGAGAAGAAAAGCCAAAGGCGACCTAAAATTGACAGTAGGCAGTATGGCCCATGGTCTTAGCCTGTCCGAATGGACGAATTTAAAAAAAAAAAAAAAAAACTAAAATTGACAGATGACATAACAGGATAACCTCAAATTCTTTTAGTGTGGATTTTCCTGAAGCTGATAATAAATATCGCATTGAAAGCTTAAAACATCTAATTTGGCGTTGTGGTCGCAACAATTTTGATTCAAAGGTAAAAAGCACGACATCACAATGTCGTCGCTTTTACGTTCTACAAAATTTGTGCGATACTTCACGGGTGCGGCGAGAACTCTGATATTGAACTCCGCAAAGACCGCAGAATCTAATTTATTGGTCAATCCGATTGCGCTATGTTCAGCTAACAAGTAAGTATGCTTCACTTTACGAAATAAATTTTTTTTTGTCTCAGAGGGTGGGTTATTATCATTTAGGTCAATAGGTATTCACAAATTATGCTACACTTGTACCCATTTTGCATTAATTATATGATATCAATAATTTACCTGACTGGACTGATGACTTTACTGGTCGACTGATGACCTGGTAAAGGTTGCGGGAGTCCGCTGGATGCGGATGGCGCGGGATCGGTCACTTTGGCACTCTTTGGGGGAGGCCTATGTCCAGCAGTGGACGTCTTTCGGCTGATATGATGATGATGATGATGAATAATTTATTCGGTAATAATAACTTTACATGTCAATAATAATCATTAGGTACAATTTTATACATAGTAATTGTTACATTGGTAAACATTCATTATATGTGCAGTCAATAAATGATTCTGTGTGCAGTAGGTACATTAGAGTTCATGGTTGGGGTATAGCTAAAGGGGCCCGATTTTAGGACAGAAAATTTACTATCAAAATTTTATTTTGCATTTTTGATCTTTTTTATTTTAAAGAAAACATTAAAATAAGCCTCTTTTATTGATAGAAGTTTTTATATAAACTTGATCATTTAGGAACTAGAGCGATCTGAAGTTGCGAGTGCGGCCATGGGATTACTTAGGAGCCAGACACTTAGAAAATTTACGATGAAAAAAAAAAAACAATAACAAAAAAAACAAAACAAAAAAAAAACAAAAAAAATTGTTGAAAGTAGTTTTGTGTCTAAATATGTAGAAACAGGTGTGAGTTGGATGATTTGTTGGTCCAAAATCCGAATCGGAGCACCCCACTATCCACGTGGTCTTGTCTGTCCTACCCCTAGAGTGTATATAAAAAGCCGGAGGCGCGCAGGGGTGTTTTGTCACGCGAGGGAGAAGGCAGGGTCCTTTCACTGTCAGTCGACCCTATCACGGAAGTTACCATTTTCTAAGTCTCGGCTTCATAACTCATAGATAAAACAATTGCAGAATACCATAACTTTGAACCGCTCTAGTTGTAAACGGTCAAGTTCATGAAAAAAATTCAACACATAAAAGATGCTCATTTTAGCATGTTCTATATGATTCAATAATAAAAAACACAGGTTATACTGGTTAATTATTATTATTATTGTTGGTTAATGGGCTTTGGTTTGCCGCTTCGACCAGCAGGTGATCTATTGTGGCAGCCCCTTTATGATTAGATTTCACCGTTCAGACCCGTTGCCTCTAGGAAATTCCAGATTCTTTGGGTGCCTCTAGGAAATTCCAGATTCTTTGGGCGGTGATATGTTGTACGTCTTCTGGGTGCATGACGTGTCGCCCTAGGTAGATACTTCTTTTTTGCATTAGTTTTCCGCAGGAGCAGAGAATGTGCGTTGCTGTTTCCTCTGTCTCCTGGCAGAACCTGCAAGTTGCATCCTGTTTCATACCCATTTGAAACAGGTGTTTGTTTACTTTACAGTGACCTGTCAGGATTCTCGTCACTGCGCAGGTTTTGCGCCTTTTGAGTTGTAATAGGTCTTTAAACAGTTTATTATCGAACCCTTTGATTAAGGCTTTAGCCTGTTTTTGTCCTTTGGTGAACTTGCACAGCTTTATTGCCTCTGATTTTTCTGTATTGTTTAGAAGAGAATATGCTTTCCGTTTTGTGATACCAGAGAACGGTTGAAATGATTGAACGGTTGATTGTGTGCAGACACAACCCTGGTCGGCCCAGAATGCAGGGTGCAGGCCCTTCCTTGCAAGTTCATCAGCTTTTTCATTTCCTAGTATGTCGGAGTGTCCTGGTACCCATCTAAGTACTTTGTTGGTATTGGCCAGGGCATTTAAATTGTTTTTACAATTCTGGATATACTGGTTAAAAAAATTCAAGTCCTTGGCTCCGTAGTAATCCTATGACTGTACTCGCAACTTTGGACCGCTGTAGTTCTTAAACGGGCAAGTTAATCAAAAAAATGTAATCAATAAAAGATGCTTATTTTATGAATTACTTAAAGTTCTAATCAAAAAAATTGCAAAAATGAGAAAAAAAAGTTTTTTTTTGAAAAATTTCTGTCCTAAAATGGGGCCCCTTTTGCTATACTCTGACCGAGTTTATAAATATATGTGCATTCCCAAAGGCTCAAAATTATCTGAGCAAACTTATGTAACAATAAAGTCATGTTCAATTATTTTTGATCTCTTTCTCCAGGCATATATTTTGGAACTTGATGTACAAGATGATTCCATACATGAAATTAGCATTGAGGGATATCAGAACCCAATAAATTTCACTCATTACAACTATGCTCAAACTGGCATTCACACTGCATAAATATTTTCTCAAACATGCAATGAAATATTGACATTGTATTCTTCATAATGGGCTTCAAAGTGTCACGCTTCGGGCGCAGGGAGACAAGAGATCCGTAACGACATTTCATACAAAAATGGAGGCCTGCTAAATGGTCTTTTTCAATTTCTATTCCACAATTTGTGGCACAGCATCACTGCATTCAAATTTAAGTTTCATTCTTGAAGTTTGTTTTCTTTATTTCATTGCCTATGTTTGAGAAAAGCACTATATATGAACCTCGGCCTGAAAAGGGGGTTGCCAGCCTCATAACTATCCTGTCGATATGTACTCGGCCGGCAACCTCTTACTTCCTGGCCTCCCTGTGGTAATGGTAATGTACTAATAAGGAATATAAGCATACTAAAATAAAAGAATACAATACCTATTGAATCATAGTTTTTTTACTAGCGGTTCAGATATGTAACTTTCGAGGTTTAACCAAGCTCATGCATCCGAAGCAAGAGGTCTCAGGTTCGAATCCTGATAAGGGCATTTATTTGTGTGATGTAAATGTTTTCTATATATTTAAGTACTCATTTATCTACATAAGTATGTTTATCGTCGTCTAGTACCCATAGTACAATAAGCTTTGCTTATATAGTTAGGGCCTAGGTCAATTTGTGTAAGATTGTCCCCTAATATTTATTTATTTATATTTTATTGATACATGGGAATCGCAAAAATATTAAGACTTTATTTTGTACTAAGCTGTAATGCTGCTAACGAAGAAAAAATAGAAGGAATCAATAGAAGCTATGGTAGCCTAGTGGTTCAGGCATACGGCTGTAAAGAGGCGGTCGTGGGTTTGAATCCCGGCTCTTACCAATGAGTTTTACGGAACTTGTATGGAATATTTCACACGTTAGCTTTTTGGTGAAAGAAAACATCGTGCGCAAACCGGTCTAATCCCAATAAGGTCTAGTTTTCGTACTGGGTTGGAAGATCAGATGGAAGTCGCTTACGTAAGACTAGTGCCTATGTCAAATCTTGGGATATGGTGCCAAAGCGGACCCCAGGCTTCTTTAGGGGCACAACTGGGAATAACGCTAGGAGGATGATGAGTAATGCTGCTAAGGAAATTATTAATTTAAATTAAAAGAAAAATTTCCAATTATTAATGCTCCAAGCCGGATTCGAACAGCCGACCACAGGCATCATAAATATCTGAACACGTCTCTATTGTTGAGGCATTAGAGACAGATATTTGTGAGCCCTTTGGCCGCGCCGATATATCTGATGGCGACTGTACATCGGACGCATACTCAGCCGCACGCTTCGCCTGAAGCACGTCTACACTGAGCGCGCACGCTAGGGGGAGGCGTTCTCGGCCGGGGCAGTAAGGACCGAATTATTGGATGAAAGTTTTCCGTTATGACACTAAAATTAACCATATGCACAATTCTATTGTTCATTTTTGTGTCACGAGTGAACTTTTTTCGCTTCTTCAGTTTGTACGACTGGCCCAGCCACATGTCCACGGTGGTGTAAAAACCCACGTTACGCTGTAGATTTTTCACGCCGTGCCGTGGGCATGTGGCCGATTGGCCGGGCCCTAACTACCGATTAACTAGGCTCACTACTGGCCAAGAATTTGGTCCTTACCCGCACGCGTCCGGTGTAGACACTGCTATACATTGATTTCATACATATATGGCGCTATACAGTGGTGGAGCGCCATACGAGCCGATATCCACGGGCTTGCCTAAAATCTCTTTAAGCTAGCCTATTAATAGTTAATTTAATACACTAAACTCTTTCATAACTTTTTTGTTCCGAGTTGCCCATCGAATGTTTTAACGCGCCGCCACTGGCGCTTTATGGTGCCTGTTTTATACTGATTCAGTGAGGCGTGAGCAGTTTATAATGAATAAGTTATGGTAAAAATAAATTTGATCATAATATTTTCAGTGTTCTTATGCGTGACTATGCCACTTCGAAGAAAACAGAGAGTCTGGAGCCTTTGTTACAAAAATTAGATTCTGAAGCAAGAAGATTTGGCCGCATCACCAAAAGAGACATAGATGAAGTTTTTGATGAAATAAGATCAAAAAATGACATCACAAGTTCACAATCTTTGCTTGTCATAAGATGTTGTGGTAAGAAACGAATAAATGAAGCATCCTTTAAAATTTTGTTCTTCATAATCAATATCCTATTCAAATTTTAGCCTAGTTTCGACAATGGACAGTGGACACTGATTGACATGTTCCATGTAAGTTGGTATTAGATTAATTTACCATTTGTATATTTATAGGTGAACTTGTACCAGAAGAATTACCAGAACAAAGGACACTCTTGGTCCAAAAAATATGGAGTGTGCTCACAGAAAGAGGGATCCCCATGGATATTTCACACTATAATGCTCTGCTGAGGGTCTACATTGAAAATGAGCACCCCTTTTCGCCTGCCCAGTTCCTTGAAGAACTAGAAAAGAAAGGACTCCAACCAAACAGGTATCATTTGACCATCAGTAGAGTATACTGTAAGATTGATTTTCTATGAGAAATCAACAAGATCAGAAGATAAAATAAAATAAAACTGCCTATAGTAAAAAATATGTTTATTAATACTTTGGGTGATTTACATTGCAGAGTGACTTACCAAAGACTTATGTGGCGTTATTGTCAAGAAGGAGATGTTGAAGGCGCGACAAAAGTTTTAGAAAAGATGAGGGAACTCAGCATGCCAGTGTCAGAGCCAGTCCTGAATGCCCTGGTCATGGGCCATGCATTCCATGGAGACACAGAAGGGTCGAAAGCTGTGCTGGAGACAATGGCGGCTGCAGGCTTGCAGCCCACTAACCGCACCTACACACTCCTGGCTTGTGGATATGCTAAGCAAGGAGATATTGCAGGTGTTGAAAATGTCATTAAAACAGCAACTGAAAAGGATGCTTACATGACTGACAAGGTAGGTGTTGTTTACTGACAGGAGATTGGTTATAGTTAAAATTATTAAAAAAACAATCTCTTAATTTAGGGGAATAAAAACAAGATGGACTAAAGCTTTCAAGTAACTTGTTATTGCTACTGATAATTATTGGCTGGATTGCCTGTACATATCAATCTGTAATGTTTCAGGATGTTTTGGATATCATTGAACATCTAGCTACGGGAGGTCATAGTGACAAAATTGAAAGTCTGTTCCAACATCTACAAAGGGGCATGGGTTACAACCAAGATGTGTGCAATGTTATTCTGCGGCTGCTCAACAAAGGCCAACTGGATGCCGCTAAAAAGATCATGAAAACTATGCCTAAGAGTGCCAACACAGATGACACGCCATTCAAGGGCGCATTCTTCATTAAACAACTTTTACGACTTAAGAAGTCGCCTGAGGATGTTATCAAGGCCTGCCGTGAACTGAAAGATGAAGGATTGGTTCCTAATTCCTTCTATATAGCTACTGAATCAGCGTTACAGCAGGGGCATGTTGAGCTTTCTCAAAGTTTGTTCAAAGAGCTCCAGAAGGAAGGTTATGAAATCCGCCAACACTATTACTGGCCTCTGCTCGCACAGAAAGGTCGAGAGGGTGATGAAGAAGGCCTCTTACAAATCATCCGCGACATGGTTAAAGAAGGCAATATTCCCAGTGGAGAGGCTTTGAGGGACTATGTCCTACCTCACCTAATCCAGAAAGACACTGCTGTAAACATAATACTGAAACTCCAAATCGCGAATGTGCCTGTTGCTCATGCTGCAAGAAACCTAATGATTGAGCTCTTGCAAACAGGGAAAGTGGAACAAGCGGCCGAAGTCGCATTGAAATATAGGCCCAGAGGTCAATACTCTTTGATCACAAGACCGCTAATTATTGCATTGAGCAAAACTAAAGATATTAATTCATTTGCAACTATTTTGCACGTCATTTGCAGTTCGCAAAGTCAAGTATCACAAACAGAAGATGATGCTCATGATGATGGTCAACATGATATAGAGGTGGGACGAATTGTTTTAACTGCAATGAAAAACTTAGCCAATGAAGGGGCAGCTAAGCCGCTGCTGGAAGCGATTCATGCGAAAGGTTTGAGAATTAGCCCTGAATCTGCAGAAGCCATTCAGCAGTATTTAGGAAAAAACATGACTACACATCTATCAGAGTTACTCGCTCAACTTACGTCATCTGAACTTGAAATGGCTCCATTGGAGGCCCAGAAAGGCTATAGCACAACACCAAAGAATTCGGCCTATTTGGAAAAACTTCTGGCTCAAGGAAAACCAGACAGTGAAAAGAGGCTGCAGAGACAACTTATATCTTCATATGTTAAGGAGAACAATGTTGAAAAGCTTAATCAACTTTTGATTGACTTGAAAGCTTCAAAGTTTGAGTTATCTAACTTGGTTCTATCTCAATTATTCGAGTTTTATTGTGTGAATGATGATTTGGAGAAGGCTAAGCAATACCATGCTGAAATACTTCAGAAGGATCCTGATTTTCTTTTAAATAAGGTCAAGCTTGTTCAGATGGCATATGCTTTGGTAAGGGCCGGTAAATTTGAAGAAGGGATTCAGTATTTGAAAGATCATAGACATGAACCAGATACTGACAAGGGCAGTTTCATGCTCAATTCTAAATGCTGGCAAATGCTGAATAGCTTAGCTGAGAGGAAAGAAGATGCTAAAGTAAGTATAAAACATAATTTCTCGAAAGGGATTGAATGCATTGGTTCATATCATACATAATTCTAAAGGTGTCGTCGAATCTCAAATTAAACATACTTTTGCTCTTTAGTCATAAGGTCCCAAAATTACATGAATTTTCGTTACATTGAAACCTTTTTTCAACCTAGTTCCACCGTTGTTCTTTACAGAATATAATAATACTTCTTTTCACAGGTTATAGACATGACCACTGTTCTAATTGAAAACAACTACATTGAGCCGTCCAATGTGATCTTTGGCCCCAGCATCAAAGCGTTCCTGTTGAAGGAAGATCTAGATGCAGCGCTAAAGCAGTTTGAGAACTGTTGCAAACAGTACAGGTGCACTCCGTGGAAGGGGGAGCTGATGAAGGTGCTTATAACAAAGGAGGACGCGAGTAAACTGCAGTGGTTAGCGGATCTCAGCACACAGGTAATTCTGCTGATCTTTTTCTGTGAACTTGTGTTTTACACTGCATTATTAGCCTACTGTATTGGTTTTCAAAACAAAACACGAGCAAGAATCACTATCATCCCTTCCGACGCATATGATCAAGAAAGCAAATGACCAATGCACATTTTACTGGCGAATCGCGTGCTTAAACTCGTCAATTCGTGAATGACCATACTAGCAAATGACCAAAAACGCAAAACGCCAATTCGACATACCCTAAGGCAGGTCTCCGTTAGGTACGACGACGAACAAAGCGAGGAGGAGTGTTAAGTGTACTGCGACCCTACAGACCGGACCATACCAGACTACGCCAGAACTGATCATTTAATATGAGGAACCGAAACGCCAGAACCGAAAATGTGTTATTTCAAACACATTTTCGGTTCTGGCGCTTCGTCGGCCGCTGCCGATCTCCTATTTATAGCTTGAATTCAGCATAAAACGCTGCGACATCTACATAAGTGGATATTGATTAATAAAATTAATTTGATAGCTGGCCAATATGTTCAATTTCACAATTATCGACTAAAGTGCTAACGCCATTCCATGAGAACTTCTCATTCTCAATTTCTCATAGAGTAGTTGTAAGGTCATCTCTGCCCCGAATTGATAATGCAGTTAGACCATTCAAATTCCCACCTTAACTCGGCAGATACACGGCGAAGTGAACGTGCTCCACGATCTGGTGCTCGCGTTTGTTGAGTGCGGGCGACTGCGGCAGGCGCGCCGCATCCTCGAGACGCCGGGACTGCAGGCGCGCCACCAGCGCCTGCACGACGCCTGCGAGAGATACGTCGAGGTAACTACACCGTACATATACAGCGAGTGGTGCGCCACGACCTGTTGCTCGCGGTCGAGAAGATACTTTCAGTTTCTGGTAACGGGATTTCTTGTGTGCCGTCTATCTAGAAGCCAAATCGAGAAAGCATTTATACAGCAATAAACATATCATAAAATACGCACGTCCACTCGCAGATATGGTACAATAATTGCTGTATACGCAGCGTTAAACAATAATAGTACATTACGTAACTAGGGCGGTGAATTCGCGAATGCCCCAGATCGCAGGTGTTAAAATGTATAAATATGCGCTCTGGGGCTTTACGAATTACCGCCCGTGTTGAGTACAAAATTTTACGTCTTCACCTGGCCACCATACGAGTTTTCCCGTACGCGCAGCGTGCAGTAAAACTCGCATTATGGCCAGGTGTGACGTAAAATATATTACATAGCGACTATACGATGTTCTTGAATTTAATTCAGGCGCTATTCGTGCCTGATAACTTGTACGTCCACTAAAAAATCTTTGTGATTACAGGAAGGCAAGTCCGAATACCTCGAAGGTCTGCTCGAAGCTACTAAACAGCTATCGCACATTGATCGCGCAAACATTTTCTACCACCTCCTCGTCACCTACTGCAAAGCCGGCGAAACCGAAAAAGCCCTTGGCCTCTGGACTATTCTACAAGAAGAAGGCGAGATCCCGAGCGATAAATTCCTCACTTACCTTGGTAAACATCTGAAAGCAAATAATCAGCAAATACCCTTCATAATTCCTGAAGAACAGGGCATTATCAAACCAATTACTAAATACCAGAAAAACATTAAAGGATTGCAGAAGAAACCAGAACAACCGAAACAACCGAAAATTACGAAACAAGATGTAACAGCGAAAATTGAGAGTTTGGTTCAAGAAGGTAAAATTACTGAAGCACTGGACCACGCTGTTACGGCATTAGATGAAGGGACCATAGCGAAGCCTAATATACTGAAGTATCTGTTGAAGAAACTGGCTGAGTGTGGAGAGGTCGAGAAGATACAGGAATTAGGGAAGCGTCTGTCTGATCCCATGAAGCGTAACGTGACGTATGATGACAAACTGACTCTAGCCATCTTCACCAAGGGCGAGGGCTCGCAACATATCGACAGTTTGTATGAATCGGTCACCAATGCCAAATCTGACGATGAGTTAGCTAAAGCTCTACTGAGGTTCCCGCGAAGCAACGCATTGGCTTCTATCATGCAGGATGATGTTTTCGTTGATAAGTGTAAGTTATCATCAATGTAATTGACTCGATTGGAATAAATTCATAACTTAGCGTATCTCCACCCCTGACGGCTGTTATGGTTGCTTACAATACTACATCAACCTCCTATAAATAGAGTGGAAATTTATAGTATATCGAAGAAAATAAAAATACCCATTTCGTTAGGTTATGTTTAATGTTATGTATAATTCATGTGCCATGATAGTTAACACACCATTGGACCCGATTCTACGTGCACATGGCTTAAATAGCCTACAACTAAATGGTCTAATTTTTAAACATAATTTAGGTGGCAGATTAAAAACGACATATTTAGAATAGCTTTTAGGCAGCTAAGTTGAATAGACCGCCTAAAATAAGGAACGACAGATTCAAATTAGCGCTTTTATTTGATCATGACAGCTGCTCATAGAATAGCAAAGTGATAAGCTGTGGTTAGCGACACCTAAATAAAATTATGAAGTTTAGAGGCCACTGTAGAATCTGGTCCATAAGCCCATTCCCCATTTCAAATGTTTTTAAAGATATTAAATTAATAAACGATTGAATTTGTCAGGTCGCAAAGTAGCCGAACTTGCAGCTTCAAGAGGACAACACATGCCCGCCAACCTACTCTGGATGGAGTACCTGTTAGCAGGAAAGGAACAGCAGGCTGACTCTCTATGGGACAAATGCCTGAACAGTGTCCAAAGCGTAGTTTTCAGACGACTACTCCAGGAAAGCCATATCAGGAAACAGCCAGAACTAATAGAGAAACTCATATCTACAATGATGAGGAACAAAAGCATAACAGTAGGCTCACACGGGAATGCGTATTCCAGATTAATAAACCTGTATTTACTTGAAAATAGAGTCGACGAAGCGCAGGCTGCTTTAGAGAAAGCTGTGAAATTTGGCGTACCAATCGACGAATTCAACAAAAATTCTCTGAATAGATTGAAGGAAGCCGTTGAAGCTGCTGGC
Source organism: Epinotia demarniana (assembly GCA_945867215.1). Classification (NCBI taxonomy): domain Eukaryota; kingdom Metazoa; phylum Arthropoda; class Insecta; order Lepidoptera; family Tortricidae; genus Epinotia; species Epinotia demarniana. Next base: position 19,494,560 of record OX244260.1, on the reverse strand, counting down.
CAGAGCTTCAAATATGCCGTTTAGATTTAACTAATTGTGATTTATTTTATCAAGTAGTGTGATTATGGTCCTTGTAAATAACATTCTGAAATTAATACACGCACTGAGTATTCATTATAATAATGTACCTAATTATTTTAGTTATGATTAAATTGTTAGTTAAAATATATTTCTTTATTCGGAACACTCACCGCCTCTCTGCACATTTCAGTGACCTTGTTATACAATATGCTTCCCTCCTCTTCTAGTCCTACCACGCTGTATTTTTACCGGGTTCGATTCCCGAACGTGAATGATAGTTTTTTCTTTTTAATTTCGACGATGAGCTCATAGATAGTATAGATACATTCATTCTGTATCTGTCCTATCGTCATATCATGTTTTATGTCCTTTTACTGGTCTGTCTAGTTTGCACACCCGACAGTATGTATGAAAAGAAGCGATGAGTGTTAGAAGCAATGTAGCGAGACCATCTTTTACCAAAAATTCCTAGGCCTAGGCCTGCGGTGGCGGTCAATAGTAGATTTGACAATAACTAAAGTTGACTATAGATCGCCACCGCAGGCCGCGTCAGTATCAAGAGGCTTCCGCTTGAATCACTTAGGCCGCGCCTGTCTGTAAGAGGCTTGTAATGGTTTATGTGCCACAACTTCATACTCATTAAATGAGTTGTGATAAATAACAAAAAGTGGAACTATGAGAAGGACATCATCCTCCTAGCGTTATTCCCGGTAATGCCCCTAAAGGAGCTCGAGGTCCGGTTTGACACCTAATCCCAGGATTTGGCATAGGCACTAGTTTTATGAAAGCGACTGCCATCTGACCTTCCAACCCAGAGGGAAAACTAGACCTTATTGTGATTAGACCGGTTTCCTCACGATGTTTTCCTTCACCGAAAAGCTAACGGTAAATATTCCGTACATAAGTTCCGAAAAACTCATTGGTACGAGCCGGGATTCGAACCCACGACCGCCGCTTGACAGCCGCATGCCTGAACCACTAGGCTACCGTCTACCGTAGCTTATTAACTGTACTAAGAGAAGGACAACGAATGATATTTCCCTTTCTGTCACACTTATCGAGATTTGTATGCTACCAGCTCGCTCGCACGTGGTATTGCATCGCATGGTCTCATTTTAGTTAATTTTGGAAAGAGACGGATAGTTAGAGTAAGAATAACTTCATTTTCACGCTAGTAACACCCGCGTTTTCTTCTGCGACTGCGCCAACCTCGCGCCAACAAATGATGCGACATGACGCTAGTAGATTTCATGAACGAAACGCTAAAATTTGGCGGGAAGTGGGAACTGAGAATTGAAGTGTTTTGTCAGAGGCAGATTGTAGTTCGAGTTTTAGTTATTTGCATTGCATGTGAAATTTAATTTTTAAATATGTTTTATCCTGAAGATTCATTGAGGAAAGGGGGCAGACTTTATTTATGTTGGGTGGCGGATTCTTGGCCCGTGTTTTTCGCTACGATAACTCAACGCCAACTATGGTCTCAAGATATACGAAAAATCTGGTAAGATGTTAAAGTATCGCAGTTTTAACTTCCAAAATCAGTGGCCTGGTTTATATAAGACTGATAGTTACTCTCTTGTGTTTGTGATTTATTTCAGTGATTATTTATTACAAGTGATGAACAATGAATCCGGTCGGCCAGCACACCGATTTTCCCTTCGCCTCAGCTCTCAGCTCATGCGAGGGTTGGTTAGGCTATATGAGAAGAAAGTCAACATGATGTTAAGTAAGTGATTGCACAATACAGTACAGTATGCATTGTATACATATGTTTACAGTCTGTAAGTTAAGGTCACTTACACTGATTGTGTGAAAGTGTTAAAATATATTGTAAATCCCGGGAATTTTACTAGTAGCACCTACATCTGCTTTTTGTTTCTTTTCTAGTTGAGTTATGCATGATTGGCGCTAGAGTGATGAAGCACTCAAATAAAAAGTAAGTGTTTGGTTAGGCATATACATTGTTATATATCTTTCAAAGAGTTGTAATAGCCAATTTGGTTCTGCCTTGGAATTTTCGAACCAAGCAGTAATCCTAGCTAGTACAATTTATATTCCTTTTTTTCTTGTCCTATCTTTTTTGAAATGGAAGAATATTGAGAGCAAGTAACGTCCACAATATATGGAGCTCGAGAAGTAAACTCTTGTGTCCATTATTGAAAGTACCATAATATCAATATTCAGTGATAACAAGCTCATTACATCTGAATTCAAGATTCAACATTAATGAGACAGCTGAAGAGATGGAGGGGCAACTGTTCCCTCTATTGGAGCTGCCGGCTCAGGTGCAGGAGCCAGTCCCGGAACCAGAGGAGAGGATTGAAGAAATGATACAGGTGCAAATAATCTTTACTCAACTACATAAGGAAAGGAGATGCCTGAAAAAATAAAACATTTCATTTTATTGTTCTTATAATACAGTCACCAAGTTGAAACCAGTACCAGTTACTAGCACCAATATCTGCCCCAACAAAGTGCTCAAAAATATCTCACCTGACTATTACTAGGGCCAGAAGGATGTGTCAGATATTTATGCCTGCTTTTTAAGGATCCGTAGCCAAATGTCAAAAAAGGAACCCTTATGGATTCGTCATGTCTGTCTATCTGTCTGTCCGTCCGAATGTCAAAGGCATTTTGCTCGAAAACTAAGGTGTATTTCAATTAAATTTTGAGGATAGGTGGCTGCCTTCCTTAAAGAAAAGGACGTAAGTGCCATAAGATTGCAGTAACGATAAGACCTTATTAATAGGTACGGAACCCTCGTTGTGCGTGGTCCGACACGCACTTGGCCGCCTTTTTTTATGGCAGATATTGGTGCTATGTAAATGTACTGGTTTCAATTCAATTTCAATTATATCTGAATTTTGTTTATAATTATCTGCATCTATATTTAAATTAAAGCCTACTTTAATCTGTGTAGCAAAGCGGCAATGCTGTGACGAACATTGAAAATATCACCCTCAAAGAATCTGCCATTCCTGAGTTCCAACTGCCAGCAAATGTGAGTAAATTTTTAATAAAAAGTTAATTTGTAATGTATAAAAACTTGTAAAATGAAGACTGGCTTACAATTCTGTTCCTATTTTGACTATTTATTACACAAAGTCTTATGTGAAGGCATTACTTTGTTATATATACGTCCAATAGTTTCAACTTCAGCAATTTAAATTAATGTTTATTAAATAGTATTCTCAAAAATACCTCTTCTCGATTATTCCTTAATCGTTCGATATTTTTGAAAGAACCCATTCCAAATCACAACACATTTGTGCAGTTGTATATAAAAGGTATAGAACATAATATTCTTTTGTTTTCAACTTGTACCTATATTTCTAACATCCTATCCCTTTTTTAAAGGACGGATTCGGGGAGGAGAACCCTAACCAGGCGTTGCAGCTGCTCCAAGACCGCACCCTCGAGGAGATGCTGGGCGCGCCGAGCGCTCTCAGCGCGCTCGGGGTCCTCGAGCCCGCGCCCGGCCCCGACCGCACCAGGGACGCTTCCAGGCTCGCCGGGGACGCCACCATGGAGCGCATGTCCGACCACGACATCACTCTCTTCAGGAAATGTACACACAAAGAGTATCTTTGTATTTAGTAGTCACCTGCTCGGCTAGCACAAGACCGCACCAGGGACGCTTCCAGGCTCGCCGGGGACGCCACCATGGAGCGCATGTCCGACCACGACATCACTCTCTTCAGGAAATGTACACACAAAGAGTATCTTTGTATTTAGTAGTCACCTGCTCGGCTAGCACAAGACCGCACCAGGGACGCTTCCAGGCTCGCCGGGGACGCCACCATGGAGCGCATGTCCGACCACGACATCACTCTCTTCAGGAAATGTACACACAAAGAGTATCTTTGTATTTAGTAGTCACCTGCTCGGCTAGCACAAGACCGCACCAGGGACGCTTCCAGGCTCGCCGGGGACGCCACCATGGAGCGCATGTCCGACCACGACATCACTCTCTTCAGGAAATGTACACACAAAGAGTATCTTTGTATTTAGTAGTCACCTGCTCGGCTAGCACAAGACCGCACCAGGGACGCTTCCAGGCTCGCCGGGGACGCCACCATGGAGCGCATGTCCGACCACGACATCACTCTCTTCAGGAAATGTACACACAAAGAGTATCTTTGTATTTAGTAGTCACCTGCTCGGCTAGCACAAGACCGCACCAGGGACGCTTCCAGGCTCGCCGGGGACGCCACCATGGAGCGCATGTCCGACCACGACATCACTCTCTTCAGGAAATGTACACACAAAGAGTATCTTTGTATTTAGTAGTCACCTGCTCGGCTAGCACAAGACCGCACCAGGGACGCTTCCAGGCTCGCCGGGGACGCCACCATGGAGCGCATGTCCGACCACGACATCACTCTCTTCAGGAAATGTACACACAAAGAGTATCTTTGTATTTAGTAGTCACCTGCTCGGCTAGCACAAGACCGCACCAGGGACGCTTCCAGGCTCGCCGGGGACGCCACCATGGAGCGCATGTCCGACCACGACATCACTCTCTTCAGGAAATGTACACACAAAGAGTATCTTTGTATTTAGTAGTCACCTGCTCGGCTAGCACAAGACCGCACCAGGGACGCTTCCAGGCTCGCCGGGGACGCCACCATGGAGCGCATGTCCGACCACGACATCACTCTCTTCAGGAAATGTACACACAAAGAGTATCTTTGTATTTAGTAGTCACCTGCTCGGCTAGCACAAGACCGCACCAGGGACGCTTCCAGGCTCGCCGGGGACGCCACCATGGAGCGCATGTCCGACCACGACATCACTCTCTTCAGGAAATGTACACACAAAGAGTATCTTTGTATTTAGTAGTCACCTGCTCGGCTAGCACAAGACCGCACCAGGGACGCTTCCAGGCTCGCCGGGGACGCCACCATGGAGCGCATGTCCGACCACGACATCACTCTCTTCAGGAAATGTACACACAAAGAGTATCTTTGTATTTAGTAGTCACCTGCTCGGCTAGCACAAGACCGCACCAGGGACGCTTCCAGGCTCGCCGGGGACGCCACCATGGAGCGCATGTCCGACCACGACATCACTCTCTTCAGGAAATGTACACACAAAGAGTATCTTTGTATTTAGTAGTCACCTGCTCGGCTAGCACAAGACCGCACCAGGGACGCTTCCAGGCTCGCCGGGGACGCCACCATGGAGCGCATGTCCGACCACGACATCACTCTCTTCAGGAAATGTACACACAAAGAGTATCTTTGTATTTAGTAGTCACCTGCTCGGCTAGCACAAGACCGCACCAGGGACGCTTCCAGGCTCGCCGGGGACGCCACCATGGAGCGCATGTCCGACCACGACATCACTCTCTTCAGGAAATGTACACACAAAGAGTATCTTTGTATTTAGTAGTCACCTGCTCGGCTAGCACAAGACCGCACCAGGGACGCTTCCAGGCTCGCCGGGGACGCCACCATGGAGCGCATGTCCGACCACGACATCACTCTCTTCAGGAAATGTACACACAAAGAGTATCTTTGTATTTAGTAGTCACCTGCTCGGCTAGCACAAGACCGCACCAGGGACGCTTCCAGGCTCGCCGGGGACGCCACCATGGAGCGCATGTCCGACCACGACATCACTCTCTTCAGGAAATGTACACACAAAGAGTATCTTTGTATTTAGTAGTCACCTGCTCGGCTAGCACAAGACCGCACCAGGGACGCTTCCAGGCTCGCCGGGGACGCCACCATGGAGCGCATGTCCGACCACGACATCACTCTCTTCAGGAAATGTACACACAAAGAGTATCTTTGTATTTAGTAGTCACCTGCTCGGCTAGCACAAGACCGCACCAGGGACGCTTCCAGGCTCGCCGGGGACGCCACCATGGAGCGCATGTCCGACCACGACATCACTCTCTTCAGGAAATGTACACACAAAGAGTATCTTTGTATTTAGTAGTCACCTGCTCGGCTAGCACAAGACCGCACCAGGGACGCTTCCAGGCTCGCCGGGGACGCCACCATGGAGCGCATGTCCGACCACGACATCACTCTCTTCAGGAAATGTACACACAAAGAGTATCTTTGTATTTAGTAGTCACCTGCTCGGCTAGCACAAGACCGCACCAGGGACGCTTCCAGGCTCGCCGGGGACGCCACCATGGAGCGCATGTCCGACCACGACATCACTCTCTTCAGGAAATGTACACACAAAGAGTATCTTTGTATTTAGTAGTCACCTGCTCGGCTAGCACAAGACCGCACCAGGGACGCTTCCAGGCTCGCCGGGGACGCCACCATGGAGCGCATGTCCGACCACGACATCACTCTCTTCAGGAAATGTACACACAAAGAGTATCTTTGTATTTAGTAGTCACCTGCTCGGCTAGCACAAGACCGCACCAGGGACGCTTCCAGGCTCGCCGGGGACGCCACCATGGAGCGCATGTCCGACCACGACATCACTCTCTTCAGGAAATGTACACACAAAGAGTATCTTTGTATTTAGTAGTCACCTGCTCGGCTAGCACAAGACCGCACCAGGGACGCTTCCAGGCTCGCCGGGGACGCCACCATGGAGCGCATGTCCGACCACGACATCACTCTCTTCAGGAAATGTACACACAAAGAGTATCTTTGTATTTAGTAGTCACCTGCTCGGCTAGCACAAGACCGCACCAGGGACGCTTCCAGGCTCGCCGGGGACGCCACCATGGAGCGCATGTCCGACCACGACATCACTCTCTTCAGGAAATGTACACACAAAGAGTATCTTTGTATTTAGTAGTCACCTGCTCGGCTAGCACAAGACCGCACCAGGGACGCTTCCAGGCTCGCCGGGGACGCCACCATGGAGCGCATGTCCGACCACGACATCACTCTCTTCAGGAAATGTACACACAAAGAGTATCTTTGTATTTAGTAGTCACCTGCTCGGCTAGCACAAGACCGCACCAGGGACGCTTCCAGGCTCGCCGGGGACGCCACCATGGAGCGCATGTCCGACCACGACATCACTCTCTTCAGGAAATGTACACACAAAGAGTATCTTTGTATTTAGTAGTCACCTGCTCGGCTAGCACAAGACCGCACCAGGGACGCTTCCAGGCTCGCCGGGGACGCCACCATGGAGCGCATGTCCGACCACGACATCACTCTCTTCAGGAAATGTACACACAAAGAGTATCTTTGTATTTAGTAGTCACCTGCTCGGCTAGCACAAGACCGCACCAGGGACGCTTCCAGGCTCGCCGGGGACGCCACCATGGAGCGCATGTCCGACCACGACATCACTCTCTTCAGGAAATGTACACACAAAGAGTATCTTTGTATTTAGTAGTCACCTGCTCGGCTAGCACAAGACCGCACCAGGGACGCTTCCAGGCTCGCCGGGGACGCCACCATGGAGCGCATGTCCGACCACGACATCACTCTCTTCAGGAAATGTACACACAAAGAGTATCTTTGTATTTAGTAGTCACCTGCTCGGCTAGCACAAGACCGCACCAGGGACGCTTCCAGGCTCGCCGGGGACGCCACCATGGAGCGCATGTCCGACCACGACATCACTCTCTTCAGGAAATGTACACACAAAGAGTATCTTTGTATTTAGTAGTCACCTGCTCGGCTAGCACAAGACCGCACCAGGGACGCTTCCAGGCTCGCCGGGGACGCCACCATGGAGCGCATGTCCGACCACGACATCACTCTCTTCAGGAAATGTACACACAAAGAGTATCTTTGTATTTAGTAGTCACCTGCTCGGCTAGCACAAGACCGCACCAGGGACGCTTCCAGGCTCGCCGGGGACGCCACCATGGAGCGCATGTCCGACCACGACATCACTCTCTTCAGGAAATGTACACACAAAGAGTATCTTTGTATTTAGTAGTCACCTGCTCGGCTAGCACAAGACCGCACCAGGGACGCTTCCAGGCTCGCCGGGGACGCCACCATGGAGCGCATGTCCGACCACGACATCACTCTCTTCAGGAAATGTACACACAAAGAGTATCTTTGTATTTAGTAGTCACCTGCTCGGCTAGCACAAGACCGCACCAGGGACGCTTCCAGGCTCGCCGGGGACGCCACCATGGAGCGCATGTCCGACCACGACATCACTCTCTTCAGGAAATGTACACACAAAGAGTATCTTTGTATTTAGTAGTCACCTGCTCGGCTAGCACAAGACCGCACCAGGGACGCTTCCAGGCTCGCCGGGGACGCCACCATGGAGCGCATGTCCGACCACGACATCACTCTCTTCAGGAAATGTACACACAAAGAGTATCTTTGTATTTAGTAGTCACCTGCTCGGCTAGCACAAGACCGCACCAGGGACGCTTCCAGGCTCGCCGGGGACGCCACCATGGAGCGCATGTCCGACCACGACATCACTCTCTTCAGGAAATGTACACACAAAGAGTATCTTTGTATTTAGTAGTCACCTGCTCGGCTAGCACAAGACCGCACCAGGGACGCTTCCAGGCTCGCCGGGGACGCCACCATGGAGCGCATGTCCGACCACGACATCACTCTCTTCAGGAAATGTACACACAAAGAGTATCTTTGTATTTAGTAGTCACCTGCTCGGCTAGCACAAGACCGCACCAGGGACGCTTCCAGGCTCGCCGGGGACGCCACCATGGAGCGCATGTCCGACCACGACATCACTCTCTTCAGGAAATGTACACACAAAGAGTATCTTTGTATTTAGTAGTCACCTGCTCGGCTAGCACAAGACCGCACCAGGGACGCTTCCAGGCTCGCCGGGGACGCCACCATGGAGCGCATGTCCGACCACGACATCACTCTCTTCAGGAAATGTACACACAAAGAGTATCTTTGTATTTAGTAGTCACCTGCTCGGCTAGCACAAGACCGCACCAGGGACGCTTCCAGGCTCGCCGGGGACGCCACCATGGAGCGCATGTCCGACCACGACATCACTCTCTTCAGGAAATGTACACACAAAGAGTATCTTTGTATTTAGTAGTCACCTGCTCGGCTAGCACAAGACCGCACCAGGGACGCTTCCAGGCTCGCCGGGGACGCCACCATGGAGCGCATGTCCGACCACGACATCACTCTCTTCAGGAAATGTACACACAAAGAGTATCTTTGTATTTAGTAGTCACCTGCTCGGCTAGCACAAGACCGCACCAGGGACGCTTCCAGGCTCGCCGGGGACGCCACCATGGAGCGCATGTCCGACCACGACATCACTCTCTTCAGGAAATGTACACACAAAGAGTATCTTTGTATTTAGTAGTCACCTGCTCGGCTAGCACAAGACCGCACCAGGGACGCTTCCAGGCTCGCCGGGGACGCCACCATGGAGCGCATGTCCGACCACGACATCACTCTCTTCAGGAAATGTACACACAAAGAGTATCTTTGTATTTAGTAGTCACCTGCTCGGCTAGCACAAGACCGCACCAGGGACGCTTCCAGGCTCGCCGGGGACGCCACCATGGAGCGCATGTCCGACCACGACATCACTCTCTTCAGGAAATGTACACACAAAGAGTATCTTTGTATTTAGTAGTCACCTGCTCGGCTAGCACAAGACCGCACCAGGGACGCTTCCAGGCTCGCCGGGGACGCCACCATGGAGCGCATGTCCGACCACGACATCACTCTCTTCAGGAAATGTACACACAAAGAGTATCTTTGTATTTAGTAGTCACCTGCTCGGCTAGCACAAGACCGCACCAGGGACGCTTCCAGGCTCGCCGGGGACGCCACCATGGAGCGCATGTCCGACCACGACATCACTCTCTTCAGGAAATGTACACACAAAGAGTATCTTTGTATTTAGTAGTCACCTGCTCGGCTAGCACAAGACCGCACCAGGGACGCTTCCAGGCTCGCCGGGGACGCCACCATGGAGCGCATGTCCGACCACGACATCACTCTCTTCAGGAAATGTACACACAAAGAGTATCTTTGTATTTAGTAGTCACCTGCTCGGCTAGCACAAGACCGCACCAGGGACGCTTCCAGGCTCGCCGGGGACGCCACCATGGAGCGCATGTCCGACCACGACATCACTCTCTTCAGGAAATGTACACACAAAGAGTATCTTTGTATTTAGTAGTCACCTGCTCGGCTAGCACAAGACCGCACCAGGGACGCTTCCAGGCTCGCCGGGGACGCCACCATGGAGCGCATGTCCGACCACGACATCACTCTCTTCAGGAAATGTACACACAAAGAGTATCTTTGTATTTAGTAGTCACCTGCTCGGCTAGCACAAGACCGCACCAGGGACGCTTCCAGGCTCGCCGGGGACGCCACCATGGAGCGCATGTCCGACCACGACATCACTCTCTTCAGGAAATGTACACACAAAGAGTATCTTTGTATTTAGTAGTCACCTGCTCGGCTAGCACAAGACCGCACCAGGGACGCTTCCAGGCTCGCCGGGGACGCCACCATGGAGCGCATGTCCGACCACGACATCACTCTCTTCAGGAAATGTACACACAAAGAGTATCTTTGTATTTAGTAGTCACCTGCTCGGCTAGCACAAGACCGCACCAGGGACGCTTCCAGGCTCGCCGGGGACGCCACCATGGAGCGCATGTCCGACCACGACATCACTCTCTTCAGGAAATGTACACACAAAGAGTATCTTTGTATTTAGTAGTCACCTGCTCGGCTAGCACAAGACCGCACCAGGGACGCTTCCAGGCTCGCCGGGGACGCCACCATGGAGCGCATGTCCGACCACGACATCACTCTCTTCAGGAAATGTACACACAAAGAGTATCTTTGTATTTAGTAGTCACCTGCTCGGCTAGCACAAGACCGCACCAGGGACGCTTCCAGGCTCGCCGGGGACGCCACCATGGAGCGCATGTCCGACCACGACATCACTCTCTTCAGGAAATGTACACACAAAGAGTATCTTTGTATTTAGTAGTCACCTGCTCGGCTAGCACAAGACCGCACCAGGGACGCTTCCAGGCTCGCCGGGGACGCCACCATGGAGCGCATGTCCGACCACGACATCACTCTCTTCAGGAAATGTACACACAAAGAGTATCTTTGTATTTAGTAGTCACCTGCTCGGCTAGCACAAGACCGCACCAGGGACGCTTCCAGGCTCGCCGGGGACGCCACCATGGAGCGCATGTCCGACCACGACATCACTCTCTTCAGGAAATGTACACACAAAGAGTATCTTTGTATTTAGTAGTCACCTGCTCGGCTAGCACAAGACCGCACCAGGGACGCTTCCAGGCTCGCCGGGGACGCCACCATGGAGCGCATGTCCGACCACGACATCACTCTCTTCAGGAAATGTACACACAAAGAGTATCTTTGTATTTAGTAGTCACCTGCTCGGCTAGCACAAGACCGCACCAGGGACGCTTCCAGGCTCGCCGGGGACGCCACCATGGAGCGCATGTCCGACCACGACATCACTCTCTTCAGGAAATGTACACACAAAGAGTATCTTTGTATTTAGTAGTCACCTGCTCGGCTAGCACAAGACCGCACCAGGGACGCTTCCAGGCTCGCCGGGGACGCCACCATGGAGCGCATGTCCGACCACGACATCACTCTCTTCAGGAAATGTACACACAAAGAGTATCTTTGTATTTAGTAGTCACCTGCTCGGCTAGCACAAGACCGCACCAGGGACGCTTCCAGGCTCGCCGGGGACGCCACCATGGAGCGCATGTCCGACCACGACATCACTCTCTTCAGGAAATGTACACACAAAGAGTATCTTTGTATTTAGTAGTCACCTGCTCGGCTAGCACAAGACCGCACCAGGGACGCTTCCAGGCTCGCCGGGGACGCCACCATGGAGCGCATGTCCGACCACGACATCACTCTCTTCAGGAAATGTACACACAAAGAGTATCTTTGTATTTAGTAGTCACCTGCTCGGCTAGCACAAGACCGCACCAGGGACGCTTCCAGGCTCGCCGGGGACGCCACCATGGAGCGCATGTCCGACCACGACATCACTCTCTTCAGGAAATGTACACACAAAGAGTATCTTTGTATTTAGTAGTCACCTGCTCGGCTAGCACAAGACCGCACCAGGGACGCTTCCAGGCTCGCCGGGGACGCCACCATGGAGCGCATGTCCGACCACGACATCACTCTCTTCAGGAAATGTACACACAAAGAGTATCTTTGTATTTAGTAGTCACCTGCTCGGCTAGCACAAGACCGCACCAGGGACGCTTCCAGGCTCGCCGGGGACGCCACCATGGAGCGCATGTCCGACCACGACATCACTCTCTTCAGGAAATGTACACACAAAGAGTATCTTTGTATTTAGTAGTCACCTGCTCGGCTAGCACAAGACCGCACCAGGGACGCTTCCAGGCTCGCCGGGGACGCCACCATGGAGCGCATGTCCGACCACGACATCACTCTCTTCAGGAAATGTACACACAAAGAGTATCTTTGTATTTAGTAGTCACCTGCTCGGCTAGCACAAGACCGCACCAGGGACGCTTCCAGGCTCGCCGGGGGACGCCACCATGGAGCGCATGTCCGACCACGACATCACTCTCTTCAGGAAACGTACACACAAAGAGTATCTTTGTATTTAGTAGTCACCTGCTCGGCTAGCACAAGACCGCACCAGGGACGCTTCCAGGCTCGCCGGGGACGCCACCATGGAGCGCATGTCCGACCACGACATCACTCTCTTCAGGAAATGTACACACAAAGAGTATCTTTGTATTTAGTAGTCACCTGCTCGGCTAGCACAAGACCGCACCAGGGACGCTTCCAGGCTCGCCGGGGACGCCACCATGGAGCGCATGTCCGACCACGACATCACTCTCTTCAGGAAATGTACACACAAAGAGTATCTTTGTATTTAGTAGTCACCTGCTCGGCTAGCACAAGACCGCACCAGGGACGCTTCCAGGCTCGCCGGGGACGCCACCATGGAGCGCATGTCCGACCACGACATCACTCTCTTCAGGAAATGTACACACAAAGAGTATCTTTGTATTTAGTAGTCACCTGCTCGGCTAGCACAAGACCGCACCAGGGACGCTTCCAGGCTCGCCGGGGACGCCACCATGGAGCGCATGTCCGACCACGACATCACTCTCTTCAGGAAATGTACACACAAAGAGTATCTTTGTATTTAGTAGTCACCTGCTCGGCTAGCACAAGACCGCACCAGGGACGCTTCCAGGCTCGCCGGGGATGCCACCATGGAGCGCATGTCCGACCACGACATCACTCTCTTCAGGAAATGTACACACAAAGAGTATCTTTGTATTTAGTAGTCACCTGCTCGGCTAGCACAAGACCGCACCAGGGACGCTTCCAGGCTCGCCGGGGACGCCACCATGGAGCGCATGTCCGACCACGACATCACTCTCTTCAGGAAATGTACACACAAAGAGTATCTTTGTATTTAGTAGTCACCTGCTCGGCTAGCACAAGACCGCACCAGGGACGCTTCCAGGCTCGCCGGGGACGCCACCATGGAGCGCATGTCCGACCACGACATCACTCTCTTCAGGAAATGTACACACAAAGAGTATCTTTGTATTTAGTAGTCACCTGCTCGGCTAGCACAAGACCGCACCAGGGACGCTTCCAGGCTCGCCGGGGACGCCACCATGGAGCGCATGTCCGACCACGACATCACTCTCTTCAGGAAATGTACACACAAAGAGTATCTTTGTATTTAGTAGTCACCTGCTCGGCTAGCACAAGACCGCACCAGGGACGCTTCCAGGCTCGCCGGGGACGCCACCATGGAGCGCATGTCCGACCACGACATCACTCTCTTCAGGAAATGTACACACAAAGAGTATCTTTGTATTTAGTAGACACCTGCTCGGCTAGCACAAGACCGCACCAGGGACGCTTCCAGGCTCGCCGGGGACGCCACCATGGAGCGCATGTCCGACCACGACATCACTCTCTTCAGGAAATGTACACACAAAGAGTATCTTTGTATTTAGTAGTCACCTGCTCGGCTAGCACAAGACCGCACCAGGGACGCTTCCAGGCTCGCCGGGGACGCCACCATGGAGCGCATGTCCGACCACGACATCACTCTCTTCAGGAAATGTACACACAAAGAGTATCTTTGTATTTAGTAGTCACCTGCTCGGCTAGCACAAGACCGCACCAGGGACGCTTCCAGGCTCGCCGGGGACGCCACCATGGAGCGCATGTCCGACCACGACATCACTCTCTTCAGGAAATGTACACACAAAGAGTATCTTTGTATTTAGTAGTCACCTGCTCGGCTAGCACAAGACCGCACCAGGGACGCTTCCAGGCTCGCCGGGGACGCCACCATGGAGCGCATGTCCGACCACGACATCACTCTCTTCAGGAAATGTACACACAAAGAGTATCTTTGTATTTAGTAGTCACCTGCTCGGCTAGCACAAGACCGCACCAGGGACGCTTCCAGGCTCGCCGGGGACGCCACCATGGAGCGCATGTCCGACCACGACATCACTCTCTTCAGGAAATGTACACACAAAGAGTATCTTTGTATTTAGTAGTCGCCTGCTCGGCTAGCACAAGACCGCACCAGGGACGCTTCCAGGCTCGCCGGGGACGCCACCATGGAGCGCATGTCCGACCACGACATCACTCTCTTCAGGAAATGTACACACAAAGAGTATCTTTGTATTTAGTAGTCACCTGCTCGGCTAGCACAAGACCGCACCAGGGACGCTTCCAGGCTCGCCGGGGACGCCACCATGGAGCGCATGTCCGACCACGACATCACTCTCTTCAGGAAATGGACACACAAAGAGTATCTTAGTATTTATTAGTCACCTGTTTGGCTAGCATAAGACCGCACCTTAGAGATGCTGGGCGCGTCGAGCGCCCTTGGTGCTCTCAGGAGCCCCCAACCTCACGGCCGTGACACTACCAGGGACTGCACAATGATGGAGCAAAAACCTACATTCCAAAACAGCCTCACAAGCAGCATCTCAACTATAGCCCATTCAGGATATTATTTGATTTGTAACAAAAAAAATCGTCTATGTTTCTTGCTTTATCTAGGCCCTGTGATATCAAAGGGAAATATTGTACTAGTTTTTCTTATTTCGATGGGTGTTCCTTAAAATCGCATGACCAATTATCGCCCGATTTTTCGATTCTTAGGGATATCTTTCTAATAGGGTACGAGTAAGTAATAGTCTTTTAAGATTCTTCAATTCTACACGTCACGCGGACTGATGGTCCGTCGACCACCCCGACTGCCGCTAAGTTTATTGTAGCGACGCGAGTCTGTGAGTGAATCGCATCACGACGCAAGTCTGTGTGAGTGAATCGCATCACGACGCAAGTCTGTATGAGTGAATCGCATCACGACGCAAGTCTGTGTGAGTCAATCGCATCAAGACGCAAGTATGTGTGAGTCAATCGCATCACGACGCAAGTCTGTGTGAGTGAATCGCATCACGACGCAAGTCTGTGTGAGTGAATCGCATCAGGACGCAAGTCAGTGTGAGTGAATCGCATCACGCAGACTCGCGAACCTAAGTATTGTTTTAACTTAATTGAATAATTCCTCAGAAGGTAAGAATTTAGTGCACAAGCCAAAGGAGAGTCCACCAAAAATGGAATGACGGTGGCTACTACTGTATTATCGTTTATTTTCTGTTCACAGCAACAGCGCAGGATCTTGTGCCCGAAGAATCAGATAAAGGTATGCAATACAGAACTACCTGAATGTACCCACATTACCATCCCTTCAGTTCCTACCTTATCTACCATGTATCCAATCCCTAGCAAATCATCAAATTGGAAACTTCCAGTTTATTTGCATCCTATCCTTTCTGAATTTTATAATAAACCACATGCAATTTGATGATGATGATATTAGTACCTACTTACCGAAGGTAATTTATGTTTCGTACATAACCTGACAGATATCATAATCTCATTCAAAATGAGAATTTCGCATTGGTAATAAAAGTTTGTCCCTTCCAATCAAGAATTTACGATACCTACATGTCGTCTCATACAGGCGAAAGCCGAAATGACTTAGGTCACCCGCAATTTTAATGCTTTATGGTGACCTAAATGTATTTTTTTTTACGCTGATATGTTTGATTAATTTTATTATAAATATTTTTTGTTTAATAAATTTTTTTTGATGTGCCGGTTTCACGCAGAGATCCCAATTCCTGAAATCCCGCCTCCAGACCTGCCCGCTCCAACCGAAAAAGAGTTAGTTCCCATAAAAACCTTACTACTTTGATGGGATATACCTATGGTGAAAAAATTTGGTGTTTCGGCAAAACGTCTTTTGTTATGTTTCTCCAATCTATTCGGTTCCAAGCGTAAAACCTTGTTCTGTATTATACGGAGTAAATTAATTGAAACAAGTGAATTACATAAATTCCTATGAAAATATGTATGAAACATTTATGACATTGACCGAAACACTTAATTTCACTATTCATTTGTGACATGTCCCTATAGTTTTGGGGTTCCGTAGTCAACTATCAACCCTTATAGTTTTGCCATGTCCGTCTGTCCGTCTGCGACTCTATCACGCCGCCAAAATGGTACTATAAAATAAAAAAGTTTTTTTTGAAGGTACCTGAAGTGCACGCTAGTCTAGTACTAAGGCACGTACCTAAAGTGCGAATGTATTTTCTTTCTCGAAAGAGCCTTGGTATGGGATATCGTTGGATAGCTTGTTTAAAAATATTAGGGGTTTTTTAAATCATTTTCAAATCGGTGGTCCATTTCTACGATATTAGCCTTTAAAGCCCAAAATTTTGTTCAAGTCCAGTGCCGCCGTACCCCCTGCCGGCTAAATAGCTACTACTGGGGATGTGAACAAATTCGTGGCAGTAGTATATATATATAATGAATTTAAAAGGAAAACTATCATTAGTAAATATACATTACTAGTAACCGAGTAATAGTCGACTAACTTAAAATTTACTTACTTGAAAAAGACCATCTTTCGTAAAAATTACTCGACACCATATACTTGGCGCGTGCGTGTCGATTTAACAAAGACAGACAGGCAAGGCAATACGGAACCCTACAGTGTGCGTGGCCCGACACGCACTTGGCCGGTTTTCTTGCAAATGGTGTTAGTGACATTAGTGTTGTACATACCCTGTGAGTTGGTATAGTCGGCTATAAAATTATAAAATATTATTTTACCTTCTTACACAGTCAAAAGTTTTGTTTGACGACGAGACTAGGCACTTCTTTTTGTTGACTGTAGGTACCTACCGTACAGTAGGTATGCTTAAGGGTGGGTTGCACCGAACCGTGTATAATCGTAACCGGTGTCGCAAAATCTGAAGTAAGTTTAACAAGTAAGTAAGTTTTACAAGTTTCTATGAAATGACAGCCCCTTTAGCGTTGATCGGTCCGTAATTGTAAATCGGTGCAACCCGTTCTAAGTCATATTTCCATAGATGGTCAGGAGGGTTTCATTATGCCGACAGAAGGCATCGGTGGCGCGGCATCCATAGATTTCTCGATTCCATTCGATTCTCGCAAGCTTGCCCATTTAACACGTTCGCAACCAAGAACGCGCCTAGCGGGCACTCGTAATGTTTGCTCAGATGCCGACTGGACCAGCTAGGCGGGCAGTAGTATGAACTAACACGCCTAGCGAATTCTGTCGGTTGCTGGTGAATGTTTCCATTTTTAGTCCGGTTGCGAAAGTGTTAAAGGTAATTGAGAACCTTAAGCGGAAATTACACTTGGTCGTTCGCCGCATGCTGCATGCGGCGACCCCAAAAGTGTAAAGAACACGTTAGCCGGCTGCATTCGGCGATCGATAGCTGCCAACGCTTAGTAGGTAGTAGGCGGACAGACTAATGTAAAGACGACGTTTGTTGGCCTAAGTAGTTTAAAATGAATTCGGCGACCGCATTAGGTGAACGACGCAGTGTAATTGCCGCTTTATTCTACTTTTCTTGTAGAAAATGTACCTAAGCCAAAATGCCCATGGCTTGCATATGAATAAGCTTCGCCACGATGCCACTGGTAGGTATATCTTCTGATCTAGGTATAGATTGACTTGTCCCTAGAAAAAAATGTGTTAACATTACCGTTCCCGTACTATGTATAGGCCGCCAGTCCCGGAGCCAGAAGTGGCGCCCGCGCCCGAGCCGGCAGCCGCGCCCGCGCCGCAGGAGCCCGAAATCGTCACACTGGAGGTTCCATTGTTATATTATTTACTCACTCTGGGCGGTAACTGAGATTTACCGCCACGGGCGCAGAGGCAAATCTCACTTCACACCCAGGAGAAGACGTAAAATTGGGTACGCACCACGGGCGGTAATTCGCAAAGCCCCAGATCGCATTTTGGCAATACCTGCGATCTGGGGCATTCGCGAATTGGTAGGTACTTAATATATACTATTTTATACAGTCCATCATAGCAGATGTACGGCTTTAAATACTGATGGTAAACCGTAACCTATGGACGTCTGCAATACCTATTTGCTGATTTGAGCATTCGCTGTGATGATAACAGACATACATGCCCCTCAATCTCAACACTGCAGGGCTTCCTCTACTGAGGACGGAAGGGATGGAAGGAACCTAGCGAGATTAGGTATTAGGGTATTAGATACCCCCGACGCAAAGAGATATATGTTATAAGACTTATAAGTTTAACGTTATTGTGTATCTGTCTGTGGTATCGTAGCTCCCAAACGGATAGACCGATTTGAATTACGTTAGTAATAATAGCTCAATGATTTGAATGCGGTTTTTTTAGTGTCAAAGATAATTTTATCCTTAGTGTTCTTAGCCATGTTTCATGAAAATCTGTTCAGCCGTTTTTGAGATATAGGACTTTGAAATGAAAATGTTTGTTGGATTATCAACTTTTCTAAGTTGGTTATTCCCTATCAGTCTTTATAATTTTGACATTTATGTAGGATTGTATTCGACTGCCCATTTCACGAAGCGAAAGGTACAAGTTGGAACCGCATCAGACAGCACATGCGTCGCAGCGACACCAACGGTTTCTTGGTATGTATTTCTATGACGGCGACGTGTTGCTGCTAGCAAATGAAACCTCTCGTAGCTAGCTACGAGATGTTTCATAGAAATACATAAAACCCAACGGTGGCGCCACGTCGTCTACTGCTCTCTGAGATCGGGTTCCAACTTGTACCAATTGCAGCTTGTACCAATTGTACAGGTTGCAATTTTACAAGTCTGGCTACTGGCAACATTAGTCAATAAGCCAGTCGTTATTGGTCAACAGTCACTCTTCAAAGTCTAAAAGTCGGAGTTGCTGGTATGTTGTGGTACTAACGATTGATGAAGGTCAAAAACAGCCTAAATCAGCGTATAACGCGCGCAGATAAAGAATGGATCTGAAAATGGCGTCCGCTCGCATGCTATCTCGCTCACACCCTATCGCTGTCTGTACTCACACAGTTAAAGTGTGAGCATAGACAGCGATAGCATGCGAGCGGATGCCATTTTCAAATCCATTCTTATACACACCTTAACTGTGTGAGTATAGACAGCGATGCAGCGTGTGAGCGAGATAGCATGCGAGCGGACGCCATTTTCAGATCCATTATTTATCTGCGCGTGTCGTGTTATAGTTGTACCTACGCTCCCCCGCCCCACTAAGTATTCAGCTATAGGTTTGTGTATTTAAATTTAGACGCTGGAAGACGGGCAGCCGCAAGCTAAACGTCGCAGAAAGAATAAGTTGATCATCGACAAAAACCACCAGCTCACCAAGAAATTCATCCGCGCCAGGATAGAAAACATCAATGTCGACTTGCGCTGTGAGGTATGTACCCGAATAATTATATGTTGGGGGTAGTAGCGGGTTTAGTTGAACATTTTGGGGTGTTTGTGGTCGCTAACAAAAGCGAATCTACCCACATGTAAGCATTGTCTGTCTGTGGGAGAAAACAAAACAAGATGTGTAAAAACTATGAAATAATTACGTTATCTTAAGTAATTGTAGCGGTTTTCATTGATTGAGTGCCCATTTTGGTAAGTTCACTTCAGTGATAGGTACCTACTGTTTTTCTTCCCTCCGCTCTGTTCACCTTACGTAAGTAGGTCCTCTTAAATACATCATACCCACGGTTGCTGTTATTTTTTTGTAGTATTTATATCCGTCATAAATGTGAACTACTAATAATCTGTCAATAGGTCACTTTAGCTTGAACGGTTATAGCACAAGACGGCGCGCGAGCTGTCTCGCGGCGAGATAGATTATCCGTCTCTTTCTTATAAGAACACTTTAAAAAAGCTACGACCGTTTTAATATAGCTTGTTAGAGAGAGAAAATGTGACGTCACTAACTGCGAGCGTCATAGTAAATGACAATCGTTTCATATTAAATTGAGTGCGAAAAGGGACAGAACATACTTCTTATAAACTTTGGACACTTAGGCCAGGCGCGCACTACGATTTTTTGTCGTGCGATAATCGCGTCGCAGAAATGCAACGTATGGGTTTATATGTATGGGCTTAAAAAACCGATTAGGTATCCAACCACTGAACTGTATAAAGAGGCTCAAGTGCTCAGTGTAAGAAAGCTTTTCTTAATGAGAGCAAAGATTATTGAGAAGTGATATCGCACACACACAGATCTGTTTTAAATTTATCCGACTACAACGACTTGCTCAAAAAACGAATCTTTAAAATATCGTCTATCGCAGTGAAAACTTCATTTGCACATCGTTTTCCTGATTTCTTGTATCCACATTTATACAACAGTTTAGTAAAAGTTTATAAATTTGAGAAACACTCCATTGTCGAGGTAAAGAAGTTATTGATGAGGGTTTTAATGGATTTATCTTATATAGACACTGAACGGGTTTTAAAGGTACAAGTTTGACGCCCATGCACAAACTTACACATACACATTTACACATACCCATACTCATACACACACACGCACACATACATCCACACAGATATATACACACCATATTTGCACTAGTTTTTAGTTTCTTTTTTTTTTTCTTTCTGTTTTTGTTTGATAACTTATTTTGGTTGATTTTATAGAGATTATACGTTTAGATTACTTAGACCTAATAGTTTATTAAAGTTCTAAAATTATAACATTTTTTATGTCTTTGTTTGCTACTGTTGTCGCTATTTGTCGTACATGCACATGTAACTCCTGTTAATCCTTAACTTCCTCCACGGGACAGGCTTTGCCTAGTGTGGAGGTCAGTAAATATTTGTACCACCTGTAACTTATAGTGGAAATAAATGATTTATTTATTTATTTATTTATGTCAGTGCGCGCATATGGCATGTGCGATTATCGTGCGACAAAAAATCGTAGTGCGTGAGCAGGCTAAGGCCAGGCGCGCAGTACGATATTTTGTCGTGCGTTTATTTTGTCGCAGAAATGCAACGTGTGGGTTTATATGTCAGTGCGCGCACATGCCATATGCACGCACTGACATATAAACACATACGTTGCATTTTTGCGACGTGATTATCGAACGACAAAAAATCTTAGCGCGCGCTTGGCCTTATAACTTCGTGATTATAACCACCTGCGTTGCTTATTTCTCCATTTGACTACATTTTAAATACTTTTTCGAGAAAATACGATATAATTGATTATGTTATTGAGTGTTAGACCCGTACTGTGTCTCGGCAGGAGTTCTCTGACGACGTAGCGGACCTGCGCGTGCCGGCGGGCTCGTTGCTGCAGCGGCCGGCCCACTGCCGCGTGGCGCGCGCTCTCGCCAGACTCTTCTCCATGAACTTGGGCGTCATCGCCGCCGGGCCCCAAGCGCAGCGGGAAATGGAGGTATTTCATTACACATTTTGCCCTCCTCTCCCTATCAAGATCCAAGTCATCCTTCATATCGTCGGTGAGCATATGACCCAGGTATTTGCACATACCACTTCAAGGGGGGCGCCGCCCAGCATGATTTTGTAGGTACTGTTGTCGGGTTATACTTCAGTGCCTTAAAAATGTTAAGCTCATTTTTGGTTGCGTTGTACCTAAGGCCATGCCGCGCGGCGTAACCCTCACATATCCCGATTAGCTTTCGTATAGAGCCCACTGATGGACCCAGTAACACCATGTCGTCCGCGTAGCTTATATTATTGAATGGAGTCCCCCAGATATGACACCAAACACGCGCGCTGCTCAGCCCCTCAATCAGCTCGTTCACGTAAAGATTAAACAGGATAGGCGACGATAGCCCCTCCCTGTCTAACCCCACACTGTAGCCTATACTCATGTTCCCCCGCCCATCTCACCTGATTGACCTGGTTGTTATACCAATATTTTAACAAGGCTGTACACTCGGGCGGTAGCCCCGTTTTAGCTACTTTGTCCCACAATATATCGGACACAACCAGGTCAAAGGCTTTAGACAAGTCCAGGAAACACGCATAACTATACGGGTGTATTCCTGTCCTTGTAATATCTGACGGCTTGCTTAAGGCACAAAATCGCACTTTCCGTCGATTAATTAGCTACGGTAGCCTAGTGGTTCCTAAGCCGCCCGAAGGCCTCTAACTTGGCTTAACGACTACTGTCATCGACAGCAGCCGGGATCAACTGCTTAGCGTGCCTTCCAAAGCACGAAAACGCTCATTTATATTAACCACTCATCAGGCGGTCACCCATTCAAAGACTGACCGCTGCCATCTTTGCTTAACCTGCGTTAATGTTTCCGACGCGCAGGCGCCGCTGGGCTATGGGCGCTTCGACTACAGTGATCTGTCAATATCGCGGATGAATTTTATAACATTGTATTCTAAATTTAAATGAAATTGTCCGTGTGCGTGCGTGCACACAAGCTCGCGCACGGCCCCGCCTCCGTCAGCGCGAAAAAAATATTTATTGGGAACTCTCGAATCTGATAAAAGGCTCAGCTAATGTACGCTCAGAACAAGACAGCGCACGTCTCTTTCTAGTGGTCTAATTACAAAGCCCCGGATAGTAGGATGCGGGTGGCACAGGACCGGTCACTTTAGCACTCTTTGGGGGAGGCCTATGTCCAGCAGTGCACGTCTTTCGGCTGATATGATGATGATGTGTTGTCAAGTAGGTGGGATCCGTGAACTCAGTTAACTAGTTATAGATAAACTTTTACAAAAAACTATGATAGAATCACACAATGATATCGAAAGTAAAGATACGCCTGTCCGGCCAATATTCGCTTGACATACTGTGAGACACTGTGACAGCTGAAGGCTACGGCACGGTAGCCCGCAATTGCCAGTGTCGGGCCACCGCATTGGACGAATTACTCGTGCGCGTTGGGCCTATCTTTACGAAGTAATATATATATATATATGTATATATATATATCCATGAAATCACAGGATTCTTTCAAACCAATTGTATTAATTGCAGTTCGCGCTAGCTTCCCGCGTTCGGTGCGCCGCCGTCCAGCCGGTCCTCGAAGCCATTCCCGAAGGAGAACCGGTCGAGCTGCAAGAACTGCAAATGGCTGAACATCAACCGATGGACGAGTCGACCGTGTTGAACCAGTCCACCATGGTACCGCACCTGAACGTTACTGCTGCGGACGCGGTTGATATAGCTGACATGCCCACACAGAAGCTACAAACTGCCTCGCAGAAACGAACGTCGCAGGAGGATCTAAATACGAGTCAAGTAAGTTATTTTTTAGGGTTCCGTACCTCAAAAGGAAAAAACGGAACCCTTATAGGATCAATTTGTTGTCCGTCCGTCCGTCCGTCCGTCCGTCTGTCAAGACCCTTTTTCTCAGAAACGCATGGAGGTATCAAGCTAAAATTTATACCAAATACTCAGGTATAGTGTCCCTTGGAGCTGTGAAAAAATCAAACTTCTAAGCCAACGCAACCAAAATATAAATGCCGCGAATTTCCGCAAATCTTCGAAACTCGCAAGGGAATCAAAACCTACAGGGTATCCTGTGAACTCTGAATCTTGAAATTTGGTACGAAGCAACGTCTTATACCACAGATAAAGGAAAAATTGCGAAAGCCGTACATTTTTGTACGGAACCCTCGATACGCGAGTCCGACTCGCACTTGGCCGGTTTTTTTTATACAACTACGCTGGGAAACAAACGTACGGCCCGCCTGATGGTAAGCGGACACCACAGCCTATAGACGCATGCAACTCCAAAGGAGTAACATGGGCGTTGCCGACCCTTCATTTGTTCAGGATTTGTCGTGTTGACAGCTGAAGGAACAAGTTCCCTCGCTCTCAACACAACGCATCCTCGGGCGCTGTGGCGACCTTGCTCAACTCCAGGAACACAACACTACTACAGAGCAAGTAGTATTATGGCTGCGGTCTTCTGCAAGGCGGAGGTACTTCCCAAGTTGGGCAGCTCCAAATTCGAGCGGGATCACATTTCGCTGTGCCCTACCTCACCATAGAGTGACGAAGTTTTAGAAAAACGAGACGGGAAGTACTAGCATATGGAACAAAATGATATTTTCTTACGATACAATACTTTTTCACAGGCAAAAAGGCCAAGGCGCGGACTTGCATCCGGCCGACACACTCAATCCGAAAATTTAGAAGTGCAAGAGCCAGAAATCGGTAATGTATTTTTTTAACATGTTTTAATTAAACATTCAATGTTTATGAAACTAGCTTCTGATCACGACTTATAAGGCCGCGGTGTGGACACCAGCTGGCAGCGGGGCGGTGAGTGGCCGCTCATGCATTCGAGGGAATTCAATTTATGGGCACCCGCTCGTCGCCCCGCTCCGCCGCTAAATTAAAGCTTTTATGGGTGAGGACCAAGTTCTTGGCCATTAGTTACCCTGGTTAATCGTTAGTAGTTAAAACGTAAACGGAACTTTTTAACGAACTACCGATTTACCAGGCTAACTAATGGCGCAGAACTCACCCTTATTTTATCCGAATGCAAGTCTCTATAATACTACAAAGTTTCATCAAAATCCCATAGTCTCCAATATTAACAATGCATCTTATTTCGAGACAATAAATAAATATCAATTCGCCAATACCTGGGTATTTTCAAACATCGCGAGTTGCCTTGTTGAGCAAAAAATAACAAAAAAAGAGGCATACAACATGCGTATAACTTATAATGTCAAGGAAAGTGTTTATACAATAGTGGGTATTTATCTTTCAGTCGAGAAAGAGAACATTCCAGACAATTGGCAAACATTACCGCCGAGACAGACAGACGGGCAGCCGGCTAAGATACCCGATATAGAGGTGCAGCGACCGTCCGACCCCGAACACGTGCTGAGCTCCTTGTTGCAAGAGGCCGGCCTGGCGGACATACAGGTGGGTATATTATACTTATCATTCCAATAGGGGTGTACACAAATAGAATAACCAATAATGATGAATGTTCTTAAAAAAAGAATAAAAATATTAACAAATGGAGAAAAAGAGCAGGGGATTAAATAAACTAAGGTCTGAGTGTCCAAAGTTTTAAGAATATAACCCATATTCTGGCCCTTTTCCGCATACGCACCTTCGTAGTTTTTGAGATATCTGAATGGGATTGTCGTCACTGGGCATCACTTTTCGCCTTCTTTCTTTTGGAGTAATACATTTTGAGTCTACGACCCTCTTTGTTAGAATCACTAAATATTAAGGTATTTACATGGTCCGAAACCATAGTTCTCTTTTAGAGCAAGCTGTAATACCTACCTGGTTCGACTACCAAAGAATTTGTCTAACGTTATGTACGGCATATCATTTTAAATTCACCACACAGGGCCAGCGTGGTGACTATCCAAGTAATTTCCTCTGTCTATGAGATGCCTTCTGCAATGGGAAGTATACAGGCTGACGGCGATTAGATTAAATTAATTCAAATAGTAATTATTCCGAAATACCGTACACTCATTTAATAAAGAACCCCATAGCGGACATGGGGATGCCAGTCCCCTGGAGCTGCGGGCGTCCAAAGGCTACCATCAGGCGCACCGTAAGAGTTTGTTGCCATCGTTGTGTTAAAAAAGAAGAAGATCTACTGATTAACGATTGGCGCGTTTTACATTTCAAACATTTACTGTGTGTAACCGGAATTAGGGCATTAATTAAAACTGATGTATTCCATTAGCAATTGTTTGCATATTTTGCAAATCATAATTATGTAAATTATGTGCGCAATTAATTTTCCGAAATACAAACTTTCAATGGACTAGGTGTATGACGCCGTACTAAACAAAGTATGAATAGCTGTCATTTACACTTACTTGTCAATTTACTTTGCTGTACATTGCTGGCAATTTAAATATTGTTAGAGAATTTATGAAGTCAGAATTATAGTTAATTATCTGTATTACGGTCATGATTAAGTTAAAGAACTCCGTTAATTAACCCTATTTAAAAAAAGCCCGCCTACCGGTAACGCACTGTATAATCTACTGAATTTTCCTGACTAAAGCGGAAAATGCCTTTCGAAATTTTGAAGTCTCGGGAGTTTAATGCTTTCTGGCAATGAATTAGGTATGTTGTCCCAAATACAGCCGCCGCAGCCTTTAGCCCCGCCCGAGCCTCTGCCGGCGCCGGAGCCCCGCCGCAGCCGCGCCAGCTCCGAGAGCATGCTGGGCAGCCTCGACCGCACCAAGGTCTCGCTCGGCGACTCCGACCAGACCACTGACTCGAAGAGGTTTATTCGGTAAGATATACTTAAACTATATGATACAGAGAGAAACAATATCATGGAAAAATTGATGAGGACTGCATCGTGGCCAATCAACCCAATGTGTTTGCGGTACAGCACCGCCAACCATGGTGCACCTGATGGCGTGCCCCACATGCCCACACTCCTGCTCGGAACACGACCTGAGAGACGCGAATGCCAGAGCTATCCACACCGCTGCCCATTGGGCATCTCTTATTTGAGGAACCTCGACACGAAGAAGAAGAAGAACATGGAAAAATTAACCATTTGTTTCGTTGTAAGGGTATAAGATACACTTAACGCTAATATGTTACGCGCTCCACTACATGCTGACTCCCAATGCCATCTCCGCGGTGAACCGTCATTATTCATCTATAGACTGCTCCTCCAATAACTATCGTAACTCGTCCAGAATTATAGTTTCGTTACGCGTGTGCGGGTGCGAAATCATCGTTAGCAAACCAATGCATGCTCAATTGTACTGTAGGAATAAGGGCGAACTTAGTAAGTAGCGTGGCGGAAAAGTATAGACCCGGTAACCCAATAGAAAAATCGACAAACTCTGTAGCCTAGTTTGTAGTGACCCTGCCTACGAAGCCGGAGGTCCCGGGTTCGAATCCCGGTAAGGGCATTTATTTGTGAGATGAGCATGAATATTTGTATGATTCATGGATGTTTTATATGTATTTAAGTATTTATTTATCTATATGAGTATGTATATCGTCGTCTAGTACCCATAGTACAAGCTTAGTATGGGACTAGGTCGATTTGTGTAAAATTGTCCCCAAATAGTATTTATTAAGAATATAAAAATATTTACAGAGTTCGATTCTGGGACTGCTCCGCTACATTTTAGTAGTTTATTTAGAACTACTAACTTGCTATGATCATATAGCTATTAATAGGAGAGGCCTATGTTCTCCACTACGTCAGTCCTGCATCTCTTTCTACCTATATCGCTCTTGCATACCAGAGAGGGAGAAATGCGAACCTCGATTTTTGTGTCAACGCCACCGGTGCAGTACTGTTCGAATACCTTCATCTCTAGTCAAGCGATAATTAAGATACCCGTCCGTCCCTTCACCAATGGAAATGTGATTTGACTCTGCAGTGATCAATGGGGCACGGAGGGCACGATGGTGAAGATCCTGAAGATGGTGAAGAAAGAGCAACAGCCTCTAGACATCAACGCGCTCATGTCCTTCGGGCCCTTGGTGCCGGGGTACAGCTGCATTATAGCCGCTCGATGCTTCACTTCAATACTGAGTAAGCAAAATCTATGGCATGTTGTGCTTCGAAATAGGCAGCCACGTATATGTATATGCCTGTGTATATGGTATACGTTTACGAACGTATGTCGTGGGCGGTGGAAAGTTGAAAATTGGATCCATATTTTTGAAGCCGACCCTTACCACTACATTTCGCTGCCTTTTGTACTGTGCAGTCGTCGTTTAGTTAGTAGCAGCCAGAGTAGCCAAAATAAATTAATAAAATCAGAACATATCCTTATTCTCACAGTGACAAAGACGTGCACCGATATATTACGCTAATTTGGCTACTACTAGTACTAACTATATGATGCTGAGAGTACAGTGTGTGTATGATAAAGAAGTAATGATTGTTAAACCTTTTTTTTTTCGTTAAGTTTCATTCGTCATAAGGCTTTCATCACTGGTTTATCTTGGAACGAAGTTCCTTGTTCTAAGTGACCACATAAGCATTCACTAAGTACATCATTTATCTGGCAGAACACTTCATTCGACCTTTTTGTTTTAGAACTGAAGCAGCACGGCTTCATAAAGGTGCGCAAGGATCCAGACACTTTGGAGATACTTGATATTTATTTGGGCCCTAAATTTGATATCTCTTAGTCAATTTTTTATATTATTTACGTTCAAATGCGTTATTTATACGCGAATTGACGATTAGATTTCGTTATTATTATTGCTAGGTTTAATGAGAGCAATTCCGTACTTTTACAGTATGTATGTATGTAACATTATTATACACAATAACAGGTAAATAATTCAGATGTCACAAAAGATTAAAATATAAAAGCGAACTTACCTATAAAGGATTTCTTCCAGATAACTCTGAGCAATTGAGTGGAAAGCGGAAAAAACAAGATAGGTAAACTTACACCATATTTCAGTGAGTGAAGATAATTTACAGTCAATTCTAAAAATAAAGCACACATGCCTTCGGCGTCCATTCTGCGTGCAATCTGATTTAAAATAGAATTTAAACTTTCGTGAGACGTGTGGAAATAATGCTAATAATGTAATTATTAGCATTGTTTCCACGGTTCAACTCACGAATTAAATGTAATTAGAATTAGAAACGTGGGTTCATTGACAAAATCAACAACCGCATACTACATAAACGGAATTGCTCTCCTTAAGGTGATTCGACGACCATACAAAACATTTTTTGACATTCACATACTAACGGCGCGATATTTGAAGAAACTTATGTAAGACTGTTCTTAAAATATCACGCCGTTAGCCTCCGAATGACAAAACACGTTTTGTATGGTCGTCTAACCACCTCAACCTGTGATATACTTAGAATGAGACATGAACTTCATGACACATTTCTATTAAATATGAATAATATCTACTGTTTTGTAATAAGACGTAATGCTTGTTTTTTACCGATTTACTAATTTTACAGTGCGGTTTGACGTTGATTTTATTAACATTGATTTGTTATTGTTATTTGTTTAATTTTACTATCTGTTAAAGTTTATATGTTCAATTGTTAGATTTCTATGGATGTTGGATGTTGATAATTATAACATGTTTTAATTAGACCAGAATTTCATTGAAATAAAAAACTATATTGATATGAACAATTTATTTGAATAATTTGTATATAATGATATTAATGATATGATTTCTGTACAGCTGTACATAAGTCATCAACTAGATTCAAGTCAACTAGATAAATGTATGAGTATCTTAAATTGTAGGTAGGTAGTGGCTTAATAATTTACAAAACCTTAACATCGCGATTGAAATCTGTACAATAAACAGTTGACTTAAGTAATTATCGATAGTTCATAGGCTAAATTTAATCTTATGTTACATAAAATACAGTCATATACTACAGAATTGGAATATTTTTAAGACTACTACAGTAATGTTTATTTACCTCAATAGGCAATATTTTTACAGTTAGAATCTTAAGATACAGAAAGCATTAATAGGGCATTATTAAAAGAAATCCCCTACCTTGGTATAAGCTATCAATCACTACATATTTTTTATAATTTATACAAATTCAGTCTCCTACTATTTTGTTACCGAGCTATTTCATATATGCACTAATAAATGGAACTAGCCTTCACTCGCTACAACGCGAAGGCAGTGGCCTGGTGCCGCGTTAGGACGTTCACATCTGGACGATTGGAATTTTTCAACAACAATAGTACGTATAAATAATAAATTGATACACCCAATGCTCATCGTGTGAACCATTTCCATAAAATCTATAATGCTAAGATGCCTACCCCCTTACATGAAACACAACTTCAAGCACACAATAATGTTTCACAGCCTTGCTACAGTCGTTCCAAGCTCTCACTCAATTTATATTTATAGTTACAGTCTGTTCTTATAGCCTTAGAAATGACGTGACATTGTGTAAATAGCTCCCATTACGGCACAAATCATTCAATTATACAACAAGGAGTACCTCAGATAAATACAATCGCGCAATATATTATATATTTTAATAAGTAATAGTAACTATGACACTAAAAATAGCTAATAATTGGTGGCAATAATAATTAATAGTAATTGTTTGTTTTTCTCCAACCGCACTATGTCAATGTGTAATTGCAGCAGAGGCAAGTAAAAGACTGATTGCGCAGGTTTAATACTTGGAGAAAAATCCTACTTACAAGTCCTAGAGTTTACATTAAATTTGTTTAAACACAATTTAAAAGTCATTGTAAATGGTTCTCATAATTGTTTTGGGAACAACAATAAGACTCGCACGTTCAGTCGTAAAGTTCATTAAAAAGCCTTTGAAAACGCTACAAAACTTCATGTTTATAAAACGTGACATATCACAGATATCTCGAGACGTTTCAAAAAGTGCATTTTATATGGAATGATACATCTGAAAATGGAAATATACTACGGCGTTGCAAATGCGAGGCGACCCCAGTGTAACGAGCTTTAGTAACAAATATTCGAAAATTTACTCACTATTCATTCACAGTTATATATTCTCATAATTAGCACAATCCATATCGCAACTCTTAACAGGCCCATCGTTGTCGGCGTAGTTCATGCTCTCGAAATATTGTTGCGGCCGGCCGTTCCAGAGCGAGGCGCCGGAGCTGACGGGCTTGAGGGCGGCGAGGTCGAGGGAGTCTGCGGTTTCGTAGAGGATGGACTTGGTGAGCTCGAGGGCCAGGTTCAGGGGGCTCTCGTACGCTCGCCGGTACTCGGGCAGGGCGGCGGGTTGCGGGCGCGAGCGCGGCGAGGGCGGGTGCGGGTGCGGGTGCGGGTGCGGGTGCGGGCGCGGGTGCGGGTGCAGGCGCGGGTGCAGGCGCGCGCACAGCCGCTCGGTGCGCGCGAGGTACTCCGCGGCGAGCTGCGCGGAGCCCGGGGACTCCTGCGGCGAGGACGAGCGCGGCGCCAGACTCTGTTAACATCCCAAAACAGAGTGAATCGTCTGAGCCGACGGTAGCGTCGGAAAGCAACGGGTTCCAGTTTTGTTAAACGCATGCAAAAGCCTGACAATATGCGATTATACTCGTACGGTTAGAGTTTTCGGTGCTCGTTGCAAAATATATCGCTCTCCCTATGTGGATTAAGTGATTGGGTAAACTGCTTATTGAAGACACTATTCAATGATTAACACATTCGATCATCCTACCAAGGTATTACAAGGTGGTAACAATTGAAAAAAAACTGCATATCATGTCCATGTGCGTGTCACTATTTTGAGTGCCAAACAGGTGTTTTACCTTACATAAATATAGATTCGCAATATTTATTCAATACTTTGATTCAAACATTATTTCACTACCATGAATGTGATCGGAAATATCATTCCAGTGCATTGGCCAGGTGAGAATTTGGCTAAGATTTACAACTTAGTGGATTGCCAATAACTTTGCCATTATGTCTACATTTAAAATAAAAATAATAACTGAAATAATCAAACAAACTCTCAAAACAACGCAATCTAAAGTGAATCTAATCTGTAATTTTATGGAATTTGCTAACTATGTAAACAAACCGTCATACTACACTAACGTTTGTTTACATAGTTAGCAACTTCCATAAAATTACAATATACTGTGAGTTGTTGAAGGCCAATTAGTGATTACGATGAACTTATTTCACTTACCATGGTCCTTTATAATTAATTATACAACTTTTACAGGATTAATAAAATTACATTAAAAGTTTCAACGATTATAATACATATAGTTCTATGCTATCAATTTACTACAACTTAGTTCATTTATTTCACTTGCTTAAGAGTTAAAAAAGATACAGTTTCAAAATAAACACCTGAGGACAGTAAGAAGCCAATGCCAGAACAACATTTTAAATAGGGTCTTTGCGCCGGTTTCGCGACCAGCTCCAGTTAGCCGCCACCGGAACAATCAGGTCTCTTTTATTTAAGATACTAACATTTTTACAGGACCTAAAAACGATGACATCAATTTTGCTGTCTTTATTTAATAGGAATTTACTAAAGAAACGAGAAAATATCTTTACGTCATACCTGGCCACAATGCGAGTTTTACTGCACGCTGCGCGTACGGGAAAACTCGCATTGTGGCAAGATGAAGACGTAAAATTTTGTACTCACCACGGGCGGTAATTCGTAAAGCCCCAGAGCGCATATTTATCCTCACCTTCGGTTCGGGCCACCAACACCTGCGATCAGGTGCATTCACGAATTCACCGTCCTAGGTACGTAATGTACTATTTCAGTTCGTCAACTCGTCTCAAGTGGTCGTAAACCGGCACACTGAATTTGATGGACCACTATCCGGCGTAGTGACCCAAAACTATATAATGTTAAGTCTATCACAATACTAAACTGGATTATACAGGGAATGCTATACAAAGGGAATAGGTACCTACAATGAGTTTCTACAAAAACTATGTTGTGGGTTCTTGCAGGCTAGCAAAAAACATTACTTGGTGTGTTTCATAAAAACAATATTAACTCACCACCTTAATTGGTATGGCCGTTTTTACAAAAGTTTGGGCTTTTATATATTATTAGTACACTCGCTAGAAAATATTCGTGGCATAAAAATCGGTATCATGCATTTATAGCACTAGCAATCCCCAATAATTGTGCATCAAATAGTTATTCATACCAGTAATAAAATTGTCAATGAATGCATCATGCTGAGGTTACTGAAATCCATACCAATGATGGTTAAAGCCCCATTTAGACGGTACGAGTTTCTCTCTTCGAGTGTACGATTATCGTAGCACGAGAAAAAATATGTCATCATATAAACTACACGTACGATATCGTATGGCAAGAGGCGAAAATCCGCCTCGCCTCACATGGTTGCAGTCTCCGTGTAAACATAAATGCAATGCGAGAATCGTATTTCGAGTTCATGTGATTAGTCGTCATTATGAGTGCAATGCGAGAGGCTGTTCTGATTGTGTCGGCACTTTTAAAACAAGAATTGTTATTAAAGAAAACGAAAAAAAAGCGTATTTGGGTAAAAAAATGGATACAAAGGAGATCTCCTTAAGGTGCATCTAATAGGTTGTGTCGTGAGTTGGAATTAGAAGATGAGGTTTCCCGCCAATATTTTTTTTATAAGGCAACGTCACGTGTCATTCAGCCAAGAGCAATTAATTAGCAACTTAAATTATCTTGAAAAATATGGCATTCAAAATATATAATTAGATTCTATT
The DNA here is from genome assembly GCA_945867215.1 of Epinotia demarniana. Taxonomy (NCBI): domain Eukaryota; kingdom Metazoa; phylum Arthropoda; class Insecta; order Lepidoptera; family Tortricidae; genus Epinotia; species Epinotia demarniana. The sequence goes on along the minus strand of OX244260.1, from coordinate 19,461,050 downwards.
TTACGAATATTGTGTAACAAGTGTCGATTTATTAGCAGCGAATCACGTAAATTGACGGGTAAAACTCGTATGAAAATCGGTTCTGACCGATTCGTGCGATACTCGCATGTACGTGAAAAAATGTCATACGAGAAATAGTTTAGATGAGTCGATATATCGTAAGCAAATATCTCCCAAGAATGTTGCTGTTCGTGTAAACAGTTTGCCTCGCGATAAACTCCATACGAGTATCGCATGACATAATTGTATACGAGTTTTGTATTTCTCGCCTTTGTGTAACCGTTTTTATGCGATAATCGTCTGGCGATAATTGCATACGATAATGTCATACGATTTCTCGCCCGAAAAAGGGCGAGAAACTCGCACCATGTAAATGGGCCTTAATGCTATCCCAGAGGCGTTTAAGCCATCATTTTCACAGAATATAATATCGTTAGTAACATGCTACCTAGTCTACTAGGGACCGCCACAACTACGAATGACAAAATTAAAATAAAACTACAACTTAATACTAAATGTTAAACAAGGATCAAACGGAACTGAAGCTAAAAGAAAGGAACAAAAAACAAAAACTTACGATCGACATAATGGCATGTGAGCTACGAGAGGCGAGGCCGCGTCCGCGGCGCCCGGCCCGCCCGCGGCTTGAGAACCAAAACCGAAACATGAGAACGGTCAGGCGCGGTATTAGTGAGTCACTGGGTGCACTGTCACACGGTGGGTTTAACACGACACGGTTAGTTTGGGATCGGTAACTTTCGGCCGGAATCTTTGGAATTGAAACATGTACTCCAGGAGGGCGCGCACCTTGTTCTCGTGGGGCGGCTGCTGGCGGCGCGGGGGCGGCGCGGGCGCGGGCGCGGGCGCGGGCGCGGGCGCGGGCGGCAGCGAGGGCCGGCCGCGCGACGAGACCGAGGCCGCCGAGCGAGGCCGCGCGCCGCCGCCCCCGCCCCCGCCCCCGCCCCCGCCCCCGCCCCCGCTCGGCGGCCGCGGCGCCGCGCCCTTGTGCGCCGTGTGCAGCGGGATGCGCGAGGGCCGGCGCCGCGGCGTGTCCGGCGTGGAGCGCGGCTCCGGCTCGTGGTCCGGCATGGGCAGCGGCTGCATGTCGCGCATGCTGCTGTGGCTGCGGCGCTCCGGGCTGGCGCGCGCGCCGCGGCCCGGCGCGGTGGCCGGCGTGGTGGGCGGCGCGGGCGGCGCGGTGGCCGGCGCGGGCGGCGAGCTGCCGCGCGAGGGCGTTGGCGCCGTCGCCTCCCCTTCTAACTGCCGCACGCGACATTTTACGCTGTCTAATTCGACGCTCTTCTCTTCTAACTGAAACAGGAAATAAGCGCGTTATTTGTTGGCGATTTTTGCTATGAACGTAATAACGTATTAGATATGCTGTTGCTCTTACTTCCCGAAGTAGCGATACTATCGATCATGAGTAATAGTGCATAAAAAAATTAAAAAAGATTTTTTTTAAACATATTTCTAATAAAACATGTGCTTATTATATAGTACCTGTTTTTGATACATAGCAATAGGGTCATATCGCCAGTTAGCGTCCACTTAATTTAGTATGCCGGGAGCTGTTTCCCACTAACGTCCAGTTTTTTACAGGGGTTACCTATCTAAATCACTAAATTTTTTTGTCCTATTTTCATTTCGGCATTTACTATTCGACAAACTTAGTTTGCCTTTTTTTTCGTTTGTCCGACACTTTAGTTCGCGACGTTTACGGCTGGTCACTTTATGGTTTAGCTTTTGTAATTGTTTGACAAATTCATGATTCCCAATTATTGGTATACCCGCAATATCATTATACCGAGGTAACGATTCGGTTCATAATCTGTTCGTATTTTATCAAATCGGCTTTATTATATTTCACATAATATTAGGGTGAGGACCAAATTCTTGGCTAGTAGTTAGCCTAGTTAAGACTGCACCGAGCGAAATATGCCAAACAGGCAGTGGCCGTTAAGTAGATAACGTCAACAGTATTTGTTTAATCCAATGTGTTAACAATACGTTCGTGTAAAAAACTTAAGATTACTAATATTTTACCCTACAGCACAAAGCAATGTTGGACGAAAACTGTAAAATCGTAAGCAGGCGTTAAGTGATTTTTTATACTTTGACAGTGGAAATCTATCCTGATTTTCAGTTCAAACGAAATATGAATGTTTATACTACGATATATCCGCGTAAAATATTTAAATTATCGTCGTGTAATTGAGGTCCAGATTCATCAAAAGGCGGTTCAAATTCGCCATACATTTTCACTATGGCGGCCGCGCGCCGATGTAAATACGCATTCCCCGTGCTCTGTGGTTCAGTCGCCCGCGAGCGTTCAGAGAGAGAGCACGTTTCAATGCGGCGCGGCGACACTTATAAATACTTCGATGTCAATTGTGTATGAATACAGCAGTATACGCAGCAAAACGAGGTAAGTATTTTTTTGATATTCTTAGTTCAGCAGGTCGATCACGTAATGCATTGTACGCGTGTCAGTTAGAACTAAATGACAATTTTTATATGGAAAAATGACAGTTGGGTCTACCTGACGCGCGTTCGAAACGTTATGTGATTGCCCCTCAGGAGTCACTTTGTGCGACAGTTCAATATAACGTGTACCCGTATTCTTTGCTCATGTAACTTACTTGTAAATTGTTAGTCAACGTTTGCAACCTATTAAATATCTTCCAGTACTTACTTTTACACATGATGGCGAGGGTCTCATGACGAAGCCGGAAGATGGCTGGTGGAACTCTATGATGGAAGGGGCTAAGATAGTCGAGTTTGGGCTCGTTTGCTTTGTTATCTTCAGTACTCACCATTAAACATGATGGCGAGGGTCTCATGAGGAAGCCGGAAGATGGCTGGTGGAACTCTATGATGGAAGGGGCTAAGATAGTCGAGTTTGGGCTCGTTTGCTTTGTTATCTTCAGTACTCACCATTAAACATGATGGCGAGGGTCTCATGACGAAGCCGGAAGATGGCTGGTGGAACTCTATGATGGAAGGGGCTAAGATAGTCGAGTTTGGGCTCCTTTGCTTTGTTATCTTCAGTACTTACCATTACATTTTTAGGGTTCCGTACCAAAAAAGGTTAAAAAGGAACACTTATGGTACGACTCCGTCCTCCGTCTGTCTCTCACAAAGTGAAATATCTCACGAACTACTTACGCTATCAATTTGAAATTTGGAATGGTTTTAAATAAGAGTTATCCACATGCATGGGAAATAAGAAATTTAAATATATTTTTAATTTTCTATGAAAAATTAAGAATATGAGCGGGCAAAAAAATATTAACTATTAGGTCAAGTAATGTATTTTGAAAGGGCTCGAGGTGCACTTTTTGAAACAGTTTTTCTTTTTCTTCTACATTGGTAAAATTTCGATTTATGAAGGAAAATGTAAAAAAATACCATCCCCTTCTGGATCTAGCGTATTTATAGCGTAGCGTAAGTATAGTTAAGTTTGCAATTTAACCGACTTTACAAGTTTTTTTTTGTTTGAAATTTCTATAAAACTATAATAGAAGTACTCTCTTTAAAATAAAAAAAATGTAATCGAAATCGGTTCACGTGATTAACGATAATCGCTAAAACACCAACATACATTCATATTTAGCTGATTATCCTTGCACGTTAGTAATAACATAGTCTTGGTGTAAAATTTATTCGTTGTTTGAAATTGAATTCTGTTGTGTTGGGTTAAAACAAATAATTTAACAAATATTGGGACATTTACTTTACCTTGAGTTAATTGATAGTTTGTACGGAACCCTCGGTGCGCGAGGGTTTGCGATCATTCTCGCACTTGACCGGTTTTTATAATTGTCTTGTACTTGTACTTAAAGATTATTAGCTTATTCCTGTATAGTCAGTTATGTCATTAAAAAAATATTAGGCACGTATTTTTTTAATATTTTTCCTTCACAAAAGAGATCATACGTGTCCAACATTTTGTGTTAATGTAACCGACTGGATAATTACGATATATATTTTTTTTACCCAGGAAACATTTAACCTATTGATGATGCACCCACTATTTATTGTTTTAGTTAAAATGGGAAAACGCAAGGAAAGATATTATACACGGAGTTTTTATTTCTCGAATTGAGTTTAGCTCACTCTAAAATTCTTTTTGCTGTTTTTTATTCACCCTCCCTGAACGTTAATTATTTCGCTTATTTTGAAAAGCTTCTTGAAGATCTCATGCCGTCGTACAGTCACCATATTATCACGCATATTCTTGGCTAACAGACATCCACAACAATCGCTTGTTATGTTTTCCGTGTTTAGTGTTTGCAAACACCAAAACATTGTGGAATGATGCCGCCGGTGTACGTGTACAACGACGTACATAACTTTACAAAGGCTACAAAAACACTTACAGGCATACTTTAAATATCACACGGTAGGAATAAATCGAATCGAGACGCGTCTAAATTCACAACAAGGTACTAATAGATATAGACAGACATTATGCAAAAGTAGACCGAAATCGCAATATTTTCAGAGACTCATTGATATTGTTGGTTTTTTTGGAGAAACAAGAGCTCGCTTTTCGTGGACTTGGGTAAATATATATTTTTTGTCTACCCTGTCTAAAAACTCTGTGCACGCCACTGCTATATCAATTCCAACACTAGTCCACCGATGACACTGCGTTATTATTACTTTCCTTAGTGAACGGTCAAATTTCAATAAAAATAATAATTGCATTAAGATTTTATTCCTTATACCATCCATGGTTTTATGCGCGGAGGTAAGATTTATTATTAGAGAATAATGAGCTACTAACTTTTAGCTTGTGACCGACCGTACCGATCGAGCGAGCCGGCAGCGGCAGTAGTGTGTGTGATGACGCACACACAGGTGCAAATGCCAAATCGGTGCCCGCGTCAAAAGCTCGGTGGAGTCTTAATTGGTAGTAGTTAAAAAGTTCCGTTGTGACATGAAAATTAGCCATACAATTCTATGGTTAATTTTCGTGTCACAACGGAACTTTTTAACTACTACCAATTAACCACGCTAACTACTGGCCAAGATTTTGGTCCTCACCCATTATTGTTGAAAATGGTTGTTACCTTATGCATTTTCAATATTAAAAACATAAGCAAAAAGTTTAAAATTAAACTAAGGTTCTATCTTCCTAAAGCTGTGTTTATGGTAAATAATGTATATGTCAGCGGGCGATCGTAAAATTCGCCAGATCACGAAATTCCGAGGCATATCGCATACGTAAATGAAAAAAAAAAAAAGGAGTGCGAACTGATAATCTCCAGCGAGTCGACGCCACCCCGCTGCGCGGGGTGTCTATTTCTGGTCTGAGGGGCACAAGTAAACCCTAACCTAACCGACCTAAGACAGAGTTCGCTTATGACAAGCCATTTTTGTCCGCCCTGATTATTGGCTCCCAACAAACACGGCCGCCATCGCATAGGTACGCAGCGCGACCAGTGGCCAAGAAAGAAACTACTTTTCGATGTGCCTGGTATAGAACTAGGAATATCGACGAATGCGTTGTTCTCATCGATCTGCCGTATTGTTTATCAGGCACATCGTGATAAGCCTGGCCAACTTTTAGGCATATCATGAAATGACGGCGTTTCAAGTTATTTCTTCCGACCTGACCTGTTCAGAACGCATCCAAACTGACGTCATCGACGGCCGTTTGCATCCGAAGTTTGAAGATCGGCAACGGGCGGGAATAACGGTCGCCGACAAGACCAACGACAATCTTTAACGGACAGCGGAACGAAACACTACTCATTTTCTTGCATATTTAATTTAATCGGAATAAATCCGTTTTTGTAATTTGATAATAATATTCTTCATTGAAGATTCACCTAGGCTATTCCCGAAATACCTAAAAGGAACCTAGGTCCCAAACATTGGTCCTTCACCCGTCGAAGAAGAGCGTCGAGTTTAACTTCAACACCAGCGCCTACAGAAAACGTGTCCGCAGCGCAGCTTTGCCCTGTTCCCGAGGAGAAGACCTCCGCGAGCCGTCCACAGCATCCCACGAAAAGGACTGGGCCGACCTCATCGAAGGGACAAGCCGCAGCAGCAATTAACCGTCGACAGTTTCGTCAAGGACATCCTTCAAGCAGCCTTCATTCGCCGAAGAGGAAGTAGCAGTCTGAGGAACACCACGAAATCCATTCGTCGGAAATATCACCGCGTTCAACGTCTTCCTGCAGTTCAGAATCCTAAATCGAAAAGTACAACAGGTCGAGTTGGGTGCAATACAAGTGAGTTCGTTCCAATATCCCATTTATTCGCAATAGAAGTAATTCTTCTTCCTTTCCCGTGGTTAATTACCACACAGCTTCAATATATCGAACTGATATTGCTCATTTATTCAAAAGAAATTCGAATATTAACAGTTATAACTTCAAACATTGTTACAAAGGGGTCAAAGTTCATTTTGTGCGCAACTCCATAAGTGTTTAAACATTTAAAATAGTTTAGTTAACGCGTAATTCGCGCAGATCCCACAACAGCTGATCGATTTCGCTTTTAGAGGTCAAGATAACGGGAAATCTAGTCACTCCCGAGTCGCCGAGCGCAGCACATGAGCTGCATTGCTTATCGCTAATTAGTACCTACTTACTTTATTTGTGCAGTGAATATCGATCGTTAACAATTCGCACCTTATTTCGCAGTGTTTACGGTAATAATATTTTAAGTGTGATATTATTTCTAGTGTGTATTGCTTATCTCTTGCCCATTAAGTGCTAATTATGTCGGAGGCGCAATTAGTTAGACAGCGGGGAACTTTAAAATGTAAATTAACTAACTTTAGTACGTTCCTTACGCCATATTTGTCTATTCCGGGTATAAATGACTTGCAGGCTAGTGAAGTCGAGAGCCGTCTTAGCAAGATCGAGGAAATGTATACGACGTTTGATGAATTACAGGAGCAGATTGAGATAGCTTCGGACGCTCCTACCGGGCGATATGCTGAGCGAACGGAGTTCGAAAATGAATATTTCTCCATTGTGGCTCGCGCGCGGGAGTTGCTACGCAAACGTGGCAACGCGGATGTTAAGGTTATGTCTGAGGCTGGTTCCAGTTCTTGTCACCACAAAAACAACCTGGTAAGGCTACCTAAGATTGATTTGCCTCACTTTAGTGGTCACTATCAGTATTTTCTTGAATTTAGGGATACATTTTTATCGCTAATTCACAATAACGACTCGATAGACGACATAAACAAGTTCCATTATTTGCGTTCCTCCTTACAAGGAAGCGCCGCGTTAGTTATTAAAAGTTTGGACTTTAAGGCAGAGAACTATAAAACTGCTTGGGAGCTATTGTTGGCTAGATATGATAATAAAAGGCTTTTGGTAAATAACCATGTAAAAGCATTATTTAATGTCGAACAAATTCATAAAGAATCACACAGAGCGTTACGTCATTTGTTGGATATCACAAATAAGAACCTTAGGGCGCTTACGACCTTAGGACAGCCGACTTCTCAGTGGGATACGCTTATAATCTTTATGATGTCGTCAAAATTGGATTCAATTACTAGTCGCGAGTGGGAGGAATACAGAAATACATTGGATAACCCCCCAACATTGGATCAATTTACCACCTTTATTTCTAACAGGGCTGATTTGTTAGAGACTCTCGAGGAGTCGAAATCGGGTCAGCATAAAAATACTCATCAACCCAATAAGCAACGAAATTTTCTTGTCGCAAATGAGGCTGTAAAATCGAACAAGGCCAAATACAACTGTCCTATGTGTAAACAAAATCATTTTCTGTTTTCATGCGATTCATTTCGCAAATTATCAGTTGACCTTCGTCAAAAGAAAGTCAATGAATTGGACGTATGCCAGCTGTGTCTTAGGCCAGGTCATCAGTTGTCAAAATGTCGATTAACTACTTGTAAATATTGTAGTGAGCGTCACAATACGCTGCTTCATGCCGAAACAAATAATGATACAGTAGAGGTCGCTGCTGTATCATCTGATAAAGGGGCTACTCTACAATCTTCTGCGTTGCTTTCCACAGCCATGGTGAGAGTCAGCGATGCCAAGGGTGTTCAGCACGTTGCCAGGATCCTACTGGACAACGGCAGCACGACCAACTTCGTTTCTGAGAAGCTGCGCAGCAAGCTGCAACTTCCACTTTCTTCCACAAGCTCCACTGTGACAGGTATTAACAATTCCTTTTCTAAGAGTACACAGTCTTGCAACCTAACCATTCATTCGATGGCTGGAGACTACAGGACGGAACTTAGGTGTCTTGTGCTTCCTGAGATTACGAGATTATTGCCCTCGTCTTACGTAAATATAAAGAGCTTGAATATACCATCGCACATACAGTTAGGTGATCCCTCTTTTAACATTCCGTCTGTAATAGATATTTTAGTCGGTGCGGAAACATTTTGGGACGTCATAGGTTCCAATCGGATCAATTTAGGGAAACGTCAACCTATCCTGTATGATTCAAAGTTTGGCTGGATAATTTCCGGGTCTGTTCTTAGCAATCAAAAACATCATACGGTCTGTCATGCTTCAGAATTACTTGACACTGACCTCAATAAGCAGCTTACCCGCTTCTGGGAGCTAGATAGTGTCTTACCGATACATACCTTCACCCCTGAGGAACGGGAATGTGAAGAACATTTTTTAAGAACCACAACGCGTACCGATGATGGTCGGTTCGTTGTTACCATGCCACTTAAAGAATCACCAAAGGTTCTAGGCGACTCCTATGAGATGGCTAAGTGTCGTTTCTTGTCATTAGAAAAAAGGTTAAAGCACGATCCTGATTTTAGGCAAGGTTACAGCGCGTTCATGAGTGAATACCTAGATTTAGGGCACATGTCCCTAGCGGAGCGTAAGCTAAGCGATGGCGATAAAGAGTGCTGGCTTGCACATCACGGAGTAGTGCGAAATTCAAGTTTAACTACCCGGTTAAGAGTGGTTTTTGATGCCTCGGCGCCTACGAAATCAGGCGTGTCGTTAAATGGAATTCAGAGGGTCGGTCCTACTATTCAAGATGACCTAATTTCCATTATTTTAAGGTTCAGACAACATAAGTACGTAATTTCAGGTGACATCGAAAAAATGTACCGCCAGATGCTAATTGCACCTGAGCAGAGATGCCTTCAGCAAATTTTGTGGCGGTTCAATCCAACCGATCGTCTTGAGTGTTACACCCTGAATACTATAACATTTGGCACTGCCAGCGCAGCCTATCTCGCTACGCGATGTCTAAAACAGTTAGGCTTAGAGTCGTCGGATCCCGTGCTACAGCAAACTATAGTACACGATTTCTATGTCGATGATTACTTAAGCGGCAGCACTAGCATTCACGATGCTATACAGTTAGGAAAGGGAGTAATAGACACACTAAAAACTGCTCAGCTGAACTTAAGGAAATTACGCTCAAATAATTCTGAAATTTTACACAGTTTGCAAGTTCACTCAAATTCAAATGGTTCACAAAGCAACTTACCTAATGATTCTAAAAGTCTAAACATACAGAATTTAAGTACCTCCGCAGCAGCCAAGACGTTAGGTCTGAATTGGCAGTGCGACACAGATACACTCTTCTTCAATATTAACTTGAAAAGTAGTAATAACGTTACAAAACGTCACGTACTTTCGTCAATCGCGCAAGTATTTGACCCGATAGGTTTAGTCGGACCTTGTATATTAGAAGCCAAAATTTTGCTTCAACAATTATGGCAAACTAAATGCTCTTGGGATGAGGTAATACCTAATACCCTTAAAGCTCAATGGTATAAATTTGAAACCACTTTGCCATTCCTTAACGAAATTCGTGTACCGCGCTGGGCTTTAGGTGATATTAATCAAGAGGCCGAATTGCATATATTCACAGACGCCTCGGAAGCCGCCTATGGAACTTGCGCTTATATTCGATCGAGGGATAGCACTGGGGCACCCACGGTCCGTCTTTTAGCGTCCAAGAATAAGGTAGCACCGATCAAAGCAACCACGGTTCCTCGTCTGGAACTTTCTGGTGCGTTGCAGGGTGCAAGACTGTTTACCAAGATACTTAGCTCACTTACGATCAAATTTAGTAAATGCACATTTTGGTGCGATTCAATGATTGTATTGGGGTGGCTAGCGTCGTCACCCGCTAATCTTAAACCTTTTGTACGCAATCGAGTGAGCGAAGTACAGGATGTTACTGCCGGTCACACGTGGCGCTACGTGTCCTCAAAGGAAAATCCCGCTGATTTAGCATCTCGTGGCATGAATGCCAAGCTTTTAGCAACCTCTGACCTTTGGTGGTCAGGTCCTGATTTTCTCAAACAGGATTCAGTATCCCGGTCACAGCCTTCGTTGCCCACGGATTTGCCTGAAATGGTACCATGTCTGGCAACGGATGCCTACGAATCTCCACTCTCGCTTCTCATTAATCGAGTATCGAAATACTCCAAACTAATTCGAGTCATAGCTTACGTTAAGAGGTTCATCAATAATTGCTCAAAAAATAAAACTAAAACAGCTGGGTTTCTGCAAAGTTCAAAATTAACTTCGGCTCGAAAAACTATTTTATCATTGTGTCAAAAAGAAATGTTCGGAGAAGAATACGCCATATTAAAGTCTGGCAAGTCGCTCCCTTCAAAAGATAGACTTCTTCCTCTCACGCCCTACATTGACGCGGACAATTTGTTAAGAGTAGGCGGGAGACTTGACAACACTTATTACAGTGATGACGTCAAGCATCCGGTCATGTTATGTGGCAAACATCGTCTCACCAAATTAATATTTGAATACTTTCATTTTACATTTTTACATGCAGGTCCCCAATTACTGCTTAATAGCGTCAAGCAGCTTTATTGGCCTCTGGGAGGCAGGAACTTGGCACGCAAAACAGTGGAAAATTGCGTCACGTGTTGCAGATTCAAAGGTCAAACTGTTCAACCCATCATGGGCAACTTGCCTGCTGCACGTGCTCAATTAGACCACCCGTTTTTTAACACCGGTACGGACTATGCCGGCCCAATATTGATAGCTGACCGCAAAGGCAGGGGCTGCAAATCAATCAAAGCCTGGATTTGTATTTTTGTCTGTTTTGCAGTAAAAGCTGTACACTTGGAGCTAGTCTCAGACCTCACCAAAGATGCATTTATGGCTAATTTAAAGCGTTTTATTGCTCGCAGGGGTAAGCCGAAGAATATCTACTGCGATAATGCTACATACTACACGGGTACTAGCAATGAATTACACAGAGTACTGCAACAATCAAGCATTGCGTCAGATCTTGCTCAGTCGGAAATAAATTTCGTATTTTCACCTCCATATTCACCTCATTTTGGCGCGCTATGGGAAAGGAGCGTGCGATCGGTAAAGCACCACCTACGGCGCATTCTAAATCTAACTCGCTTAACTTTTGAAGAAATGAGCACATGTTTGTCGGAAATTGAAGCTGTACTCAATTCCCGTCCTTTAACCCCATTGTCGAGCGACCCTTCCGATTTGACTGCCCTAAGCCCTGCCCACTTCCTAATTGGACGATCACTCATGTTTGTTCCCAATTCGCAGAATCCTGTACCTGAGGAGAAGATCAGCACACTGCAGCGGTTTCAACGGGTCGAGCAGCTCAGACTTCACTTTTGGAACAGATTTAAATTAGAATATGTATCTCAACTACAGCAAAAAACCAAATGGTTTTCATCACATGACAAGCTAGTGGAAGGAGCTCTTGTTATTGTCAAAGAGAAAGGGGCACCCCCTTTAATGTGGCTACTCGGTCGCATTGTAAAACTTTATACGGGCAAAGATGGAATAGCCCGAGTAGCGGACATCAAAACAAAGAAGGGAGTTATCAAGCGGGCATTCAATAATATATGCCCCCTCCCTACTTCCATGTAAAACAACCACATGCATAAATGCTCACGTCACGCTCTGAATTATAGGTTCCTTGAAGTACTTCAACGCGGGGAGCATGTTCAGAACGCATCCAAACTAACGTCATCGACGGCCGTTTGCATCCGAAGTTTGAAGATCGGCAACGGGCGGGAATAACGGTCGCCGACAAGACCAACGACAATCTTTAACGGACAGCGGAACGAAACACTACTCATTTTCTTGCTTATTTAATTTAATCGGAATAAATCCGTTTTTGTAATTTGATAATAATATTCTTCATTGAAGATTCACCTAGGCTATTCCCGAAATACCTAAAAGGAACCTAGGTCCCAAACATAACCCATACTAATACAGTACATATGTAAGCATTAGGTACTAAAAAAGTGTTCGGTTCTGGCGCTTCGGTGGCCGCTGCCGCGGCACGCTCGCTACGCTCGCTCGGCTCGCGCGCTGTAGGGTCGCAGTTCACCTGACACTCCTCCTCAGTTCGCTCGTCGTCGTATCTACACCGACCTGCCTTAGAGTCTCAGTAAAATTACTTTTGATATTTCCCTCAAAATGAACATTTGGCTAAACGTATGAAATGCGGAAAGTAATGATGGATAAGTAAAAAATTGGCTGAGAAACAAAAGTTGTAACAAGCCAAAGCCCAAATGACTGTAGCGGTAAAAGTTTTTCGGACAACTGAAACATCTGGATAAAATCAAATGGTAAATGAAAAAAGTAATGAATTGTATATTCGGAGAACTCATAATAATACGAAAAGTTTTCGGACAAACGATATTCGGTCAATAAATTTTAGTGATTGCGATAGGTTACCTTTTGGAGGTACGGTTCTCTGTAGTAATGCGTGTAGTATCCCGCAAACAAAATGTTAGTATGAACGTAACTATTATTAGAACGTACATACATACATACATACATACATACATACATACATTCACGCCTTTATTCCCAAAAGGGGTAGGCAGAGCACATGAAACTTACGTTCCAGCACCAAACCAAATTAGAACGTATACTACTAAAATCGTATCCCGCAAAAAACAGGACGTTAGTGGGAACGAGCTCTTAGATGAGTTGATTAACTGAGAATGTTTTTTCTCGTTCTTTTAGTAAATTACTAATTACATAACTACCATAAAATTAGCATACGGTTGAGTGTTTGTGTAGGTTCTCCAGAATTATTATTATCATTCAGTAAACTGAAAGTAAGAAGCTAGTCGCGTGACCGGCGGTGATCTCTTGATATACGTCAATTTGTTTATTCAGATACCTACTAGGCGTACAGTCAAGGGCACCATTATGTATTACTCAGAGTTTCATAAATATGTATAGTATAACCCTATTGTTGCAGAAATAAGATCTGTCTACATATTTCTGAGACTTTTTGGTGTATATATATTGGTGCCCTTGACTGTAAGACGGATCAGATGAGGTGTAGATTAACTTTTTTGATAAAAATAAGCATAGACAACAATAATGACATAAGACATTAGTTATCCCCTAGCTATAAATCCGACTACAGATCAATTGATCTCAGTGTTGTAATCAGTAAACAGTTGATACCTGCACATGCTATTTCAAATCAGGTAACCTGTTTTGCAAAGAGGTGGCCAACCATTCGGAAATATAATAATAACTGTTTCAAAAATATATACGAAGTCTCTTTTTTCGTAGGACTGTTATTTAAGTAGTTCACATACTCCGAATTCAATCACTATTTGGGATACTTGACTTAACACCTAAAATAGTAGTCATTGTTGCAGGTGTTTTATAACATTCACTGCCAGGAATCCGGGCGGGTGCCTACGCAGTAGGCGCTTCCCGCTACTTACCGTGAAATCTACGGGATCGGCTTCGAGCGAGCGTAGCGATTCTTGGCAGTGAATGTGTATTAAGTATGTAAAAGCCTGAAACTAAGTACGCGTTTTAGATTTATTTAATGTTTCAAGGACTTGATCTATTCAAGCGCATAAATAGAAAAGAGGTAGCAAGGTGAACCTTTGTACTTTAAATACTGTAGCCGGACCTTGAGCGTAAATAACGTAGGATTTAATAAATGATAACGCCGTAGAAAATGAAATATTTACAGCAATTCCACGTTACCTTTCAAACTTCTTGATTTAATGTCAAATTCACGTTCGATGTTCTGTCTATGGCCAATATACTACTGCAGAGAATTATATAGACTGGGCTACTAAACTTGAAACCATAATTAGAATCAAATAAAATAACCTTAAAGTTGCCATTAAAACGAAGAAAAAAAAAACCGACACTGGCAAAGTTACACTCTTTCAAATGACGGAGGCAATTTTAAGGTTATCTTTTTGGAATCTAAGTATGGTAACAAGTATAGTACAATAAATAACCGGGGTTCTGCCTTTTCTCCGAATTTGTTATGTCCGAATTTCACTTGCCAACCAACTTTCCACCGATGATTCACTTTGACAACTCACTAATGCCAAATTTTTGTATGACAACGTTTCATTTGGTAGAATTATTGTAAAGTCGATTAGTATAATGACTTTAAATTTTTGGCATACCATAGCATTTAGCAAATCTTTCATTTGGACAAACAACTACTAACCGAATAACGTTTCGTCAGTGCAAGAGTTCCCTTTTCTTACATTAGCCAACTTTTTTTACTTCAAAGAACGAGACAGCATAATATAGTCAGCCTTTTATTCAACGTGTATATAAGTTACAAGGAAGTATGGGGGATGGGGGGACGAAACCTGCCACAAAGGGGGTTCGGGGGCGGAGCACCCCCGGTAAAAAAACAACAAATAATCATAACAGTGATATTATTTGTAGGTTAGGTTAGGGTTAGTTTTGTCCCTTAGAGCGGAAAAACGCACCCCACGGAGCGGGGTGACGTCGACACGCTGGCGGTTAGGTTAAAATAATTGACTGGTGTTTGTTTAAAAAAAAACACATACATACATACATTCCGCCGAGCCTAATAATAGTCCAAAAGTAATGATGTAAACACTTATCTCCAATGATGCGATTCACTCAGGTACCTTCATTGTCATAAAAACAAGTGGGCGGTTGCGAGTAGGTACCCACTTTATAAATATGTTAAATAGTTATTAAATGAAACCTTACTAAATAAAACATTTGGTGAGCGTTATACTACGAAATGTATATTAGTCAAACTGAACCATTCCGCTACTCAAAAGGTGGCATTCAGAAAAGTGACTTTATGAAAAAAAGGCTAAGCATTCAGTTGGTATCCGTGAGGTTGGGAAATAAAACTAAACCTTTTGATAAGTTGACACATGATCATTCGGCGAAATGAAATTATGCGAAATATTGCGAAATTTTCGGCGACAAATTAGAGAACCCAAGTTGAAATCTGAGACGAATTATACTGGGCTTACTTCGTTGATGGTCAAAACTATGTAATGAGGTTTTCTTACCCGAAATTTGAGGTCTTCGTTAAGATCGCGCGCCTGCTCCAGCCTCTCCAGCAACGTCGCGCGCTGCTTCACGGAGCGACTCATCCATTCACGCAGAATCTGTAAATTTGTAGACACATTTTATCGAGAGAAGACTAAGGGTCTCCCCACACCTATCGACGCGGAATCCCACATTCCTCGTGTTTTGTTCGCTATCCCGTCGATGGACGTCGCTTCGCGTCGGCCGAGCCGATCGACGTCTTTTTCGCTCTTATAGCGTGGACATAAAGAGTTTTTTGATCGCCGATTCCGCGTCGATAGGTGTGGGGACTAAGGGATTTTTGGGATATAAAACACCGGTAACAAATTTAGATTTTTTAGGATTCCGTAGTCAACAAGGAACTCTTATAGTTTCGCCATGTCCGCCTGTCCACCTGCGGCTTAGCTCAGTGACCTTTACTACTAGAAACCTGTTATTCGGCATAGGTAATATAAATAATATATAAATAGATCACGCCGACCAAACAGTAGATAAAATGTTGTTTTTTTTTATTGGATACCTCCTCTTTGATTAGTTTAAAACCCATGGTGTGGTCTCTTTAAAACCAACTCAGTGATTCGTTTGCGTGATATTGGGCTTCAAAGCCCTAATTTTTGTTCGAGTCAACTGTCTCCCCAGTCAGAGTCGGCATCTTCGGATCGGGTGAGATTCTTCTAGAATCGCCAGCGTCTATAGGTTCCGGTGTCTGCTTAGTGTATCATCAGGCAGACTGTATGCTTGTATCATAGTATAATAAAATACAAATATTATCGTCACGGACAGCGATCTGTCGTCAGATGATAAATTCATCATATTTCTAATACAGCAGTGCATTTCACAAGATGCACATGTATTTTATTATATTAGTTAGGGTAATCTTTCCGTACAGGTAAAGCAATGACGCGTAGTTTTAGTGTCCGAGAGGCAACCGGATGGCACGCGGTATTTGAGCTCCCGAAGCATTGTGGAACCTCCCTGTGCAATACGAACTGAGCCAACTTGAACTGAGGCGGAAATTGGAGGGATGAAAAAGAAATGTCGCCAGGTATTCGATTTAGACCAGCATTTCGTTATATATACAGCGTACACACTTTGAGGCAACTTCTGTTTCAATCGGCTATGTAATCTAATTTATGTTGTCATATTTCAATTTGTTAGCGATGTTTGGTATCCGAATCAAACGCGTCACGGTAGTTATATAACTCCATACGGTACTTAAACAACTGCAGGTGATAAATACTTATTACAAACCGTTACGCGAATGAAAAAATATATTTTAGGTATGGGTGATTTCCATGAAAACCTTACTCAGCTAACTATGATAATGATGAGTAAACATAATTACAAGGTTCATATAAGAAAAGAGTGAATAATTGACAAGATAACGAGCAAAACTTGTAAGAATAAATAAAAGAAATTATTTGTTACGCAAAGAAGAAGCGTCGTATTATTTAACTCAAGGACGAGTATAGGAATTGCAAAAGCAAATTACAATATACCCAACTTAACAAAGAGACTAATTAAATACAGAGTTTTTATTCTTTTTCTTCTGTACGGTTGGCCTGTCCGCCACACTCCATTAGTTCGTTTTTTATTCTTCCGCGTAATTTGCCGAAATCTTATTCTTACGTCATTTGACGGGTCCTCGTTAGCGTCGTGACACAAATGACACAAATTTATGGTGCCCCCACCACAGCATTGTCGATTTGCGGTTATTTCAACAAGTGCCTGTACATAATTAGGTGTTTATACATCCGTCGGCGTGCGGAAGCTGTGAAATCAGTATCTACCCTTGACTTCTGGTTCCTGTTCGTGAGAGAAGTGTTTAGTGAATAGAAAATTGGCTGATAGTTCATCATAATTATTTATGTCTAACGTAATAGTTACTTCCTCTTGGGGTTTAGAATACTTTTTTTACGATACAGCACGTCTATCATGGGACGGCCGCGACATACTCTCGATTTTTCTCGCACTTAACTTCTTGTTCTAAGTGTTCTAATAAGAGAGAGACGCATAGTGCGAGAAAAATCGAGAGAGCTCGCGCGCCGTCGCGTGTTAGGCGTGCAGTTCAATTGCAATGCAATGCTAGAATGGTCTCGATGAGTAGTTGAGCATTGTGCTCAGATCTCAGATCAGTCAGAATAACAACAAGTCACAAAGGAAATTTATACAGAAAGTTATTATAATTACTCTACTCTTGGGTTATTGCTAATCATAGCAATTCTGAGGCGCTACTGAAGAAATAACATCGATCTTATTGTCTTTTATTCCATGACATGAAGACATAAAATCGATGTTATTTCTTAATTTCCAGTTAGTTTCACCGATTTATAGCAGTGACAGATGCTGTAACAAGCGCTAAAGCGGCAGCGGCGTGGGGTAAAGTGCGACAAACACCGCGGTTCGCACGTACTCTGTTACCTCACTAGTTCTGCAATTAACGAGGTTGGCCGACTTACTGAGGAAACCGCCACTGAATTGACGTTTTTTCAACAAATTACCTATTATGCAAACACTGAATGTGGAACCCAGAAACTTGCAGTCATTTTGTAGATTTCGTTGGATAAGTACTTACTTATTGTCCATTGATTCAAGTTATCAAGAAGAAACTTCATGGATTCTTCTAAAAAGGCCTACTTGTCCGTTGGCAATCAATCGTATAACCTAATACAATATGTCTGACAATAGTCGATACTTCGTTTAGTCTAAAATGACGCATTATTTTTATTTCGTGTAAGGTACAAGTACTATAGTGCCCGACATGTCAACAGAAAATACTTATTTGAATCACGATATTATGCTCATTTAAGATGTATTAAACAGTTTCATACGTTTTGGGAGACGAGGTATTTACTCAAGTTACTGATATGGAATTCGTTTCATATGGTGATCTTATAAAAAATCCTGATAATATAAGAATTAGGTAATCAATCCGAATGTACGAGTAAATGGCAGGCGGTTATGCTGGCAGTCCCAATTTGTACTGAAATGACATCTTCATTTCAGTACAAATGTCATGAATGACAGACTGACATTTATTGATTGGGACTTGAAGGTTTAACTCATTGTCCCAATTGATGGCAGCTGCTGGTTTTAACAAATATGTTCATAACTTATAAATAAGTTATTTGTCTTGAAATTGTGATAAGAAGTCACTAACATTTAGTAACTTAAAAATGATGTCGTGATCAATCTTAGTTTATTATTCGCTAGTTAAATTATATTCGTCGAGTACTAGTACCGCGTCGGGCACTAGTACTATAACATATATTTATTTCGTTTAATTTTTTAAGTTTTCATTTGTTTAAATTTTAGTTCAGTTGCGGTCCAGACGCTATCAGTGTAATTATAACATGAATAAAAGTTTACGTTCGGTAATTATATTACAAGACCTCCCCTTCCATTCAACTCGTTCATTCTTATAGTAACTGTTGGCGGTTAGGTGCCAACTCAAAGGGTATGTAATGCATTATTACTGATAGTGTCTGGACTGCAAATATAATACGTATTTTAAATTGAATTATGTATAGAAGGGTATCAATTTCGACCTCCAGCTTTGATCATCCAATTTGATAATGGGCGTTAATAAATAAATAATAAAACAAATAATTACCTGATTCTGTACAGTGGAGCTAAGGAGTTGTCTTTGAAGTTCGACAGGATTGCTCTCTTGGAGAATCGCCGCGAACTTCTTGGAGTCCGGCGTGGGCACGCGCGGGGGCCGCGGCGGCGTGTCCAGCGCGCGGTCCAGGCGGCCCAGCGGGGACGACGCGGCGCGCGGCGGCGTGGCAGCCGCCTCGGCCTCGAGCTGAGCTGCCCGGGAGAGCAAAGCATCCCTCTCGCTACGAAGCCGTCTCACGTCCAAACACTCTCCGCAGCCCGACAGCGCTCTTGCGAACGACTCCTCCGCCGTATCGCCTGAAGGTCTCTCGTCGAGCTCGCCTCGTAGCAACTCCGCTTCGTCCCGTAATCTAACGCCCTTCCGTTGTATGACGTCCAGGAGCGCCCATAACTCATCTTCGAGCGGACGGGATCGAGAGGCGGATGATGATTGAGCGTCTTTCCCGCAGGAGGTCTCGGTGCTGAAGCCGGAGTCTTGGACCGAGGGCTGCGGCTTGGTGCGCGTGGCATCGCCGCCGCCGCCGGCCAGCTTGCGGCGCACGCGCACGCCGGGCTCCCAGTCGCGACGAGTCCCACTCGCCGGAGTCGACGGCGCCATCTTCGACCGAAGATTCGGGAAAGTCTCGATGACGAGATCGCGGAACTCGAGCAAAGCTCCGACCTCATTCTGGAGTTCCTGTAACACGTACATTTATTTTACTCTTTTGTATGATCGATGACGATACCAATGTTGTGCCAGATTGAAACTCCGCCATCCAAACTTCAAGTCCTCTTTCTTGCTAGTAGGTTCCTATTTAAAGTGGCAACTCTGTACAGGTTTCTGCAGTCGGTAAAGTACATTATATTTACTACAAAAGCCAGCTTTCTCATGCGTACTGTACAGACGCTATATACGAATCCATTATTTCGGCGTATTTAAACGAAATGAACAATAGGCCCTATTCAGTCGCACGGTCGGAAAATGTTTAACAAATTTGGCTAGCCCTAACGAACAAGAAAGATAAATCATACGATAAGTGCGGGTCGAACGCTTTTGAATTATTTATTATCCGTAGCGTCGATTTTTGTAATATGAAAAATAGCTGGAGAAAACCTAGCTAGTTTTCTCCAGCTATTTTTCATATTACAAAAACGAATAGATAATTTCAGTGTTAACCAGGAGTCGATCGATCCAGGCAGGTGGTCCGTGTCGTGAATCAATTGGTCGTTATATTTCAAACGATTCTAGTTAAGATTTGCACGAACTGGACCACTGTAATAATCAATTGATAGTGATTGGTCATGGAAATGAGGCATTAATACCATCCGCAATGATTTTCCCAAGTCTGAGTAATTTAAAAATCAGCAGTGTAAATGAGTTAGTACTTACCATTTCCTTCCTTTATAGGACCTGAGGTTATTTGGGATTTTATATCCCGGAAGTATGACGAACATTGTTTTAGATAGGGAAAATGAATGCGTGTGATGTAAAAAGGTTGATATTACTTACTAAAAAGAAGTACTAATGTGAGTTACCTACCTGTAAGGCGACGAGGGACTTAGCCTGCTCCGAGATGAGGTAGTGGAAGGGTTCTGGCTGGGAGCGCAGTTGCATGCACTCCATGCCCGACCCGCCCGACCCTCCACTGGCGCTGTCTCCTCCGCCCGTCTGGAACAACATACATTCATAAAAATTGACTCTATGTTACAAGCAATTACTGAGAGTAAAACATAGAAATAGAAATAGAAATGTTTATTGCGTGTCACATTACAGGTTATAGATGGTGAAAAACAGTAAAGGTATACATGTGACGCCCTGCAAGGGCACTGCAAACATATGAGAAGGCAAAAAAGTACTCCCTATTATCCTTATTCATGAACGTCCATCAAACGTATTCCAGTTGAAATGCCATAAATGAGACACAAATCGTAGGACCAGAGATTTTCTGATAGTTTTCTCACGTGAGTACGTGGTGTTCGTAACTACGTAAACAAAGAAAGGTGGACAATATAGACCCTTAATTTGACAAAAAATAGCGAAAGTCCTTAGTTCAAGCCTCGGTGACGCAGCCCCAACTATTCTGGTCAGGCAAAAAGTACAAAAAGGCGGCCAATGATTTTGTACAGCCGTATGGACACTGCCAAATTAAGGGTTACACATAACATAAATCGTGACAAATGTATAAAAGAACAATTTTTAAACAATAAAAAAACCTAAATGATTATGATTTCCGGGCAAAGAAAGCTTTTTGTATGACAGACTTTTATTTCTGTATATTTACCGCATTTTAGTTAAAATAAGGACGATGGTTGTTAATAAATAAGTGCATAAAGTGGCATACTACCATATGGCCGTAGAGGAATCGGTTAGTTATGGAAAATTATAATTTCCAAGCAGCGAGCCCCTGGTGCTTCATGGAGGAAACTCTGTAATGTCGCAGTGTTCCATCCACCATGAAATTGCGTCAAGCCTGAGTGCGCGCCCGGACAACCCGCGTTTTGTTTTCCTTTACGACTATTGTGCTTATAGCGATGGTGTAAAGAACATTGCAAAATCTTATACAAAACGTTATTTGTGTAAACATGGATCCGGTTGCAATCTTATGGTATTATTCAACTTCAACGAACCTAATATACATAAACGAAAATCGTGTTTTATGATTGAAGCGGGGTTACGCTTTAGTTGGGTGTGTGTTATGTCACCTACGCTGATAGTATATACCTACATATTCCGCGAATTGACAACAAAGACTACTGATACTGACTAATGCGTAAAATTTGGTCTGGATTAGGATTGGTTGAAGGAGTAAACGCTTTGTCCAATAATAAATAGTAGGTACTCGTAGCTTGCAGTACCTACGCGTAATTTTCGTAACGCTAGCTTTTCTAGAAAATATGAACTTGTACGTTTCACTGCGTTTAAAACCTTTAATACAATGGGTAAATCCGCATATTTAATACGAAGGGAGTGTTCTAGTGTCTATACTTAATATATTCGAAGGATGAGTGAGTATAATGGAATTAACAATAAATACCTTATTTATATCCCGTGTGCACATTTGACACATCACGTATTTATCTACACCTTTCGATTGTATATAGATAGGTAAGTGAACATTTGTGAGATGATGTTGGCGAGTGCCCGTGTGGCGGCTCGTAAATCAGGCACGATGGAGTCGTAAAGAGAGACCGTACAATCACCAGCAGTTTCACTTGCAATTTATCAACTTTAAGTAAATAACAGGAGATTAGCAATGTCAATCAAATGCACCTCCAAGATAATCACGAGATAAACCTAAACACGATTGAAACAACTGAGTTAACCAGTTTTCCAATGATAACTACGTACTTGAATAGAAATTTGCGGTGTGTCATACTTTATCATTATCATCGATAAAATAATCTAAAATAATCGTGACGGGGAAGGTTTTGTTATCATGTCAGGTACACCGTACGAGTACATCGTTCAAATATTTATATGTTTGAAAGGATAAAGTCTAATAAATGCGTTTATCCTTTCAAACAAACAATTATAGTTCATGTAGGTATATATTACTTACTAGCAGTGTACGAGGGGTACCTGAACTTCGTAAATCATTTTCATTTGGTTGAAACTACACTGTTTGTCCGTTATGTGTGCTAACGTATGACGGCGAAAGTTCGTGGAACGAACCGGATGGGCGTGCTTCCTGCATGCCAACCATTTGAATTTTCCACAATTGTAATAGAAAATTATAGTTTTTCGATAATAGCCCGGTAATTAGTCAAAACTGGTTTGTGCAGCGTGAAAGCAAGTTTCGGTGATTACCGGGTGTTGACAAACTGCGGAACAATCGGGCATTTTGTTGTGACGTTTTAGAGGCGATTTCATGGTTTCACTTTCTTCGTTGCGTCACCAAGGCCGTGCCTAATTGTCGCTAAACACTGGGTGGTATAAGATCTGCTAATGTGAAGTGCATTAGCTTGCGTCGCGTGACTTTTAACGTCGTAGGTTTGTTTTCAAAGAACGTAGAATGCATGTGTGCCTAAGCATATGACGCAAGGAAACTAAATGACATTTTCGTTTTGATAATTCTAATTTATACACAACTCTTTAAAAAAAAGAACTAACTATAATGAATGTCACCTCGGAACGCTGACAGAAAATACTAGAATATGAGTCGCTCACTTGCGCCTGCTGATTTTAGAATGATGCAATCGATCGTGGCATATACTATAGCGTTGGTCTATGTGAATGTATGGTATGATTTACGACATAGTCAAAAGTTTCAGATCGGGGTGGTCGGTTGTTCTGCAACAATATATTTCAAATGATTATAATACGTTTTTTACCTAAAGTCGGGACACACAGGAACGAATGTACAGAACCTACTGGCCTAAGATTTTTTTACGATGCCATTCGAACCAGTTTTAGCAAAGGAACAAATGTTTATTTTGGGGGCAACTACAAATTAAAGAACATAAATACGCAAAACAAATAGTCAAAGACAGACCTTGCTAGCGCAGCCAAAACCCTTCATACTAATTGATATACTCGTAAAAGTATGATGTCACAGTATACTATTTGTACGTTGCACGGATTAAGTAAATTGCTATTTCAGTCGCGAAATACCGCGTTTAGGTTTAGAGTAGCTTAGTTGTCATACAATTTTGTTTCTATAAAACCGTAAGGATTCTATTGGTAGCTTTAAATTTTGCTCTTGGAAAATAAAAACAAAACGTATTTTTTCTTAGCTTTCAAGGTCCATATCTTTTCATGATTTTTAATAATATAAGTAAGACTTTATTAGTTTTATTACAATAATTCGATGATGATCTATTTAGCAACACTACGTTATCAATTTTAACATGAGTCTACTACACCCCTATTTATTTAGTCAAGGTAGGCTAACAAAGAAAATAACCATAGAACGATTAGAACGTACTTAATCAATATTTTCTTCAATTTTATTCTACTTCTTATTCTCTTTCTTAGTTTTAGCATGTTTTAGGAAAACTATTACTGAGTCTCCAAATTGTTATTGTATTTCATAGGTTAGGGAACTACCTTGTTGATTAATTATAATTGGCACGTTACATCCTCGAACAATGATTACGTGTTGCAAGAACACCAACATTTTCAAAATATATCAATAAATATATATTTTCATCCTCCAATAAATACAGGAAGTGTGAAACGTGTCACAAGTCATGTGAATTAATAATTCAATATTAGCATAGTTACGACACTCTAATAGTTATTATTCCGACCAAGTTCTCAAGAATTATGCGCTTCACGTGTAAAGGAACTCATAATACCTATTATATAAAAGCATATTCGTACATTTCTGCATTCACTCGCAGTAATTGAATAAAAATAAACTGAGTAGCAATAAAAACGGTTAAGTTTGATTGATTTGTCAGCAGTGAACTAAAACTTCGCGTCTTTAAATAAATGTGAATCAACTCGAAAATAAAGTCTTCTTTAATACAATTTATATATTGAGTTAGACGTAGTAGAGTAGAGACATAGAGCTCTATTCTTTTCAAATTAATACCCGCGTCATAATAGCAGCTATTTAAGCTGCGTGCTTATACTTCGGATGTTCCAACAACTCGTTATCCTTTAGTCGTGTAAAAAGTTACACGTATTATTAAGTGATTACACGGCGTACTTTGGTCCCAATTAGCGTGGGGTACGCGAAACCAAGCCACACACTGAGCCGCTTAAGGTTATTTATTTTAGTTAACTAAGTGGAGTATTTAAGTCATTGAGTCCGCAGAAAATGAGGCTGTTCGCACATCCGTACTCGAACCATATTTACGACAAATCATAGTGTAATAACGATTTTTGAACACGGCATGTTTATATTAACAAGCCAATATGTAGGTTACCCTAGTCGAAAGCGTGCAACAAAAATGTTAAAAACTTATCCTGTTATTCATTAAACTTAACAAACCTCCGACAAATGTGTTTCTCAATTTCTTACTATAACGCACACACGCGAAAGTGAATTTTACGTCATTTAGCTACAATTGGTATGTTGAAGGTTTATGAATATAACGACTCATGTTTTTACTTTATTGAGTTTGTAGTACTTTATAATCATATATATTTTATTTCAAAAGAAATCTCAATGCACGGCTTGTTCCGACTTCTAGCGCCGAGAGAGTCGCGTCGCCTTGTATGGGTTAATCTTTCTAATTAACAGCTTCCACCTTCCATGAATATCAGAACAAATTGATCGTGTGATGATCGCTTACCATGTCGATATCTGACTAACGTTCGAAGAATCAATATGAAAGTCAAGAGAAGATTATAAAATATTAAATTTGAATAGATTGGGACTACTGAAAAGTGATAGGAAACATGTACGCTCTGACCAAAAATGATTGGTCTCAGCAATATGTACGATACCTAATCTACTACCTATTCACTGTGTGAAAAGAGTACACTTTTAAGTTACGTAGAAACTTTAGAGCAGTTTAGAGCAACACATTAAGTCTTAAGGTGGCTTTAATAGTTAATCTATATTTATTTAAACGTCAAAATCCTGACTGACTGACTGACTGAAATCAACACCCAGCCCAAACCGTTGAACCTAGAAAACTGGTTTTTTTCACAATAGGTAGTTTATACCCACTAGAAGAGATTTTTGACAATTCCACTCTCACGGGGGTAAAACGGGGGTTGAAAGTTTGAATGGGGATCGCTTAAAATTTTAAGTGAGAGACTTGAAACTTTGTGTATGGACTCCTTTTATTACAATATAAGAAAAGTAATTTTAGGGCTTTGGAAAAACCCGTCCCTAAGCGGGGGAGTGCAATGTTTGTACGGGTGAAATTTGGTATAGAGATAGTTTGAGTACCGGGGAAGGCCATAGAATAGTTTTTATCCCGGAAATCAGTCCCTAAGGGGGTGAAATGGGGAGTGAAAGTTTGTATGGAGCTACGATAAAAACGAGTTCCACGCGGAAGGAGTCGCGGGCAGAAGCTAGTACTAAAATAAAAACATTGAATAAGTGTCGAGCACAATGTTCTGAGAAAACTGTTCGCTTAGTCATGTAGTGTGGACGCTGGGCTTAGCTCTGTAGATAGTACATTTCGCAATCGTTTGCCGTATGTCAACTTATCGTTGCGACATCATCCGAATAATTCCGCACGTGCGAATTTGATGGCTGTGTCAAAAATGTTGTTTAGACCTCTGCATGATTCCGAAGTTCAATGGAATGGAATTGCTCTGTCGTTCTCCATTATGGTTAATCTTGTGAACAACTGGTTTTATTCGCAAAAGTGCGAAACTATTTGCAGAACATTACGCAACAGGTGGTTCGAGGCTACTAAAACATGTATACTTACACTTAATACAAGACTGCTCGTGACGGCTCTAACAACAGTCTACAAATTGTCGTACAAAAAATAGGAAACGTATTATATTCGACCATGCAAATGCAAAAACAACATATAATGGAGCCCCGAGATCGGGACAAAAAGTGAACTAGTGCAATTACTGTATAATTTGAGATATTAAGCAGGCGTGGCTGTGGAAAAATCACTTATGATTGGGGGTTACAGATACAACTAGGTACCCACTATTTTTAAAGAGGTTGGTATATCAAACGATGTCCATTATTTATCAACGAGAAGATCGAGAACCTTCATTATTCCGTCGCAGAATGACAACAGACATACGTGTTATGAAAACGAGCGATTGTGAAGTGAAGCACAGAGAAGATAGCAAGGAAACCTGATTCGTACGATTCGACCCTTGTGCCAAAGTGAAACTGCAATAAACTTAACCAGAATCCACATAATGCACCTATTCGATTTCCCGTTCAATGTAGGTAACGAAATAGCATTAAATAACCTAGAAGGGCGAGGCCGACGTTAAATTATAACTTCGATTTCAAAGAGAAACGTTTCCAGGGAAATATTATGTTATTTTATGTTATAGCTCTATATTAGACGAAAGGAGTTATAATTTGTGGTTGCCTGTCGTATCGCATAATGATGATCGTCCTAAAAAAAATTGGCTTAGAATGTTTGGCATAATGTTGAGTGGCATACTACTTATTTAGCTTATTCATTTTTGCGCATACACATTTAAAAGTTCTAAAGTATGTTTATCCTAATATTGATAACTCGAACATCGAATTACCTAAAAAGTAATAGTCATAATGTTCATTGTCATAGTAATTATTTTGCCTATTAATTAAATTAGCTAAAAAACCAACAATCCTATTTTTTCCTAAATTTTATACTATTTTTAACTCTGAGCAGACCCGACGTAAGTACACCTAGATAAATAAGATAGGTTCGTTAGTTGCCTTTTATCCCTCAGAGCAGAAATAGGGGCCCCGCGAAGCACAAGGTAGGGCAAGTGCACAACATCGTTTATGCCATTTTTTTTTTTTAACTGTCACCAGGTGCCCTTTATGCCATAAGTTATTCGGCATAAAGTTGGTATGCGACAAAATAGTAGGATTTTATGGCACCCGATATAGACCCATAATTTGTATTTTTTTTGGTAGCATAAAACTTTTGTTAAATAAACTCAGTTTACTTGATATCTGTTATAGGGTGTTCGCGGAAGTCTGGGGCAGGACGGGTTAAGATGTATTTTAGAGGTGCGCCGAATATCCGGTAATTATTTGGTATTCGGCATAATCGGCATGTTTTTTAATGTTCGGTAAGCGGCCGAATCTTTCGGTTAAATGAATATTTACCAAACAATTTTAAGAGGTTTTTGTTACAAGTTACAATAATGTAAAATAGTTTACTGCTTCGTGAAATTAATACTCTTAACCCATTGTTATTGTATTTAACTTGCTTTATTGTCAATATTTCACTTAGATAATGAACATTTCAATTCGTTTTGACAAAAAAATATATCACATAATTAGTCTGGTTTAGAACAACGGATGAAGGCATTACATTGAACCGCATAATTCCGCCGAATATTCGGTTCTGCAACAGCTGAAGCGAATATTCGGCCCAATGTTCGTATTCGGTAAAACACATATTCGGCGCATTTGTAATGTATTTAAAGGACGATAAATATATTTACTATTCTCATTGGTGGTGCCTTGAGCACCATAGACACTTATTGTAACGATTACGTTATTAATATTTGATTTTGAATTTGTTTATTTTATAAACTGTGTCCAGTGATGGATATCGGTTGTAGTTAACCGAGAAGAATTAGCAGCGAAACTGTGGTGAAATTGTCGATAATTTGTTGGCAAACAGTTGACACTTGCGAGGCAAAATAAAAGAAGGAACAACGTGATCCAATCGAGCGTAAAGAGCTTTCACTCTCAGATCTGTCCGTTCGGACAAGGTTCGTTTTCTTACTAATAATAAAACATCATACAACCTCAGACCAAGAAAAAAAGGTTTATATTTTCTTGGTCTGAGCATACAACGAACTTTGTAGATAATACAGTAATAAAAGGGAATGTTTAGATGTAAGGATAATAAGAGATAACTGACTAGTTCGCAAACCAATAAATTTATGTGAGGCAATTTACAAACAAAAATTAAAGTAGGTAAATACCTATATGTACTCATTGCTAAAAGTTCCAGTAGCTACAATACAACGATATATTATGATAAGTTATCCTCTAGCCGCTTACCTACCTACTGTTCAATAAAAACTGGCAATGAAAATTGTATCAACTGTAAGTAATAGGAAATAAACTATGGCATGGTGGCATGGTGCAAAGAAAAGACTCACAAAATTTTCACACCACATTTCATCTATTCACAGAAATATTTTTTTCATCACACTTGCTCGAAAAGGGCTTCATAATTCATAACGCGCAGACATACAGAGCTACAATAGCCTTTGTTACGCCCACGGGCGTAATGGCTTTTTTCTTAAATTGTATCTGTCACTCATGCGGCAGTTACAAAGTAAGGAGTATGGTACAAACTACAAACAACTCGGCAAATACCGATTCCGCGTCGAAAGGTGCTGGGAAAAGGAGGTTTTTTTATTTATAAATAAATACGATGTCTGAACACGTATTTATTTATAAATAAATTTAAACTTAAAAACACTACTTAAACATGTTAAACAGAATTATTTACAGATTTAGTATGTAGTTAAGTAGTTATGTCTATGTAAAATGTTTTTAAGTGTTTTCAAATCGTGGCTGTATACCGAAGGGTCTTTGCCATACGCGCCTCACGTCAAACTCAACAGAATGGACAACTGACAATTGCAGTTTTTATTACGATTTGTATTAATTTCATCTAAAATGTATTTGTTTCCTCGCAAATGTGATGAAAAACATTGTGTATAACACGGGCGTAAGAATATTGCAAACTCGAGTCATCATAAGCCCTCCGCCCTCGGCTGCGGGCTTCTGATAGACTCTTGTTCGCAATATTCCACTTACGACCCCCGATAAACAATGTACTATTTTATACAATAAATTAGTGGTAGATAGGAGACGAGCCCAACTCAATCTACGTTTGCAGTTTCACCTCAACAGTCGTTTCATATGACTCGGTAAGACGGAAACCGTGTCAGTTTCTCTTTAGAACAGTGTTTGATCAAGGATATTCTTGCAAAATAACTAGTTAAAACTATATTAATGTACAAACGCTCACATTATAAAATACTAGCTGCCCGGCCCGGCTTCACACGGTTAGTTATCCGTTTTCCAAAAAAGTAGCCTATGTTCATCAGGGATAACGTCGGCTTCTAATGGCAAAAGAATTTTTCAAATCGGTCCAGTATTTTCGGAGCCTATTCAATACAAACAAACAAATCTTTCCTCTTTATAATATTAAATATTATTGTAGATGTATATGTATTACATATATTATTGTTTTTTTTTTCAGGATGATTGCAAACAAGCAAACGGCCTTCCTGATGTTAGCCTATGGACAGTTGCGAATCCAGAGGAATTTCGTTGGAAATGCGTGCATTAATAAATGCACTGTGTGATAATGGAATACCGTTCGTCTAGTGGCAAGTAGCTCACGCATACGGAACACCGCATGCCTGTGAACAGCCGAGCGTGCGTCCGCGCTCCGCCCAAATAGCTATGCACGAAACTAAACCGTACATGTACGCTTTTAATACACCCTCATTATAAACGTAATACTTTGCAGCATATACCCATAAAGTAAATCAGTATTAAGCGTATCGTTGTCCGTACAAACTTCTTGTTCTAAATAAATTTGCTCGTTTACTGCATTAGGTTCGTTGGCATACGTTTGATATACCCATTTCGAGGGTGTGTAGTAGTCTGGTCGGTCTAATAGTAATAAATGAATAATTATTTAATTATGCATGGGGAATAACGTTACTCATGGCCATAACCTTTTAATTGTCCTGTATTCTTAAGAATACTAAAGGGGATATATTAGATACCTATCAAATAAATCCATTCCTCAATCAGCCAACATTACACAAAACGAAACTTAAGTACCCGTCAGATCGTCAATCTGAATGTTGTATTGATTTAGCATCGCTCGTATGTGTATAAGCCAACAAGTGCCATTTCAGTCAAGATGATATTGATGTCGCAACTAGTCGCAAGTCCATCAGGCATCACCCAGTTGTGAGAAATCCGAGGCATTTCTGACGCTATTCAATTGTCTCGCCTCTCAATGCCAGTTTGCATCGGTCAATCATTTCAGCAATTTCTATCACAACTATACTTCTCTTATTTTCAAAACCGTCAGAGATATTGTGAAATAGGAGTTATGTGAATAGATTTAAAGATTTTATTTTGTTATCGTTGAAGGTGGAATTTTCAGGTCATAAATCCTGTAAAAGAATTTTACATTGTGATGTTATCAGTCTAGTCAAATCTAGATAAAGTCAACACTATAAAGCTAACAATAAATAAAATTACGAACGCAATATGTTTCATAATACTTATCTACATAGGATCCAAACATGATTGCCTGTTTAATACTGCGCCTCCAGGTGTTTGTACACAATGCACACGTGAAATTTGAGCTCACACCGTCTCCGTCAGCACCGGCATCGTTCAACTATCAGCTATGCATAGATAGATGAAACGTTTATTTGTTTGCTGCAATCACACAGAAACAGAAACAACATCGTACAAAAACAAAGTATTAAGTAACAAACATTCGATACACAATATGGAACAGAATAGACATATAGCCATTGATAACCTGGTCATTCACCTCACCATTACCCTCAAGTATATCCTGACCCCGAGTATGGCAACAACTATGCTTGATCGGAGCTCCGTCTTACTACTAGTTCCCATGAGGTGTGTTGTAACTAGGCACTACTAGTGCCGAGTGACACCGAGCTCGTCTATACTGTCACGTTCTGATCTACGCACGTGCATAGGTACATGTGCCTAATAGAGACTAGACAAAATCCGACGCGACGGATCACCACCAATCATATTAAATATATTGACATGTCGTTGTCGTACATTATGAACTTAACGCGATCTACCGTCGCTGAATATACAATTTCAAACGTCTCATCTCTTAATAATTCAGAGTAGGGTATATTCATGTATTTTTTTAATATTTTTAAACGATTCTATAAGTAATTATAAAACCGGAAAAAAATATAACACTTTCACACTGTCATGAAAAGAGCTAAAATTTTTTATTAAAACTACTATCATTTTCGGACGATTGAAACGCCGCCATTTTGGCGCGCTCATTTTGTGACGTCACCGTGCACTTAGAATAAATTAACAACGAAGTGTTTGATTCACAGTTTTAATAAAAGTGAGTGATTAAAGCTTGTAAGATCAACTTATTGTAACGGAAGAGCACACAAAAGCTTATTATGAATATTGTATTGCCCCTATGTTGAAAATAACATTAAAACTGCACCTGACGTGATATATTTTCATATGCCCAAAGATATAAGAAAAAAGCGGTATAAGGCGATGAGGAGAGATAATGTATCGTGCTTGAATAGTTTATATTGTTCAGATCATTTCGAAGTGAGTATTAAATATGTTTGTACCTAAAATCTTTTTTATTACGACTCGCGAACAATATAAACAATAACCTAACCAAAAACTGTAATTATATAGGTACTTATTCATAAAACTATTCTGAGTCCCAATTTTTTAGTTATTAATGTTACAAATATTATGATTGTTGTTGATCAAAAGTTGACTACGTGTGTTGATTTTGATCACGAAACGTTTTAGCTATGTTTCTTTGTTTTTACTGAGTGCCCTACACAAATTTGTTATCCGACTGTGCCTTGACAAAACCGCTTCCAGCCATTGTAGCGAGTCTTTTTTCACAAGGAGTCACTGCTTTCAGTTAATAATTCCCAAAAAACACTGATTATTTATCATTGCGAATAACTTTCAATAATCATACAAACGACCGGTTGACAGTAGACACCGAGTGTACGGTGACGTCACGATTCGCTCCGCCAATAGCGTTGCGTTTTGCAAATTTGCGAGAGAATTTGAAAATTACTACTTTTAAATAATTATATTTGTTAATAGAAACATGATTATTTGTAAAAACAATCATGTGTGTATATTTACTAAGCAATAAAGATTTAGATTACTCATGTTTTTTTTTGTCCATTTCTGTATCACATGCATATTCCCTATTGATAATAAATGTATTTTTTTTTGAAATCACTTTTCATAATATCTAAGAGTATCATATTCAACCAATCTATTACAAAAATCAAATCATAATTATTCAACAGGTTTTTAAAATCTAATTAATAATGTGGTTGTTGCATTAGCAATTGCGACAGGGGCTTACCACGTGTTGGGAATTAGCAAGCCTCAGCTGAAGGTGCAACAGAAGGCTTAGGTATAATATTATAACATTGGTATTATTAAACACAGAATTCGACGATAAAAATCTAGTACGAAGTGTAACGGCACCGTTACGTGCGAAGAAACTAAAATTGACCATACAAGACAAATATACAATACTATCTATGAAAAGAAATAAGTTGATTTAGTAAATTCCGCACATTGGTATAATGGCTTTGCCGAAAATTGTAGGACGTGAACAATTATGTACACGCAGCGACGTTAGGACCACCATTGAATACGAGGTTGTACAATTATTTTACCTTATTAACATTGGACTTGAGATCATGAAAATTTTATGAATAAATTTTTGTTGTGGTTATTCTTGCACATCTTAATTATCTTTATTTGTTGTTACCCTGACACAATGGAAATATTTGCATTTGCAAGGGGTATTAACCTACTTATATTATAAATGCGAAAGTTCGGATATTTGGACGTTTGGATGTTTAAAGGTTTGTTTTGTTACTCAATCACACCTAAACGGCTTAACAGATTTGGATGAAATTTCGCATGAAGAGAATAGCCTGGATAATAAAGGATAGTTTTTATCCCGGGTATACACAGACGACGTCACGGGCGGAAGCTAGAAAATTATTAAGCTTAGCAATACCTATGCGTCATACGGTCGATCTTATTTTGATAGGCTAGAAAGTCAGTAGGTGGGTACTTTGCAATTACTAGATAAAAGGTAAGCGGATTGATTCTGTAGCTCCTTATACGCCTAGCATTTAGAGGTTTATTGTTTCAACTACGTGCGTGGGTGACCGATTGTTGCACCCACCATCTGTTCAGATGATGAATTGCAGCGTGCGAAACAAATTAATCACAATTATACAAAAGTGTAAGCACTAACAACAATTGAATAGGATTTGATAATGTGATTAATCTTATGCGTGAGAGGTTTTTAATGGCTCTTTGGAGTAGTTAGTTTCGGATTTATGGAAAAGTATATTCATTTTCTTTTCATATTTTTCATCAATATGTCATGACATGGCTCTCATGATTTAGGTCGATCAAACATGAATAAAGAATTTAATCTGATCCTAAACTCGATGCTTGTTCGGTCGTGTCTTGTTTAGAGATATATAGGTATATGGCATAATTCATAACGCTTATTCTTATTACTAATATGCTGATGTGTCTTCTTGAGGTGCGAGGGACTTTTATACACAACGGACTAGCAAAATTCCCACTTCAGTTTGTTTATTTCCTCGTTAAAATGCATCGCATCGAAATGAAAGTACCAAATAAAAAAATAACAAAAACTTTTTTCTTTCAATATTGTCAGTATTACAAAATATGCGTATAAGTAGGTTCGGTATGGATATTATTCATGTCCATGGTTTTCTAACAGCAAACGTAGCAGTTAAACGGTAATTTTCACCGCGGATTGTGAGTTGGCTCTATTACGCCATAATTCGAGGTCTCGGGTCTCGTGCGCATTGGGGCTACGCGACCAGGCCGGCATCCGCCAGCCCCGCCATCGGTCAACACAACAACAACAACATATTTATATTATAACCCTGTCGTCCCTGTCAGCTCATGGCAACACCGGCAAACCCCTGCTAGCAGTGTTAAGCGATTAATACAAATGAATCAAAAGAAAACCTGAGCAAGTAAAAGAAAAACGTATCCTACTAATATTATAAATGTGAAAGTTTGGATGTTTAGATGTTTTTTACTCAATTACGCTTAAGCGGCTCATCCGATTTGGATGAAATTTTGCACGAAAATAGTTTATAGCCTAAATTTAAATATAGGATTGTTTTTATCCCGGGTCCACGCATAAGAAGTCGCGGGCGGAAGCTTGTATTAAATCAATTACCAATAAGGTTCTCAATATATCTATATCGGTAACTGTCCAGTATTTTTATTGACAACTTTTCTAGTATGGAATATATCTCACTACTATACTTTTGCAAATGGTTTATTTTTTTTGAGTTATTACCTACCCAGAGACAAAATCCTAGAGACATAACTACAACTAGAAAAGTTCCAAAACCCCCTACATTTTGTTTCAAAGGCCAATATCTCAAAAACGGCTGAACAGATTTTCATGAAACATGGCTAAGAACATTAGGGATAAAATTATCTATGAGACAAACAAAACCGCATTCAAATCGGTCCATTCGTTAGGGAGCTACGCTACCACAGACAGATACACAGACAGACACGTTAATACAGCAAACCGAATGAATTTTTCTCAAACATGCAATGAAATGTCGTCGTTATGTGCGTCATATCAGGCTTCGAAGTTGCACATTTCGGGCGGACCAATTCAAGAGAACTGTAAAGGAATTTCATACAAAATTGAAGGCCTAGGCCGGGAAGTATTTTTTTTGAATTCTAAACTAAATATGGCGTCTGTGTTCATGAATAGGCTAAACAGCTAGATTTTTTATTTATTTTTCTAGTGGCTGAATGGTTATCGGATCATTAGAAAAGTTGAAAAACCCCCGACATTTTCATTTCAAAGTCCAATATCTCAAAATCGGCTGAACAGATTTTGATGAAACATGGCTAAGAACACTCGGGATAAAATTATCTATGACACAAAAAACCGCATTCAAATCGGTCCATCCGTTTGGGCGCTACGTTACCACAGACAGATACACAGGTACACAGACACGTTAAACTTATAACACCCCGGCTGTCTTTGCGTCGCGTGGGGGGTTAAAAATAGCAGACATCACAAAAATAATAAGTTAACTCGCTTTGCTATAGAAAACTTGGTAAAAATATAAATACATGTTTTATTCTTTCTTTTGGGTAATTTATAATTAAATTGCTTTACAATAGTCATTAGTACAAAAAATACAATCCAATACAATACAATACAAATACTCTTCCAAACCTCACCAACATGAATCAAATAGACATAACAACTTATTAAAATACACATTGATTGCTTCGTTGAAATCGATATAATTACTTCCGAGTGGTAAGTTCGTAAAGTTCTAGAATAAACTATCTATCTTATCATAACGTTTTAAAATTAAATAAACAACAAACTATGCTATTACAAATTAATGTCTTACAAAACCGTATTTTTCCTGGATTAGGTTAGGTATACCTAAGTAGAGTTAGTTTGAAAAGTTCAGGTCAGTGTCGATTTTACTATAAACGTGTGTTCTTTCTACATAATTTCTTCAACAGGTACTCCTACCGAATTCAAAACTAGAATCAAAACTGTTAGTAACAAAAATTTAAAAAGTCAGTAGACACGACAAACACTAAACAGTTAAAATCTCTGACCGATCCGTCGCGGACTGGCTTCAGATAAAATATTGACCCAGTGTCAACTGTCAGTCGGCCTGGCATAATGGCTGAGACGAGGCAATTTCGTGGGAGTCGCCCGATACTTCGGTTCCTTATCGGGTATAACAGATGCAGTTATTTAAATCTGGGCAATGCATGTTTAAATTCGAGTCAGTGTTGTTCAGAACATATTCACCGGGCCGTTTACATATAAACATTTATGGGAGAATCATGAAAAAGGAACATGAATAAAGCCTTGATAAACTTTATTGTTACTGCCATATGAAGACCGAGGCAGACATACAAGTCGAAAGACAAAGTCCAACTAGTACTTGTCTCTATTTGTAGCGTAGACTGTTTGTGTTTTGATTAGTTTTTTGGAGTTGTGGGATGGGCAGCATCAGTGAAAACACACTTTAGGTGGAAATTATGTATTGCGACCATGAAGGTTAGCACAAGAAGGCCGAATGCCATCGTGCCACAGATAACACTATTAACAATAGTAAAACTAGGTATAAGCCTACATTCAGTTTAGTTTAAAATAGGTAGTACCAACTTAACTATTGTTGGAGTCTCCACTGTACTTACTCATACTGTAATTTAATTGCGGACCAACTATTGTTGGCATAGACTCGGAAAAGATTATTTTTCGAAATAATTTATACCTAATCTATACTTCTTTATCGGATTCTTGTAGGACCAGTCATTGCGGCACTTTTTGAGGAAGGCCTATGTGGACTTCTTTTGGGTGATATAAAATTATAATGATGATGATGATAGTCCTATACTAAAACAGGTAAAGTCTGCGAGGCAGTAGCTTTGTAAATTTGTATGTAAGGGGGTATTTTCCGGAAGTACTCTTCCGATTTCAAATATTCTTTCACCAGTATTCTATAGACTGGAGCTTCAGGGTGGAGGGTGGACACGGGCAATTTTATCCCGCCGGTCTGCCTGCATTCTTTCTAATTCAATGTAAATTTTCTACATTAGACTTAAAGCGTTTTCATCAAGCTAACAGAGAATTACGTGAGAAGAACGACTAAATGTCAGAAATAGTAAATACACATAATTTGTCTATTTCCACTCATATGTTTAACTGTAGTTTAGATATTTTAGATGAACAACACTGAAAAATGGCTGAATTATGAAACTGGCTTTCCATTTCATGTTTTACGATCTGGTTGATTAAAAAACAAAAGCACCGATCCGATACTTGATATTAAATAAAAGTCATCTAACCAAATAACGTGTTACATCCATAAGTGGTTACACGTTACCGATATGGAAAGTCCCCTCTCTAATGACATGTTGTGAAAAAGTCTTTAATAGAGGATGTTGTCATCGACATCCATAAATCATCACATCAGTCGCGACCCAATCATCAATTTCATCATTGTTGAAATGATTCGGGCGATTGGGAAGAAAAGATACGATCATTTGTGTACGATAAAACTAGGCTGCAATATCTAAAATACGATGAAATGAAATAACAGGAATGATATTTATGTACACAATAATACTCTTATGAAAATGTAAGGGAGGCTTGATTTATTTGTACATCGTAAGGTGTAATTTTAGAAACACGAATGTTTTCGTTGCAATGAACTACAGGCCTAGGAGAACTCCTATCCAAATACAGAGAACTCCTATACAAAAACTGTTATAGGGTATCTAAGCAGAATAACCAAATAGGTAATCTAGTGATATCAGTACAGTTCAGAAGATTCTAGCCAAAACGAACAGATTTAATCTCGGAGTCACAGCTAAAATCATGGCACCCTAATATTAATATTATTGATAAAGAGCCGTTCAACAAACCTATTTTAACTAAAATGCTGTTACAATTTGTTTGTCTTTATTAGTCACTTCAAGATTTGTGTAAGTACGTAAGAAAGACATTTTATTTATCAGGTATTTTAAGTTTTATGAATAAGGTGGTAAGTATTTACTCACTTTATTATTTAAATAGGAAGCAATACGTTCTTACTTGGCAAATATTTCTATATCTGTCTAGGCTGTATATTTTGCCTGACAACGACGAAGCCGAAATGAGGGTAATGCGTGTTCACACGGATGTACGCAATACATGAGTTACCCCGTGCACTCCAAACACTTGAACCGATTTGGCACAATTGAGATGTTGTTGGATTCGCATCAACTGAGCAGAGTGCAGAGAGTGAAGTGGAGTGCATCATCATAAATCTGACGTGACGCCCGAGAAAGGTAACTAACGGACTAAAATTTTCAACTACTTCTTGATTTATTCGTATCTAACAAAATTTAAATATTTAACTGAATTTAGTTTTCTACATATCAAGCATCAAATAATCCAAGATTTTTGTATTTTTAACTCCCGACGCAAAAAAGGGGTGTTATAAGTTAGACGTGTCTGTGTCTCTGTGTGTCTGCCTTTTGCATCGTAGCTCCTAAACGAATGGACATATTTTAATGCGTCAATGCGTTTTTGTCAGAAAAATTACGTGATCGAGATGGTTCGTAACTACGTTTCAACAAAATCGTTTCCGCCGGGACCCCCGGTATTGAGCTATTGAACTTTGAAAGGAATATGATAGATTGTTTTTCAACTTTTCGAAATTGTTCGTTATTAATTATTATTAGGGACTTTATTTAACGCGCGTAACGTAAATGACGTCTACTATTTCCTACTACTAAATATTCATAAGTATAGGTACCAATACTAACTTAATTGCACAATTTCATGTTGGGTTTTGATTTAAATAATACATAGGTACATTATTTGGTTGATTATTGATTAAGCTGTTTGTTTGGCAGAAGTCATTATTATTAGCCATTTTGAATACATTCAGGCGGGATTCACGCGTTAAGTTTGGCATTAGAAACTCCTCGGCATGGCACGGTCGCGGTTGGTCGGATCGGACGGCATGCGCGCACGCATACGCAATGAATCCAAGCGGTAATTCGCCGCAACGGTCACTCTCGCGCGGCGCACGAGGCAATGAAGTCAGTGAGGTGCATATGAATCTTATATAGGATCTATCTTAGGAAATAATTCAAAATCTAACGATCTTTTTAAAAAATGAAGGCCAAAAGTATAATTGACGTTGGTAGGTGCTAAGTAGAGATGCGCCGAATATAGGTTTTACCGAGCCAACTATACGGTCCAGCTTTTGCCGAACCGAATATTTAGCCGCATTGTTCGGTTCAAAGTAATGCCTTATGCCTGCATCCGCTGTTCAGAAACAGACTCATTTTCCAGTGGTATAAATCGTGTTGATTTTTAAAGTGAAATATTTACAAGAAAGTTTTAGTTCAATAACAATCAGTTTTAGAATAATAATTTTGCAGGGCAATGACTTTGTTACATTTTTACAACTTGCAGAAAAACACCTGCAGAATTATTCGGTAAATACCTATTCGGCATTTGAACCTGACCTGGCCAAATAACGAACAGTGAAATACGTGCCAAATATTCCGGATACCGAATATTCAAGGCTCAAATTCAACAATTTACCGCGCCATGAGAATAGCGTAACTAAGGTACCTAAGATTGTTCAACTTAGGATACAATGTAGGTAAACAAGTAACTTACCTCCTTATTTATAAAACTTAACAAGTGTCTGTTAACTAAAATATGGTTTAGCCATGCCAAGGAATATTTAATGGCATTTTATTTATTTATCTTTATCGTAAAAAAGGCGGACTTAAATTATAACTAAAATAGGCTTATTGTTATGAATGAGAAAATTACAATTTTAATTTCGTGTCTTTATCGATCTCAATTGGGCACCATAAACATAAAGTTTTTAATTTTTTTATTGAAATTTAGTAAACAACAGATGCACGATCTTTTATTTACTAAATTTCAATTTTCACTTAGTATGCTATGTCAGCAAATTGTAGTGATTAATCGCTTTTTTCAAGGCCCGATTGACCCGACCGCGATCACCTAGCTGCCCGTCACGCTGCGCCGGCCTTGCATTCAGTGGAGCCGTCAACTGCACTTATTTCGAAAACATTATACAACCAACACTAAACCTGCATCCATTAATTATGTTAGGCATGCACAATTTGTAAACCAGCCGCCCGAACGTAAAATAAATCGCAGCAGGGAAATGGCTACCTAATTTTCCAGATACACACTTAAACATTATGGACGCAGTGGAGTGTGCAGAGCCAATCACAGTTAGTTACATACTACCTTATTTCATTGTGAAACCCGACTTGCAATTATTTGTTGATCGACGAAGCCATGTAATGCTCCGGTAAATGTTCATAAACATAATATTGTATTGAGTATCTTCTGTATCTAATAGTGGAATTAGTATTTAGCGACGTCATCAAAGGCATTAAGTAAATCATCTATATCAGATCAGAATAGAAAGTCGAATACAAATCAAGGAAACGATATAAATCCACGTAACATGGTCTTACCCAACTAACACAGGCAGATTACGTCGGCAACAAAATGCAGCATCTAGTGTGAAACATGGGTTTATTACACGAACGAATCACGCCGACACGGGTGGAGATATGAACCAGAGCCATTGACGTTCAAGACGAAGATAAGTGCCATTCATGTGGGCTTAAACACAAGTGAGTCATCTGTCCATTCTGTTTAAGACTTTTAAAGGGCAAGTCTTCGAGTGTTTTCGTAGAGCATGTTTCCCAGTTTTCGAAGGCTAACTCATTCTGGCTTGACTAACTTATCTATTTCACGCTAGATGTACCTATCCTATTACATATAGACATACCTATTAACCATCTCATACGCAGAAAAGTGCTATCTATTAGTCCAGTGATCGTAACTTTTGTAGCATTTTTGGTGTTGTTAAAGGAATTGGTACTTATAAATAATTTGAATCATAATGCTTAATTAGCGTTAATAACGTTAATATTAACCTTAACTAACAACTTTGAATGATATCGTAGATACCTATTCCGTTAACGTGCTACACTGCCTATTACTGTGACATGCTTAATAATGACTTCGGTGGTTAGTTAAGCTTTTTACACTACCATTCGCTGGTTAATTGCGTGTAAATAAAATTAGGATTATCATTTTAAAATAACGTAATCGAGAAAGTTTGAAACGACAATATGGTTGTAGTTAATATTCATCATTAGAGCATTTTATGTGACAGTGTAGCTGGCATGGCACGGTTAACGGAACTAATGAGGCCGACCGACCCTCCGTCAAGAGACGTCTCACACGCCGCTGCGCTGCCATTTCTGGCGGCTTTCGTGTCAGCTTGCTCGATCCTGTATCGGTATATTTGTCACGGTACAGTGACATTACTTTTGAGGACTATCTCCAATAAGTCATAATCATACGAGTTATATAAGTGTTGAAAAGCGAAATGTGTTATCTACACAAAAAAACAAAAGTGAACGATATCTCTGTCGGCAACTTCAAGTGGGTCGGGCGGCGCACAGTACCTAACAGAAGTTCGACAGCGTTATAGCCTACAAACTTCACTTAAAAGAGTTTTAAGTGTAGGCGTGAACAATACAATGAATCATCGCAGCAGCTGTGAACGAAGCCCGTATCTGCCCCGGTGTTCTGAGACAGAAATAGAATATCTATTGTATTCTGCAAAGAGTAAACTGGCTTAACTGCCTTCATCAGTTTCAGTTTTTTTTATTTGATACCATCTGAACCTAACTAACACATAATGTCCGTGAATAAATGCATTATTAATAAGGAAGCGGCGCCAAAGTTAGAAATTTAGGTCAATTATAAACATGTTTATGGCTCTATACCGTTTTTAGTATAATTCTTTCACCTCCCACAGACGCAGCTATTAACTGATGTTTGCTTTAAGAAAAGTAAACTATTTAAGTTGATGCGCGTGGGCCTAAATATAAGTTTGTAAAATGTCAACACGACGGCGGCATGCGTATAGCATTGATTGAAATAAAAATATCCTACCCTACATACGGAGACTTCGAGATGCGACATGCGTTTACCGTAAGAGCCGGTCACGTTGAAGTATAAGCTTCTACGAAGTGCGATGGTGAGATATCTATCATACGTCTTGGTGACACTTCAAAGAACGACAATCGATTGTT
This sequence comes from Epinotia demarniana, assembly GCA_945867215.1. Taxonomy (NCBI): domain Eukaryota; kingdom Metazoa; phylum Arthropoda; class Insecta; order Lepidoptera; family Tortricidae; genus Epinotia; species Epinotia demarniana. The sequence continues at coordinate 19,419,055 of OX244260.1, read as the reverse complement.
CCGTGAGTGGGACACTTTCACTGAAGGCTCACGCCTCTTAATTCAACTGCATGAGATCCAGTTCCGTGGAGGCGCTTGGAATAAAATTTAGCTGCACAATAAATTCATTCCGATTCGCATGCACACGTTTCATAAAGGTTACGAGACACTTCACCACATTGTTTGACACCGCTTTCTATTTGAAATGTTTCAGACCTAGATTACGCTTCTCGCGGGTTTGTATGCGCAACGGTAGCATAGGTATAATAGGTTTTATTTCTGACTCGTTCGAAGTTACTCATCATACGTTAGTTAGATATGGTAAGATGAAATGTTGATAAAATGCGAAATTTATTACCTCATAAGATAAAAGGGTTTTTTCAAACAATAAAAAACGTACAATTACTACATACATCATTTCTTACGACATAATTATATGCGTCTAGTAGAAACTACATATTAAAATATTTATAATATACACTTGCGAGTTGCAACATTTTGTGAAAACGTTTGTTATAGCGCATAGGACATCGTCGAGTTTACCGCATACTGTCAGATTTGATAACTACATAATAAATAACATATCCTGTTAAATAAATTAACATTTATTAACCAATAAGTAATCGCCGCAGACGCAGCAAGAACTAATTAAACCACGACGAAACCCGATCCCGCAGTGTCGTGTAGCAAGCAATATGACACACGAAACGACTTCGAACAAGCTGTGCTCCGGCCAGCTCGCTTCACCAGCTCTGGTTACTTGTGGTTCAATAACGGAGGTCTTGTTTTACCCATATTAGCTTTCTATTAACTTCCTCTTGTCTGATTTTCTAAGCCTGCTTAATATCTAGAAGCACAGAGACCATTCGCCTTTGAAACATAATTGAAGGCAAAATAGATATATACAGATACTTACAAGCAATTTTCCGCTTGAGCGAAGAAGTTTATTTCGCAGAAAGTTATAAGCTACCTATTTCTCATTCCAAAGATTCCGTGAATAACTCGTCTTAAGAATACTTTACGTACTTGACTCGACATGAATGTTCTGCATCTGCACAGACTGTAACGATTTCGTTTGTAACATTACTAAGACTTGTTATTTGAGAATTTGTTTCTTATTTGAAAGGCACTAGGTAATTGTAAATTACGAAATGAAAATTCGATTTAACTGTTGACATAATTTGTGGTGGAAGGCGGATGCGGCGGCGGAAGCAACGTCACGGTCCAGGGACCCCGTGGACCATGGGGTGACGTCACTGAGCGCGGATATTTATTTACCATACTAAACCAAACAGGTTTTATTGCAGTGGATAAAAACCTTGGTTTGTAAACTCCACCGCGTATATTTTAAGGGGGTGCATTGGAACTTATCGCGTGCTTTGAAACATCGTTCTGACTAGATTAAGAAACAAAAAGGTCTGAGTTTCAGATATATGATTTTTGACTATTAAATAATTGTTTATCTGATTTAATCAATAAGTACATTGATTGCCTAAAATTTCGTCAGTAGATAAAAAATCTAAAGTTAATGGGTCTTTATTTTCATATTTTACTCAGCCTACTCAAACAATACATTACCTACTTTACACCACAATCAAGTTAATAGTAACTATCAATGATGTAATATAATAATGAGGTAGATACGTTCTCTATACGAAAGACAGTGTTTAAAAATGGCCAGGCTTACGCACACATGAAAGAGGTGCGAATATTGCAACTACACACTAATATGGGTATGAAATGAGAGCAGGACGGTATGCTCATTTCCGGGAGCGAAAAGAGACAAGAAAATGTGTTGTGACGTAAGATGCAGAGAAACTATACTTGTCTCTGTTTCTGACACAGAAATAGCCATAGCATGCGGTCTCATGTAAGCGAGACGGCATGCTATGGCTATTTCTGTGTCAGAAACAGAGACAAGTATAGTGTATACAAAGAGTATTAATAAATCAGACTAGACACTGCGTCTTATCATATTCTCGTTACATACTATTGTACAAATTATACGTTTCGATTTAAGATGCTCGGCTCTTCACACAAACATAGTTTCTTTCTTGAGAGTGTCGAAAGTGTCAAGTGACTGTAAACCTATGGTTTTAATGGCAACTCGATACGACCTCAAAAGGGAACTGTAGAACTGTTTAGGCGCGAAAGTTTAAATTGACAGTTTGTACCAGTATTTAAAAAAATATATACTTTCGTGGTCCATTCTACACTAAATTTTAAATATTGCATCTTCCCTATTCTATTTCATGGGCTACAGTCCAAACGGATTGATGGATTTTGACATTATGACATGTCGTTGGATTTCTCATGGCAGAGACATAGGCAAAATTTTTGCCAAAGTTTCATTTGTCTTTTTTGTCAGACGAAACGTTTGAAAACTACTTATTCTGAGAAACATGATCATCAGATTCATTGAATATAACTACAAATGAAACAAAAAATATGGATATATACATTTATTAACAAACTACGTAGGTGTTCCAAAATTGACATAGGATTAGATACATTTATGTTTCAGGTTGTTTGTTTATGTGGTATTATTTGATCGGCAAAGATATTGCGTCTCTATCGCACTCACGCGTCGGGTATATTTTTGTTGCACTCAACATGATCTGGAAATTTCTTTTATGCACGTAATTATTGAATACGTAAAATGTATTAATATTATATGTATATAAAAGTAGATTACTTACGAATGATACGTTATCCCCTGGGTTTTGTTGGCTGTTTTAGTATAGTTAGTGCAAAATCGCATCACACACGACGGCATCTATTATTTTTTGCGCTGCAAATCTGACAACTGCGACACGTTTGCACGTAGCCATTGACGGCGCGATACTGAGGCGAGGTCTGGCAATTGCATGAGCAGTGTTGTCACATACAATTTGGGCAAAATGGTAGAACAGGGTGCAAAAATTGGTAGAAATTGGTAGACTTTGAAATTAAAAATAGGTAGTTCTACCAATCAATTTTAAGTACATTTTGAATGGTTAAAAATACTTATAAATGGTTTAAAATTATCAATGACGTGACGGAAACCGCGGGCGGGAACGCGCGACTGTCACTGTCAGACAGACCTGTCAGTGTCAAGTGTCAAGCAAGCGTAGACGTCATCGTCAATATCACTCTGTAGCTTTGTACCTCACACAGATTACAGAGAAACTTCCCTTAACGCGTTCCGTTTTAAGTGCTGAAATAACAAGACAGGCTAAATTCGATAGTAAGTAAGTAACGTTTCGTTATACGCGTGGAGAATTGTTTATAATCGTAATATTTTGAAAAATAGGTAGATTTGAGGGCGAGGTGGTAGATAGGTAGAACAGAGGCAAAATAGGTAGATCTCACAAAAAGTTGGTAGATGTGACAACACTGTGCATGAGTTTTAGTGTGCCACTTTTGGAGCGCTTGTAACATATCTACCTAATTTTTATATTACATCATTGGTAACTATAGTATTTTATGTCATCTAAAATCTCACTAAATGTAATATATATAAAACTTCACTAAGTTAGGTATTTATCGTCCAAAAAAGCCCTTCCCGAAGAGTGTTGCATCTCTTTTTCTCATGCACGGAAGGCATTAGCATGTCTCTGTCAAGGGGGCGTGGTCGACTCGAATGAAGGCATCCCCTTTAATGCATTTGTGACATTGGATCCTAAAAGGTACAATGACTTCTACGGAAACATGATCTCAGCTTAGGTAAAACAATCATTTCCAGACTCTTAACTATGAACAATTAACATCTACTTAATGACAAACCAACAAAAAGTTTACATTACAGATTATTCTTCAAAATGCATATGTACCGTTTTATGACAGGTAAGAGTATCATATAACTTGACACGGTGATTTGATTACATGTTTGATACCTCATGTAATGATACTTTTGCAAATTGATATCAGTTCTCATTAGTCATTACATTTCCAAATGAATTAGGCGTAAAATAGTCAAGGGCAACTAATACTTAACGCAACTAACTTTGTAAGACCATACCAACCAGCACAGCTATCACAGGCCGGCACGCGAGCGGTGTCGCGGCGACTTAGACTACCCGTCTCTTTCCCAGCGTTCTAATTAGAAAGAGACGGTTAGGCTATCTCGCCGGGACACAGCTCGCGGGCAGTCTTGTCTCTCAGCCTGCTTCATTGTAGGCTTTATACTTTGTATCATAAAGAGATAAAATTTGTGAAATGTAACTTTGTATGTAGTTAGGTAGTAGCCTCCGAAACTACTCATCTGATTTCAATACTTTCACTAGTATATAGAATGGACCTCCAAGAAGGACATAGGCTATATTTTATCCAGCGTTATTTGTAACGACGTCGGACGGAGCCACGCGGTTACGAATTAAAATTTTATGTATTTTAAAGTATTATTTTTCTCTTAATCCGTATCTATGTATATGTAATACAGGATATAAATGACTTAACTCATTTGGATAATCTTAACTGAGAATAACTAAACACATTCGGACCAGTGAAATTTATTAGGCAGGAAATTCATCGGGTTAGGGATCGTAGCCGAAAACAAAATAACTTACATACATACACATACATACATACATTCACGCCTTTATTCCCAAAAGGGGTAGGCAGAGCACATGAAAAGTATGTTCCAGCGCTACTTTTAGCATAAATGTGGGTATAAAAGATCGATTAAATGTGATATTGCAGTGATAGCAGCCCATCGCCCACAACACACTAAAACTTAAACAAAATAACTTATCAGAGTATATATTATTATATGTTTCAGAAGAAAGTGGAATGTCTTTACTTTTACTAGAAATAAACACTGTTGGCTTATATACAATTTGATAAGGTAATCGAAGCAATATAATGACGTCAGTCAGTTACAATAGTATCCAAAGACTTGATGTTGGCTTGTACACCTAGAAATGTACATCAAATTGTTATTGTCAGGTGACAAACTTCAAGTTAGTGAAATAGGAGCCCGAAAATAAAGAAAATGACAATAATTTGACATCAGCATTACATACAATGCCCGTACTTAACAAAAACAAAATCAACACGAAGTGCTAATGTTGTGTCATCTTCATCTCAATGACTTTCATGTGACTATTTTTGTGTGCTGACATCTTGGAAGAACAAGCAAGTCATAAGCAAGAATAAGCAATAACATTACGGCTTGTCTTTGGCTTACTTTTACTTTGGAAAATTGTATAATACATATTAATATTTGCCTTTAAAATATTTTCAAACTGAAAGATAATTTCTACTTAATTTATCATTTAGAATATTAAGATACTACTACTCTTACACCTCGGTAATCTCGGTATGTAGCGCAGGCCGGTAACTCAACGTGAGTTAGTGACTTGCCTAATTCACGGACCACGTATTCAATAATCTCTGCACACTCAGTGAAGGCGCAACTACACACATCAAATCGTGATCACGATCTTCGTAGCGCATGCAAAGCATTGAGAGTCTGGTGTTAATTAGCTATTTATAGAATCATGCAACTTAATCGTAGCGACCAAGTAGAAAAAAGTAGAAAGTCCGTTGAGAATGGCATCCGAGCCTTATAGTATCGAATTCAAATCACGAATCCGCCCCACACCTGTTAGCGAATGTGTCGCAGCACGCGAACAATGATCTGATCTGTGTGATACCTCAATTAGAAACACGTAATATACTGTAAAATGTAGAAAATACATTGCACAATTTTGAAATGTTACTTTCTCAATGAGATCCGGCATCGACGCATGCAACGGATTGAACGGATTGAATTTAGAAGTCAATTTCATACGGGATCGAATAATAATATATATAGGCAAACAAAAATGAATATAACTCATAGCGAGCTTTACAATTAGATAGCTATTAGAGCACTTGATAAATCACCTTGCATGGCCCATAATGTCAATCAATCAGACACTTGAGCGGTTAAATCATGCACTTTCGTATTACCAAGCACACGCGTGCGTGAGGGAATAGTATGAGGAATTAGGAAGTTGAGTGTTTTGTTTTAAACAAAGCAATCTGAAGATCAATCGCCAAGCGGAAATGGCAGCGCTCTAGTCAGAATTACAAAACCGTTCAAAGTGTCACACTTTGCAAATAGGTCGTAAGGCGTATGAACAGAAATTTACGCCCTCGTGTAATGTAGAGCTAGACGTTAGACGCACCGCTGTGACTTACGCCTGCTGTTAACAATAAATATCAGTTACAGCGATAGATCGCTGGTGAATTGGATAACATTGCTCACTTCCGGCTTGAGCCTATGCTATCTAGGGCCGACTCTTTTTATTGCGTAGGTACATTCTGAAGGTAACAATAAACAATCTAATAAAAATACTAGCGGCTGTCCCGTTGATCGCGAGGTTTAAATTACCGATGAATATGTATCTTATCTAGTTACTGAAAATATTTTCATGGAGCAGTCTAAAATTGTGAAAAAATTGCATCCAGATTTATCCAGTAATCTCGGAGTTCATCATGAAGTGTTTTTCCCCAGTTAGACGCGACTGGGAAGTTTGTTTTACAAAATATAGTAATAGTATTCGAACAAGTAGGTGAATTTAATTCAGGTTAATCGGATGAGTCAAAGTTCAATCAAGTGGAATCAGAAATTCAATTGGAAATAAGTTACGTTGTAAATGAAAGAATAATAAGTAAATGGTATAGTTTATTATATAGGTATAGTTGATCTCTCTCTCTCTCTGTCTCTCTTTCTCTCTCTCTATATATATGTATACAATCGAGTATACTCGAATTTGAAAATCAGAAGAATACAGATACCTACGATAAAAAACACAATTTACAAGAACATAGCCTGCGGAACACAGGAAATACCACTTTTGTTGTTTCATTTTGTAAGAACTAAGAACCATCAAAGTGGCAGTGAGTAAATTTAATGTGATAGTGACGTGACGTACCAGCAGCTTACAGTGTAGCGGGGAAGCCGGGCCACTAACCTAACCCATTTAAAGCCGTGGGCCGTAATTCAATTACCACTCTGACGCACTCACAATCAAATCGTTAAACTCTTGTTGTGAATATTAGGGGCTTGGCTTTACAAAACAATCGAGCCACCATAACAGATGCTTTGACGTATTCGTATACTCCACACGTGATACATATTTTAGCTTAAAATCGGTTGAATACTTACCTTAGATTATTCTGTGTGTGAATGAGGAGCGTCACGTCACAACTAGCCACTAGAATTAAATTGTGTAAACCGCAAAGACACTTTTGGAGGACCCTAGAATAAGCTTAATGAAATATTTCAGCAATTACTTTAAGAGAAGCAAATTTTTTACATTTCAAATTGAAACGAAAAAACCGCGTGTGAGTTAGGTTAAGAAAATTAGGTATTGTGTTAACTATTAGCTACTTTCAGATTAATGTGAGATATTAAGGGAGTTAACATCCTAAATCCACGGAAGTAGATTTAGTCCATTATTTGAGCTGGAATTATTCAAAACAACTCGCAACATGTAGGTTGAATTTAGTCTTAAACATAACTTGAAGATCGCAGTACCCTCCTAATACTCTCAGCAAGTGTCAAGGGCACGTGCTAATCGAATCAAAAGGCAATTTCAACTTTCCTGGCCAGCCCGCGGAATACTATTCAACTACGTAGATGCTTACCTGCAAAAGAAAAAAAGAATTAGTAATGTAAGTCAGATGGATAATGTAATATAATTGTAGTCATTTTCTCTTTATCTATTTTATTACGTCATATTTTCTTACTCAATATGTATCACCACAAGGTAACTTTAAATTACCTACTACAGAAATGTCGAGGATTGGGTATTTCAAACGAGGTTACGCGGCTTGTCGATACATTAGTTTTATCCGTAATGTTGAAATTACTTGCAAGTATCTAATTTAATAATAACCACTTTTATCTAACATTACTAATGCTGCAGTGCACCGGTAGCCGTTTGAAACGTTATAAATAAGATTATATAGATAACACGATTAGAATTCTACATCTATTAATTTTAAGTTTCATAGTAAGCTTCCTTTTTTGCTGCTATATGGCTAGGCAAAACAAGTTATAGATATGAGAGAAGAACCTAATGAATGTTGTATAGAAATTAGTATTCCATTACTCTAAGTTAATTCTTCCTCCTAGCATGCTCACGCAAAGAACACAATTCAAAAATTAATGTAGCAACTGTAACTAATTAAAATCAAAGTTGGGCCAATTCATCTAGACACGTGGCAGCGTGTCAAGCCAAGTTCAAGCAAAGGAACTGGCTAGCCAGCGCCGAGTGTAAATGGGTGAGGACCAAATTCTTGGCCAGTAGTTAGCGTCGTTAATTGGTAGTAGTTAAAAAGTTCCGTTGTGACACGAAAATTAACCATAGAAAATGTATGGCTAATTTTCGTGTCACAACGGAACTTTTTAACTACTATCAATTAATTAGGCTAACTGCTGGCCAAGAATTTGGTCCTCACCCTAATATACACGAACCACTTGGTGTCACTTTTGACCATTCTATAACTCAAAACCTCTTTAACGTAAACACATAAAACTACGTGTGTTTAATTATATCCATAAGGACATCTAGATGCCCAAATTTTATGAAGCTAGCTCAAACGGTTATAGAGATATGAAGGTCAAAAAGCCGTAAATTTTAGCACTGTCTGACTGACTGACATATAGTAGCTAAAACCTAACCTACTTCCAGATGACCTACGAGGATGAAATTTGGAATCCAGCCCGGTAATTGTGTGTAAGCGTAGGAAAAAATCTAAAAATAAATAAAAGTTAAAAAATAGGGGGGTCCCCATACAATTTTATTTTATTTTATTTGTAGTGTTGGAACCGTTACAAGCAGATATTTGAAACTATCCCAATATATGTATTATTATATAACAGAAATATAAAAATAAAGTTAAGTCAAAAAATAAGTGGTGTCCCCATACAAAAATTTGTAATACGCGCTAAACTACCGACCGGCCAACGGTGTGTCGTCGGCGGCGCGCGGCACCACTAATTATACACTGCCTAGTTTTCTTTACAAAAAGTAATGATATCCCACCAAAAACATAAATGTAAAAAAGGAGAGCCAAGTTCAATACAAAAATTATGCTTGGCTGTGGGCTTCGCCGCAAAAAGAATGGGGATCTAAATGAATGAGTGCTAGGTTCTATGCAAAATCCAAATATGTATTTATAGGATCAAAATAACATTATAAACAAGTATTGAAAACTGGGCAATTCATCATTCATTACATCTGTCATTTTAAAAAGTTATTCAACATATATATATATATATATATATCTATACATATATATATTTTAATTCTGATAAAAACTGGCCCAGTCAAATCTAACCTACTTTAAGATCTCACATTTTTAAATAACAGCAATTGTTATAGGTATCCACTAAAGCAAAGAAATAGAGTTTAATACTTGTTTATAATGTTATTTTGTTCCTATATATACATATTTGGATTTTGCATAGAACCTAGCACTCATTCATTTAGATCCCCATTCTTTTTGCGGCGAAGCCCACAGCCAAGCATAATTTTTGTATTGAACTTGTCTCTCCTTTTTAGGGTTCCGTGGCCAAATGGCAAAAAACGGAACCCTTATAGGTTCGTCATGTCTGTCTGTCTGTCTGTCCGTCAGTATGTCACAGGCATTTTACTCTAAAACCATAAGGTGTATTTGAATAAAAAAATGAGTACAGGGTGTATTTTGTTAACCGCTACATAGTTTTGTAATGAAATTACTAATAAAGATTTTTTTTAGAAGTGCAGCCCATACATAAAAATGAAAGTCAAAAAATATTTTTTCATTGCAAGCCCACTTGTGGTACATCAATCGACAGGCCTTTCAAAATAAATATAAGGTTTCCAAGCAATTTTTTGGATTAAGTGAATAGAGTCTGAGATAATCGCCCCGAAAGTGACTAAAATTGTGTCCCCCCCCCTCTAATTTTTGAACCGTGTATTTTAAAAATATGAAAAAAATCATGCTCATAGGGATTATAAAATTCTACCAGCGAAATTTGTTTTTAACAAGATCGGTTCAAAGGTTTTCCAGATATTTATAAAAAATTGCGTTGCTTAAAGAAAAGGACGTAAGTGCCAGAAGTTTTCAGTAACGATATGACCTTTTTCATGTCAGACCCATCATACCCCTAGCAATACCCCTGGGTGTAGGGTGGGACTGAACCATACCACCGTAGTGCTGTGCACTATATTATGCTTTATAATATCTATCCCAAAAGTCCTATTACCGTTATCAGTATCACGCAGTGTAGTTGAAAAAGTTAGACTACCGTTATCTGTACGAGTAGGTAACCTTTGATTTAGTATATAGAACTAGATGCACAATGTCAAACAAATATGCTAAGAAATGTGCCCCAGAACATGAACGAAGAATACTCTGGACAGGCTATGGTAATAATAATATTAATAATACCACGTGCGAGCGAGCTGGTAGCAAACAAATCTCTATAAGTGTGACAGAAAGGGGAATATCATTCATTGTCCTTGTCATAGTTCCACTTTTTTTTTTATTTGCCACAACTAATTTAGTATGAAGTTGTGCCACACAAAATCATTACCCGTCCCGTAGTAAGTTGTTTATGACAAGTCATCACCCATTTTAGGACCGGTTCTTAATTTAGCTGCATAAAAGCTTTTCCGTCCCTCACCGTGGCAACACGTACAGCCCGTCCATAGTATTCTAGGTTCATGGCCCCAGAATGACAGCTCTAGCTACATTTCAGTAGTTGCTAATAGCGTTAACTTATAACCTGCATCAAGATATATGTTTCATAAAAAAAGAACTCAGTGTTTTAGACCTTAAGCACCATATTAGCAAACCAACATCAAAAGATTAAATACTTTTTAGTTTATTGTGACATATAATGTGACTTGACTGCTCACGTCAAAACTTTAGCGTTTAGCGTTTAGCGAATGAATGGTCGCGTTATAAATTTTATTTGTTTCAACAGAAAGCACAAATACATCTGGTTTCTTTATTTTACAAGTGGGGAATAAACAGTTTCAAATATTTGTACAAATATTATATACAAAACAATTGTTGAGATTTCCGTAAGTACATATAGTACAGCTGACAGAGTCCATAAAAATAAATCATTGTAGTTTCCTTGAAATAGATTCAGTTTGTTAAATAATTGTATTTTCGACCTGCCTTTACTTTAAATACTTTCTTTTTTGCGATGTAATGTAAGCGTATAGTCAAGTAGCGATCAGCTGTCGATTTTATTAAAACGGTCCTGGGTTTTGAACGTCACTCTCATGATCACCCGACATCTATAAAACGAGTATTACGAGATATAAGGTCAAAAATGAATGATGATGAAAATTGGCAACAATTAGCGCATTTCCAAATGATGTGTTGGGATTGTACTATAGAATTTTATTATAGTTCATTAATGCTATTAATTACCTCTTGCAAGGTCATGCCTGTCTGTCTGTATGTCTGTCCGTCCGTATGTCACAGGCATTTTACTCGAAAACTATAGGGTGTATTTGAATAAAATTTTGAAGATTGGTGTATTTTGTTAACCGCTACATAGTTATGTAATGAAATTACAAAAAAAGTTTTTTTTTAGGCGTACATAAAATTGAAACTCAAAAAAAAAATTGCATGCCCACGTGTGGCACATCAATCGATAGGCCTTCCAAGGTTCCGATATAAGGTGTCTCAGCAAATTTTTTGATTAAGTGAATAGAGTCGGAGATAATCGCCCCGACAGTCACTAAAATTGTGTCCCCCTCCCCTCTAACTTTTGAACCGTGTATTTCAAAAATATGAAAAAAATCATGCAAATTGTTTTGAACAAGATCGGTTCAAAGGTTTTCGAGATATTTCTAAAAAACCGCCTTACTTAAAGAAAAGGATGTAAGTGCCATATGATTTCAGTAAGGATACGACCTTTTTAATAGGCACGGAACCCTTGTTGTGCGTGGTCCGACACGCACTTGGCCGCTTTTTACATTTATGTTTTTGGTGGGATTATCCGTTCCGCCTGGACGATATCCTCGGTGCATGCGACCAAACGTGACGACTCCGCGAATGTCCACTCGACCACCCTTCACAACGGAAATTGTTTGACTCGCTCGATGCAGCTTTCAATTACTCAGACTCGGTTTAAAAACATCCGTTGACATGACGTCACATCAAATATACTCGTACAACGACCGTATTTTAAACGATTTTAACTTTTGAATGATCGCGATATGGTTACCATATGACCGTTTATGAGTGGGATCTCGAACCACTTCATGCATTGAGATTTGACATATTGGAAAGAAACAGACGTTGGAAAGTGCTGTAGTGGTGAGATTAATTAAGAATGTATAATATCAATATTAATCTGAATCCATTTAGTTTCAATTGTGCATTGGATGTATGTGTGAACGCATACCGCCGCGCACGTCACAAAACCGATCTTATGGTCGCCATCTCACGCCATGTCATAAAATACAAATACAACAAATACTAAATAGTTTATCTCCAAAAAAATATATAAAACATAGTTGGGTGAGGACCAAATTCTTGGCCAGTAGTTAGCCTAATTAATTGATAGTAGTTAAAAAGTTCCGTTGTGACACGAAAATTAGCCATACATTTTCTATGGTTAATTTTCGTGCACAACGCGACTTTTTAATTTTTATTTTATTTAATTTATTTATTAGTCTCACACAACAAATTACAGTACATAACAAACATAGTGTCTAGCATTTGCAGAATATAGCGTTAAATATCTGCCTAATGATATTCGACTAACTTTAACTCTGTCTTAAAACTTAAATCTTAAATGCCTAATTTGAAAGTACCTTTAACTTTATTTTTAAACAAGGGTAGGGTGTGTATAAAGATGCCCAAACAAGGATGTACAGCCACCATATCATTATACAAAAGGCACATTCGGACAACGGGATTATAAAATGATGTGTTATTTTTGTAAATTTCGAGTTGAAATAATCTGTGTGATGGATAACGAGATTTGTACCTGGTAATAAAGTACAAGAGAGAAAGAAGGGAAGGACAATCAATGTGTGAGTGTACAATTTTGTATAATGTAATCAAGTCACAACATTTTCTGCGAGATGAAAGAGATGGTATGTTGAATTGTTTCAGCCGGCTGAAGTATGGCCTGAGATTGCGTCCTAGCTGAAGCCTGAAGCAAAGGATGTTAAGAAACTGCCTTTGGACTTTTTCTATCCTATCAATATGAACATTGTAATATGGTGACCAAATAACACAACCATACTCTAAAGTGCTTCTAATCAATGCGTAATATAAATATTTGAAAGTATTTGTATTCCTGAAGTCTCTTGTGGAGCGAGAAATGAAACCGACCAACTTAGTGCACTTGGATATTAATATGTCATAGTGATTAATTACTACCAATTAACGACGCTAACTACTGGCCAAGAATTTGGTCCTTATCCAGTTACATTTTAAGCTGACCACTAGGCATAGCCTCTCCTGTGGGGGATTGATACGGTTTACATAAAAATATTACATTGGCGGGTAGTGGCAACCATATTTTGGACGACAGATAGATAATAAAATAATACTCCTTCTTTTTTTAAATTGCTGTTTGCTAGTCTATAGGTAATTTGCACTGTTTTATTTATGATACGAGTAGGTTGCTATTAAAGTCAACCAAGAATAATAACCAAACTTATTTTAATAGATACAAATGATATCAAAGAAAAAAGATTCGTTTTTGCATTTACTTATACCGTAATTTTATAATGGCTAACTGCTATACGAGTATAATATATATGCAAATTATGAAGGTTAGTAGAGCATCCATTATCAATTTGGCATAAGAAGTCAGAGCAAGCATTGGCATAAGAAGAGCAGAGAGCAAGAATAAGAAGTCAGACGCAATCATAAGCAACCATTGGGGAGTTATCGTCAGACATCGTAAACTGCGATCGAAATCCATTGAAGTACTAGGGTTGTCACTCAGTCAAGTCAAAGTCAAAAATTATTTATTGAGTAGGCTTAGCAACTAGCACTTTCGAATCGTCAGTTATGCTACTTATACATTTATATGGCGGAATGTGTTTATTTATCATTAATATTATTATAGTATTAAATTACACTTATCAATGTCTAGGTTGATAAGTGTAATCTATGATATTAAACTAAAACTTCTTGGAATTGATAAATATATTGTCTATAGATTTACGAGAGTATATTTCTTTTAATTATTTTGTTTGTCAGAAACGAAGTAATATTTTTCGATCTCGATAAAAATCTTCGGTTTGCGGGTTTACAATCAATAAAGTAAGTTTTTTTTTTTCAGAAAAAAGCGATGCTGATTGTATTGTTTGCGTTGTTTCGCCATCGAATATGCGAAAATTATTACTCACTATCCCAAGTGAAAAATTTGGAGAGTTTTGGATAAAAATTGTAAATACAATACAAAAATTTACCATTTAACTGTTATAATAACATTAAACTGAGATTCAGATTCTGTTCAGTTATTATTATTTGTATTATTTTAGTACATAATATTTTAGTTCATTAATATTTTAGTTCATTAATTTAGAACCATCGCCATCCCTAACAGGTTGTCATACGTCATTTCAATGGATTTCGATCGCAGTTTACGATGTCTGTATCGTAATAAAGGTGTAAAATAAGTCGCCTCGTTGTCATGTATTCAGTTCACAGCACGATGCGCGGCGTTTGACACTTTCTATTTCTGTTCAAACGTCAATCAGACGTGACTTGTGCTATACCGAATGACATAATTATACTCGACGGAATGAGGTTCTCTTCCTATCGATATAATAGCTTCACGATTGTTGGGAAATTTATAGGAAAAGCAGAGTTAATGCATCTATGGGGTCCTATTGCATACGAGAACGTGACATTTCCTGCATAATATCGGCGTGTAAAACGTGATGTCGGGCCAAACCGAGGGTATATTATCTTTCTGTGTAACGTGTACCCAAACTTACAATGATATGGGATAAGGGTCTATTTATGTTGCATCATTTTCGCTTCGTCATCATCTTAACGCTTACCCAGTAGTTGGATTTATTTAAAACTGATGACACTAGTCAGCCTTATAAACTTGTTCCATACATCTAGGAGAACGTCGGGTCGTCGTTCGTTCTCACCGAATGCACCGTAGATGGCAGAACAACCGCAGCCTGCGCGTGCGGCTACCGACCGCTTATGCTTAATGAAAATGGATACCGTGTAACGTGACTACTCCGATTGAGACGTAAAATACCATCGTGCCTTGAATCTATCGAGCATTGCAAAATAAAATACGAATTACAAAACGACTCAAACGGACATAGAAGTGTTGAGAAATAAATTAGAGCGATGGCCGTACGATCCTATAAAATGAAAAAAAAAATCTTATTCGCATCAATATTGAAGTGTTATTTACCCGGCTAACTAGCAGAGACAGGTTCAGTCAGCAGATCCCAAACCCAAATCCCATTGGCAGTCGTGAGCTAACCATTTGCTATCTCCATTGAATTTAACACAGACAAATCTCTTACCACAATAAAGCCTCTATATAAATAGTTGATAAGCCGATAACATCAAGCCTCATCTAGTTTAGTTATACAGGCGAAGTGCCAGTTTAATACATAAAGCATTACATAGAACTGCCGATCAGAATCGTAGTCTTTATAAGAAATATATTACAATTGAAATTGGTTACTTGTGAATAAGACTTAATGCGTTTCGATTTTGTACGATCTTTGTGATCGGATTTGCTTTGCACCGTTTAATCAGCGGGTCCCTAATCGTGGGCGGAATCAACTACCGAGTCCATCGAGCCGAGAGGTGCGGGTGCGGCCGATCTCGAGATAACCGATAGAAAGCGCCGTTGAAACAACACCAACCGCGTTACGCGCGCTGAGCAAACTCGAAACGGAACGTGCAAATATGGCTCGGGACGATGAGTGCTTGTGCAACGTTTGACCGCAGGAACAGGCACCAAAATGATGTACACACGTCTTTATTGTAAGGCAATAAGAACTTGACTGGATCATTATGAACACTTCACTGGAGTATCTACTTCTCCAGTTGACTGTACATGTAACAATAACTATGGTCATTCGTACATGTATGAAACAACGTATCAGGGGGTCTACTTCCTCAGAGGATTTATTCATATTCACTTAATACATTTTTTTAATGCTCTCTCATAATTTGAATTTGCTCACATAACAACTTAAATGAAATTTCAAACACCTTCAGAGCTCATAATATTACGCCTATGCGTTTTAATCTAATTTCATTTTATTAACTACTATTACGGTCTACTGATTAAGAATCTGGAAGTTAAAATTTAAACTAAAACAGTTTTAATTCCCAAGCGAGGCTAAAGTAATATTCTGTCAGAGGTAACTCCTATTATGCCATAGGGACCGATTAGAGGTGCGCTCACGCCAAAAGATCATTGGCTGCGCCCGTTTGGTCGTGGAATAAAGCTCGATTCGAAATCGACGCGCCCAATGTCAGAGCGCACAAGGTCGCCTCTCACGCCTGCCCGCCTCCACAATACAAGCATTGTAAGCAGTATACAACACGGAACAAGAACGCTGGGGACTCGGCTCGCCACTTGGCACTGTGTTATACACAGGGTCTGCCAACCTGGCAGACCCCGTGTATAAGAAGAAGTGCTATCGAACGATCCAAATGTTTTCCTAACCCTTTCGGACCCAGTCAATACAATAGCGCGGGTTATTGACCTTTAGTTGTCAAACCAAAAAGATATTGATTTTCAATTCTAAAAGATAAGACATAATGACATGTAAAATATTTTTTTATCAATAAATGATCGTATGGTATCGTATCGTAAAGGGTCGACAACATGGTTCTGCTATGTCTTAAGAATTATATAAGTTTCCACCACCAGGAACCAACGTTAATAAAATGTAGCATAATCCATATCTATATCCATACTAACATCATACATTATACCTAAATGCGAAAGTGTGTGTGTTTGTTTGTTTGTCCGTCTTTCACGGCAAAACGGAGCGACGAATTGACGTGAATTTTTAGGTGGAGAAAGTTGAAGGGATGGATAGGGACATAGGATAGTTTTTATCCCCGAAATCATCCCCTAAGGGGGTGAAATGGGGGGGTAAAAGTTTGTATGGAGCTGCGATATAAACGAGTTCCACGCGGACGGAGTCGCGGGCAGAAGCTACATAGTTATACAATAAAACCGACCGTTAATGTGAAATAAACATACTGCAAATACCTACGCCTAATCTCAAAACGTGTGAATTATGGTAAAACAGAAATACGTAACTTTTGAATTTAATTATAATATTTATTTAATTTCCTTACATGTTTACTGGTTAGAATGTAGCATAGGTTAGGTTACAGGTTACAACAGAGTAACCGTTTCGGGTAACACGGTGCAAGTCGATTATCGGTTGAACGGGCGTCTGGTGAAGTGTAAATAATCGATCACGTTTACCGATTCCTTATCGCGATTGGAGCTGCTGGTTTCCACGTGCCGGTCGGGCTTGCTTGTGGCAATTTGTTGCATAAATTTGTCCGACGTCACGAGTTATTATAACGTCTTTGTTTAAGGGCCTACGCATGCAAACTGCGTTTTTATAGCGCGCCGTCGACGCGCGTTTGTGTCAATTTACGACGGCGAGTTAAAAAAGTCTGCGCAGTCTGCCTGCATAGGCCCTAAAGTTTAATAGTTATAGTTTATAATATTGTTTTCCTCATAAAATGATTGGTCGTTGTGCTAGGGTGGCTCCGACAGCGCGGATACGTAGGTCACCGCCCTAGCCGGAAAACTTAGTTCGGCAGCCTATGCAGTAAGACGCATAAGACAGTTAACAAACCTTGAGACCGCCAGGCTGGTGTACTACTGTTACTTCCACAGTGTTATGTCCTACGGAATCCTGTTGTGGGGGAAAGCAGCTGATATTCAGACCATATTCGTGCTACAGAAACGCGCTGTGCGATCCATATACGAACTAAAAGCTCGAGAATCTCTCAGGGACAAATTTAAGGAGGCAAACATTCTTACTGTAGCATGCCAATACATTCTTGAGAATATCATGTATGTGCGGAAAAACCTTCACGAGTTCAAACTCAACAGCGATATCCACGACTTCAACACCAGAAGTAAAAACAAGATCGCAGTGAAGGCCAGTCGTCTCCGCAAGGTTAGCACGTCGTTCGTGGGGAACTGCATACGTTTTTATAATAAAATACCCACCGAAATTGTTAATTTACCGTTCAGTCAATTTAAGTCTCATGTTAAAAGTAATTTGCTAAGCAAGGCGTATTATACTGTCAACGATTTCTTAAACGACAAAAATGCCTTTAAGCCAGTAGTAGGCTAATTCTATTAGGAATATACCTAAATACACATTATAAGTACCTACCTGAAATAATTGTTCCATTTTATGTAAGAAGAGAGCACGTAATGCTGTTTCTCGCCGAGCAAGTCGCTTATTAATCTTTGTTCTTAACACTGTCCGGTGGCTTGAATATGTCATGCTCGCTTAAAGGGCTTTGCTTACGGTGGCGTCGTTGATCGGGTCGCCACCTTCCCTAACATATGGTTGAGGGAGGCGATGGCTGAGATATGCGTCATACTCGTGATCGGGTGCTGTTTGTGGAGTCCGGACTGTTCATGCTTGCAAGGGCATAGTACCTAACTTCTTAAATACTAGTGTTATTTTATTATTATTGTATTGACGAGAGACATCATTCCGATCTTGACACGTTTTATTGTTATTGACCATGTACATCACTGACAATATTACATTAATATTCCTTTTTTATTGTTTTGTTTGGACGCTTAGAGACCGTATACATCTCTACGAACATTGAATAATTATTAATTGTACTTGGACGCTCAGAGACCTTATACATCTCTGGAATACTGAATTAATATCATTAACTTTCTGTTAATGCACAGACCTTATCCTAATCGAATGTAATGGTCATATTTTGTTTTGTTTTCATTAACTTTGTGACATTTAGTGTGTTGTTATATCAGTCCTTAATGTGCAAATTTTAAATTATTATTGTGTAAGATTATTATTCTTTTATTGTAAGATTATTATTTTTATTGTAAATTACCGTTTGACATGTAAAAGTGCCCTTGTGGCCTATTTGCAGAATAAATAATTTGAATTTGAATTTGAATTTGAATTTATCGTGTAAATAACTTTAACACTTTTCCTGAGGCAAAAGGTACGTCCTATAAAGGCAGCAGAGTTTAGCTCACTTTTATTTTTATTTTCATAGGTATGTTACAGGTAATTTGTAATTTTAATTTAGATTTGTTTAGCTTTTCGAAGGTAATCGTCAATTTAAGATCTATTACCACAAATGTTAAATAAGCAGAGGGTAAATCACCAATAACTGGCCACCTCATTCTAAAAAATTACTCTATTCACATATTATAGAATTAATTTTTAGTATAAAGTGTTAATTACTGGCCCCCCTTCAATAACTGGCCACGTTATACTATATTGAATTCTATTCAAGGGGAACAGAGTTCAGTATGAGGGGGCCATAAATAATTAAATAAAATGAATAGCATTACTAATAGTTAGCATTAGTATAAACGCTATTGGGAAATATATATGATTCTTATCGGTTATTGCCATATTTATCCTATTTAATTTGCAGCATTGTCTAGAACGTGTTAGACTTTTTCAATAGAATAAAAAAGTACCTAACCTTTTTTACCTTTAGCATTAACGGGACGCAAGCATAAATTGAAATCGCGAAATCACGATTTAAGGATCAATCATGTTTTGGCATATCACGCACGTGCTAAATGTGAGGATCGCTCAATACAACGGGCGAAACCAGCTTATTGCTTTTTTACACATAAGTACCTACTTATAAATTGGATTTCGTAAGTTCATATTTATGTAATGTACACAATAGGGCATTATTGCATATAAGATGTGCAAAATCTCTTCAAATTTTCAAAAATCTGTTGAAACAATATTACTTGTCGCTGCCTTAAGTTGCCTTGTTGTCCTGTAATATATTTATATAATTGTGTTATAGTTTGTATGTATGTATCTATATATTTATACAATACTTATTTATGATTTTATGATTTCTGAAATTGTCATATAATGAGATGTATGCGATAGTAAGTTTTTTTGATTTATTCCTGCACTACCGGTTTACAACTCTTCTTGAAAATTTCCTGCTACCCAAAGGTTGTCTGGAAGAGATGGCTCTAAAGCGATAAGACCGCCTGTTGTTACCTCTATTTAACATTATGTACTCTTGTAACATGTTTTTCTTATGTTGTGGTGCAATAAAGAATATATTATTATTATATTATTAATAGGGTAGTTGCGTCATTTTAATATTGATACCGTAGTGTGCTAAATGGATAGTAAACCATCAAAACTATTGAAATAAAGTATAAATTAAAAAAAAATATCATAAAAAGATATTGAGCTTGAAAGTTCTGAAAAATATGATTTTGTTTTATTGTCCAAGAGTAAATTTTAAGCTACTAATAGAATCCTTACGTTTTTGTAATTTAATTTTTTATAACAACTTTGGACCTAAACCCAGTATTTCGCGACCGAAACAGCAATTTACTTGAATATCCATAAATATGATAAAACGATTAGTGTGACGAAAATGTGACGTCATACTTTAACGTCCATCTTTAACTCAATTCTTTGGGTATTTATTTTCTTTAATTGTAGTTGCTTTGCTCCCAAACAAGCATAAGTTCCTCTCCAAAAACTGGTTCGAATGGCATCGTAAATAAATCTTAGGTCACAAGCCTGCAGTATTTTGAAAACATACATGTCATGTACATATAGGTACTTATGACCTTATTAGTATTTATCTGTTAGTTCGAGATTTGTGTTTGTGAGAAAGTGACAAACACACATTTTAGTTAACAAAGGTTTGTTATGGTCTATGTATAAATAAGAGAGTTCATTTTTAGTGAAATGAATTTCCGATGATAAATATTGTCCCAAGGCCCCCCCGCCTTTACCTCAATAAATCTATAAATCCCTCCTTCCGCGATATCCGATATGTGTTTTTTCTTCTATGAGATATAGAAATACATTTATTTATTCACTCGCATCGAATACAGGGTGGAACCAAATACATTAACCATATAATTAAAAAAAACAGTATAACTTCCCGAATGCGGAAACGAAGTATAATACTTGCAGGATATTATTCAACTGCGATAGCCTGATATAGCTGTCAATTAATATAAAAAATATACATAATGTACTTTGCCATAAAGCAATAGTAGATTAGTAGATAAACTCGGTGACTGAATAAATTGTTATAACCTGTTTTGTTTTGTGTACAATAAAGTGCTTACATACACATACATACATACATATTTGACGAATTATGACTTTATGACGGGAAATATAATCCCATTCTTTGGTGTGCGCCAGGTTTATTTCATGTGGGAGTGGAAGAAAAAAAACTGCTCATTTTATAAAGTTAGTCAATGTGTTATTACGCGACCATATTAGCTGTCATCGGCAAAATCGGATACCTGTTTTTGTAATACGTCTGTATAATGTCATTCTTGTATTCTAAAGTAATTATTTAAGGCAGCGAAACTAGGCCGAAGTGAATGTTGAGTGAATACGGGAAAGTTTTAGGGCAGTTCGAATTAGTAACATAAATGTTTTGTAAGGCGTGCTGTATAAAAGTTTTAGTTGAGCATAAGTATCAGAGCAACTCAAGAACGGACCGATCCTGGTTAGTTATAACTTGACGAAAAGAAGGTACCTTTTAAAAACTGGTCATAATTGCATATCGAGCGCTACTTGGAAACTTGAATTTAGAAAAAAGTCAGAAGTGAAATCTACTCAGCGACTTGTGATCTCGATTTTGGCGTCACGACAGAAGAAATCGCATTAGGCCAGAAAGCCGAGTCAATCGAATGGAGACCGGGGCTAATTTAAAACCAAATAAAACAACACTTTTATCAAATCGAACCAGCTTAACAAGAAAAGCGTTGATGAAAAACTGCGAAATATAATATAAAATGAAATAAAGTTGTGTAAGTTATTGTAAGTTTCACGCGATTATATTGTATTAAGCTTCTGCCCGCGACTCAGTCTGCGTGGAACTCGTTTATATCGCAGCTCCATACAAACTTTTACCCCCCTATTTAGGGGATGATTTCGGGGATAAAAACTATCCTATGTCACCCTCCATCCCTTCAACTATCTCCACTTAAAAAATCACGTCAATTCGTCGCTCCGTTATGCCGTGAAAGACGGACAAAAAAACAAACAAACACACATACACTTTCCCATTTATAATATTAAGTAGTATGGAAGTATGGATGTCAGGTTTTCTTTGGATAGTTATTTATGAATTTTTATTACATTTATCCGCTTGCTTTTATCGGCTTTGGTAGTAAATGGACAGACACAATCACTATCGCATTGATTATACACTAGCTTATGCCCGCGACTCCGTCCGCATGGAACTCGTTTATATTATAGCGCCATATAAACTTTCATTCTACAAATCACCTCCTCAGGGGATAATTTCCGGGATAAAAACTATCCTATGTCCTTCCCCGGGATCCAAACTATCTCCATGTTACATTTCATCTCAACCCGTTTACCGGTTTAAGCGTGAAGAGGTAACAGACAGACAGACACGATTCCGCATTTATAATATTATAGTATGAATAGTATGGATACAGTATTAAACAAATCTGAATAGGGTTAAATCCGGAGGCTACCAAAAACTGTTTCAACTAAAGTAACGGATTTATTTAAAACCAGCCACACCGGAAAATATATATTGGGTTATGGCGCCCACCTGTCACGAAAAAGAAAATAAACGATAGAAATAATGGACTTGTGGACTTGTTTTAAACAGAATGACGGTGCGTAAAGGATTTTTCAACACAATTGCTCGTAACGTACCTCTTATTGTGTCGCTTTTAGGCTCATAATCCTGGATATTAAAAACGCGTGTTTTATAACATTACAACACTTGTGTGTTATGGTTATATCCCGATTAAGTCACGTTGGCACCTTGCAGGAAGATATATGCATGAACACGGTGCATTCTTAAATTAACCGGGTTGTACAGAATGTACAGCTATTTTTTTAATTTTCTGCAAATGGATTCTTACTCGACTAATCAAATTAAATCCTTTTTGTTAATTAATTGACTATTTCTTTATGTATATAATATGGAAACGTTTAATTTAGTAAAACTATTCACTTTTCATAACATTTTACATGAATTAAATACAGATAACATTTTAAAACGAAAATATAATTTTATTTTGTATTGGCTGTTTAGAGATTTCTGTGCCCACACTGCGCAAACTTCACGAAAAAAAAAACACTGTTGGGCGCCCTTATAGGTTATTTATTTCACAAATATTTGTAAAATTTATTTATGCGTGTTTGGTTATTATCAAACATGTTGACTTGTGGTGACTAGAAAAGTGATAAATAGAATGGACGCCACTGGAAATTCTTGGCGATGTGCAATTGTGAGTAAAAACCTGTTGTCATCTTAATGATTTGGTTAATGTAAAGTAAATAATTTGGCAGGCCTATAACATTTTCATCTTATGAAAATGATTTTTTCCTCGCAAAATGTGTTGAAAAACGTCGTATGATACGCGTGAGCTTTGATAATTACATCCTCGGCTTCCTTATCACGCTCACCTGCGGTTCGCGTGAACAATTTCGCCTCTGATGTAATTATCAACCTACCTCACTTGTATCACAATGTACTATTATAATATTATAGCAAGTAAATCAATCCACATTGATTGATCATTCATATTCTATAGCTTGTGTGATTAACTATTTATGTAACTACATCCGCAGAGGAGGATAAAGTTTGATATATCTAGCTACTAGCTTCCGCCCGCGACTTCCTCTGCGTGGACCCGCAGTAAAAACTATCCTATATTTTAATCTAGGCTATAAACTACCTTAGTGCAAGATTTCATCCAAATCGGTTGAGCCGTTTAAGCGTGATTGAGTAACAAACGTCTAAACATCCAAACTCTCGCATTTATAATATTAGTAGGATTGTTATATCATAATATTTATAATATACCAGTGTACCTAACTCGTTTTACTACCGAACAATATCTAACAATGTTAACAGATAAGTAAAGATAGATCCCGGAGATGACAACATTGACAACCAATACGATCGGTTTCAACAACAATGTTGGAATTGAATAAGTACTGTGCAAGTATAGGTCAAACAAAACCTACGGCAGTCAGTCAGTCTTATTACCTAAACATGGATAGTGGTATCTTTGCGTCAGTCATGGCCGAAACGCACTGACAGCGGTGGCGGAGCGGCGCGGTGCGGCGCGCAGGCGGTACCGGTTGTAATGTTCGAGCTAATATGAAATGATCCGCACAGAGCGGCGCGGCGAGGCGCGGATTTCTGTGCGGACCCTTTCGTATTAGCTCGAACATTACAACCGGTACCGCCTCCGTACCGCCCCGCGCCGCTCCGCTCCGCCACCGCTCCGCCACCGCTCTCTGTGCGTTTGCATCTTTACTCATTCACGTAAGTAAGTAGTTCATTTTGTAATTGGTATAAGCAAACTGCGTAAAAGTTAAGGGCGTAAATACTTAAACTATGTTCCATTGTATAACTCTGTTGTTTACATTTTGTTACCTTGCTTAAGTAAATAAATAAATAAATAAGGCTTTAGTATGCGTTCATTTTACGTCGACTGTATCATATGTAGTCAGTCGTCTACAGGTGGCAAATATCCATAACATAGTTATTTTAGTTTGAAAAGTGTTACTAACGTTTCAGAAGGCGATCTACTTTCTTCACTTTCTTTACTTACATAAAGGGAGTTTAAACGTTATCTTTTGTCAAGATGATAACTTTTTTATCTCGAGTACGTGACAAGAATGGATTAAAGAGAAGCCACGAATCGACCGTTTTTAACTTTTATTTTATTTTGTTCCTTTTAACCAAACTGACTGGGTGTATAAATTGTAGTATGTTTACCAGCTACCATTATCGCTGGTAATTCAAAGGTGGCTTTCCAAATACGATGCATCTTTAAAGGTCTTGCTACGGACTCATGCACCTTTCGTAACATGAGATAATATTTAAAGTAGGTAACATCTGGAAAACGAGAATTAATGACACCTGTCGATGGCATTGTAATTGGGGATTCTTGTAAATAAAATAAGCCATAGAAATAATGTCAAGCAGTTACTCAGTAGACAGATGTAATTTCTTATTGAATTAATTGGTACTTTTTACATTAGAACAACACATGTACATGGTGCGAGTACGTTTTTTTATGGATAAAGAAATAGAACTGCTTTTTTCTTTTGGACTTTTGGTAGGTACCTATGTCGCTCGGACGGATCTTATGTATACGACTCTTTTGTGTTACCAAATTTGTTTCGATATAATTAATACATTATGCAGCTTACGTCTATAATATTATGTACATTTGATAGAACCAACTACGTGGATAGCCATTTATCCTACTAATATTATAAATGCGATAGCTTGGATGTTTAGATGTTTGTTACTCAATCACGCTTAACGGGCTCCACCGTAATATAGGATTAAAATATAGGATAGTTTTTACCCCGCTTCAAATATTTGCGCAATTCTCGTTATAAATAGTGTTTTCAAAGTCTGTTTCGCAAACGTAAAATTTCGTATTTTCAATTTAATTTTGTACGATAGTCCAAACAGTGATGAAGGAAAATATGATTGACTTCATAGTTATTGACGTTGCAACAAAAACAATTGAAAATTGTTTAACAAAGCATTTTTTTTTAAATACAACTTTGTTACATTTGGAGCTGTAGAGTAGAATACAAAAACATCAATTAGAGTGCGATATACACTTTCACAATGAGTCATTTAGACTGTTACTGCAATATTATCGTGACTTTACGCACTGCGGTAAATATTAGCGTTACCTATCTAACTTTATTTACTCATTGTGATGAACAGACCTTGAGAAACATTTACTTAGAATGTAACACGGCATGATATTGATCAAAATTCGAATACAATTATGCCAAGATTATTCCATATAACGATGACCTTTAAGCTTGCTTTCCTTCTTCCCTGTTTCGTGAATCGTCTTATATTTATAAACTTGATGCCACCCATGAGGAATGTGGACTAAGTGAAAAGTATGATATATCTTCGATATGAAAGGTGCCTAAGAATCCTAACATACGTAACACACACTACAGTAATCGACAAAGTAAATATTATTATAGCACACCCAACTTATTACACGTCATCCACAGCTGAATTAAGCCAAAATCTAACTATCATAGTAAACTAAACTTCAAGTCATACGACGTATAGCAACTGACAGCGTGAGTCATTCAGTAATTGACTGAGCAGTACATAAAACACTATACGAGCGGTTGGCTCCTGGTCTTACAAGTCAATGATATGCGATTACTTCAACTGAGTTTAAACCCTTCACAAGTTGCCTTGAAACAGTGTTTATTATTATTTTTCAAAGTATGCATATTCATTGCGTAATTTGAGTGTTTTATATGGGGTTATTGCAACATAAGACTATGTTTTTTAAATGATTAGTGTAAATCGCCAATAACTGGCGACCTCATATTAAAAATGAACTTTACCTATAGGTATAATAAAATTCATTTTTAATATTTTTATCATAAGGTGTTAATTACTGGCCGGCCTTCAATAACTGGCCACGTTATACTAAATTTAATTCTGTTTGTAGTGGAACAGAGTTCATTTTTAGTACCTATGGTCATACAGCCATCAATTACTGGCGATTTTCTAATTAATAAATATGTATAGTGTTGTAGATTTTTGTAGAGCCATACTTGGACGACATGTCTCTGATTAAGAGTCCGTATATAGCCGTTTGCTGAATTCGCTAAACTTTTTGAGGTCATATCTCATTAAATATTCGTTTTCCTAAAGATTTTATTGTGTAATATGAAAGATCATTTCATTCAAGTTTAATAAGCGGAAGAATTGTTTACATTTAGCCCTCAATTTACCATATTTTGGCTCAGTCCAACCGCTGTTTTCTCAATTTTCGCTCGGAGACGTGTAAAACGACGTGGATTTGAAGAACTATTTGATTTCTAACCGACATGAAACAAATATATCCATATTGGAATGATAGTCTTCTTAGGAATAAGCGGAAAACATTTTATAAGTTACATATTAAATTGTTGAGTAAAACCGTATTTCCATCCAACAACTTTTGAGTCAAAACACGCGAAGAATCGCCAGTATTTTTGGCCATTTAGCTCATTATTTCAAAAATATGAAGTCATAACAAGAAACTCTAGTTTAAGCGCTATTCGTACAAACAAAAATATATTTATGTGTAGAAGTAAATTTAAGCATAAAAAATATTTGAAATCACACTAAAGTTCGTAATAAAACACCGTGCACGGCGCTCGATTCGGCAGTACCGGGTTAGCCGTTGTCCGGGTTGGACCTGTACGTCGTGTAATTGTGGCTATTCACGAAGGCTACCCCTCGACTAAAATATTATTTTGATCTCCGGCTAGACATAGTTGTTACCAACGTCGGGGTCAAACTATACTAGTGAGACATTCGTGAGGCTAATCGAGACAACTTACGAATTGTATAGCTCCAATGTCAAATATTTTACGAGTGATCGTGATACTTGATGAATTTTTATATTCGACGCAATCCTATCAAGTTTGGGCTCGTTTAATTTGTCTTGACGAGTACTTTGGTATTATATGGTAACCAGGGTCCGATGATGGACCTGGAAGGTAGCCATGGGAACTCCGTAATTAAACGACGCAACCCCATCGAGTTTAGGCTTGATTAATTCGTCTTGACGGGTACTTTGGTCACCAGGGTCTGACGATGGAGCTGGAAGGTGGTCATAGGAACTCCGTAATTAAACGACGCAACCCCATCAAGTTTGGGGTCGTGTAATTCGTCTTGACGAGTACTTTGGTTCTATATGGTAACCAGGGTCTGATAATGGAGCTGAAAGGTAGCCATGGAACTCCGTAATTAAAAGACGCAGCCCCATCGACTTTGGGCTCGTTTGACATATCTATATGATATGGCGTGAATATGCAACTCCAACAAATATAGGAAAAATTAAAAATCTAAAAAGTTAAAAATTTAATAAAAGGAGAAAAGCTTGTTATAAAACAAGCTTTTATTATTTGTTAATTAGTTATTGTTATTAGTTACATCAGTCCACTTTGTGGGGGGTCCAAGGTCCAACGGCCATCACTTTTTCATTTGTAACATTCACAAGTACTTACAAACCACCGCCATAATATGCAGGGTTGACAAAAATAACAATATGAATAGTGCAAGTATCGGTCGCGCATTCGCTCCAACGGTGCGCTATACAGCTACAGTAAGCTTGTGTGCGTGCTAGTAGTATTTACACACACACTACGCACTACGCGTCTCAAAATACCGAATCCTGAGCGAGCGCTTTTTTCAATAGCACTGTTAAAGGCTATAGCTAAAATCGGCTTTTTTCACAAAAAAAATTAAGCTATTTCTGCTTCTTCTTCTGCAGCTTTGATAGTAATTTGTACAATATCATTCCACCACTTGTATAGAACTCGCGCTTTTAAAGTGTATTATCGTTTTGCGTCTTGTAAGTCATTTATGACCTACGTATAGTGATAATATTTGCTGAAGTTGTTTCATCTTTCACTTTAGTTGTGGACGTACGGTGCAACATGTTTTATCTCCATATCTTTTTATCGCCCATCTTTTCCTTGGTCAGATTCTTACTATTCATGTCGCTAATGTAGTATACTATAAAACAATATTCATAAATTGATTGGTTTTATTATTTTAGATTCAAGTATGGCGCCTAGGAAGACAAACCGTTCATTTGGTAAAGTAAAGAGAGAGAAAATATTTAGTTGTCCTAAAGATTTAAACCAGACTATAACGAAATCAGCACAACGCTGGAATCTGGAAAGGTTAACGAATTATTAATATTTATCAGGTGATTAAGCTCATACGTTAGGTCAATCAACTGTAATCAAAAATAAAGTGTACCTACATTTCTAAATTACCTAGTATTTTATTTCAACACATACACTAATGTTATACTATAATTCAGGTAAAAACTATTCACCTAGAATTGAATAACCTGGAAACTGAAAACTCTAACAGTAGTTAATTATCGACCTAGTGAGCGGAAGCGAATAAGGTCGCCGTTTCAGCTTTGCATTGGACAAAAATGCTTTCGTATGTCTGTCCGGATTTCCGGCTGTTCTCCTCTAGAGGTCGCATTTCTCAACCGACGTGAAAGGGCTTCGTTCAAAATTGTCTAGCTATCGCGGTTCTTGAGATACAGCCTGGTGACAGACACACGGACAGCGAACGGGTCCCGGTTTTTACCCATTGGGTACGGAACCCTAAACAAAGGCACCAGTTGGCCATACGTTTCCAGCAAAGCCAAAGTTACTAAGTTTTAAGATGAATAAAGATAAATAAATATTGGGGACAATCTTACTCAAATCGACCTAGTCCCAAACTAAGGGAAGCTTGTACTGTGGGTTCTAAACGACGATATACATACTTATATAGATAGGTAAATAAATACTTAAATACATAGAAAACCAATATCCATGACTCAGGAAGAAGTAAATGCCCATACCGGGATTCGAACAGAGCCTCCAGCTTCGTAGGCAGGGTCACTACCAACTAGGCTAAAGCAGTCGTCAAACAAGTAAGTACTTGAATGAATTTTGAATTTCTAGTAATTACATAAATACATTATAATTAACGATACAGTTCTAAGTAGGTTCCCTCTGTTTTGGCATATTTTTGAAGTGAAAACTTCTTTAGCGGCGCTGAGCACTTTTTGGGATGGGGAAAAATTGATAAACTCGTGACAGTCGTGACAGATTTTTGTGATGTCACGTGACCGTAGAATTGGGAGAGATTCGGGACGAGGCATGGGGGCGGGAGGGAAAACGGGGGATTGACTAGGGGCACATAGTTCTAGTTTGTACTTTATTGTTAACAGTATGAGGTCGTAACACATTTTCCGTAAATGCAAATTCCATTTTGTTTAAAAAAGCAAACTCTTATATTTTTTGTTAGCCGATTCGACTTCATTCAAAACTGAACACTATTCGTAAGAGTATAAAGCCGTTAAACACTTTTTGCAATTGCATTGTCTGCAAATAAATATGTAATTTTGTCCACGCGTCCTTTACCGTTTTGCCATTGAATAAATTCGAATAGTTCGAATTTGGACGTTATTCCTAAAGAGATAGCTTTGAAAAATATTTAGCAATGGCAAAACAAATTGGTATTTTATTTCATCGTCTCCTTCATCAATTTTGCTGAGTTAAGTTGAACTATAGCGTACTACTAATAAGGCTGTTATTAGATATATTGGCACGCAGGGGGAGGGAGGGGGGAGGAAGGGTTTTTTTTTGCAAAATTATAATTATTCAAGTTTTCACTTCTGCCGGCACTCCCGGAGTGCAACCCGGTCTTTTTTTTAGTAGGAATTCAATTTCGCATAATCTATGTAGCCATAATTGACTTTTCGCATAATAAACTGTTTTGGCAGAATTGAGATTCGCATAGTTCGATTACGCTGAATTTCAATAGCCCGAATATTATTTGTGCATAATTTTGATACTCCGTATCATGTTCACACAGAAAATACATGAGTTTTTTTTTTGTTGATTGCCTGATATTTTATTTCAACACAACACGTATAACAAATATACAACACATGTGTTGTATATGTATTTATATATACAACATTTATATATTTATATGAATATAAATATTAAGTAACGGAAAACTCAGATAAAACGGTTAAAGTATCAAAACTTTTCTACGCCGACCTAGCACTCGCTCGACCCCCACCACGACACCTGCGCTGGCGCGCTCGGGAGACGGGTAATATACCTACAATCGAACTTTTGCCGGGCCGCCACGGACTCTTAAGAGTTCCATGAACTTAACTGACATGATAGAGTTAAATCGAAAACTCCAGTCCAGGGATCATATACCGTAATGTTTTCATACAAAAATAACGGTATTCAATTTACGTTAGGCACCTCGCTTGTTATTTCATATATTTGTACCTGTTCTAATTGACTGCTCTAGTATTACAGCGTCACTACCTAAATATAATTACGGAATGTGGAAAAAAATATTGCAAACTGTGAAGTTTCAGTTCAGACTGACGTGAATACATAGTGTTTTTGAAAATGATAACCTAAACTAAGGGCTTATATTAGTTGTTATTTTATTACGAGAAACAAAACACACACAATGACATTATCTATTTTGTAGCTACTTTATAAACATAAACATACTCAGTTCGTAGGGCTTTGTTGTATGTATAATATTATAAACAAAGATATGCAATACTAAAACAAGACGCATAACAAAAGTACCTACGTCACATTAACCAGTTTAAGAGTGGGTTGCATCAATCTGCCGGACCGGTCAGATGCATTAAAATATTGACGACGTAAAACCAACCGGTCCTTAATCTTTTCAGGCTACGTCAAATGGAGTAGTCTCTCACGCCACACCATTGTCATACCGAATTCGATTTTCGGCCCTACACAAACGTATGAAGTAAGAAGATGACGGAATAAGCCGTCTTGGAATTAGACTGGTGGTGCGGAATATTTCCGATAAGTATTCGTAGGGTCATTGCCAAATAACAACATGCTTGCACACTTATGAGCTTAGACAACACGATACGCGGATTCTTGCGTATATCGTTGAGTTTTCACAAATAAAAATATAAAATGCCAGAATACTGCCAGTTCGTTTGCTTAGTCTACGAACATCACCTTAATAGAGATATGAAATAAAAACGTGTGATTTGACTGTAACCCTGTATTTAATAGCCGTTAGTTGTATTGTATCGTATGGATATGTAGAACAGAGCGTTGTTTACGCATGGATGCCGACCTGTGGTCCGAGTGCCCGCCCTTCCTCCGTGGTCGCCGTGTTGCCGGTGTCGGCCGCGGCTAATCCCAACCATGCGGGCCCGCATGACGCCCGCTCCAGGCACCACGCTCGTCCATCAGTCAACGTTTCCACCGCAATTGTACACACTTGGGACACTCCAGGCGCGAATCATTAGCCCGTAACACACGCACTCACACGGAACTACCGTTCCCTAACCACATAACGATACAGTTACTGCACTGTTTCCTGAGTTGACACTGCTACAATCGTCCAATGTTTCCCAAACAATAGCCACGATAACGATTTCATGTAAATCGAAACTGCTATCTGTATAAACAAACTTATTGTTTGACTTTACCAGTATTTCATACCTATCAACACTGAAGCACAGTCTGGGGACGTTTACATTGATAATTATTCGACAGTACCAGAACCTGGGACAACATTAACGTGATAAGAACAAAAACAGCGTAACAGTCCGTGTAGTTTGAATGCTTTTACCATACTGGCTGTCGGCAGCTGTGCGAGACTGAGAAAAAAAGAGAAAGAACTATTCTATGACGTAGCGTGGCGGAGGTGTAGCCCTGTAACCGGCGATATCGCCGCACGCAGACAGGTACCATAAAACGTTGGCGATAGAGCGCAGTTTTCCTAACTTCACATAGTACGCTACAGCTGAGTCAGTTTCCTCGAACTCTGTGTGTGGAAACTCGAGTCAAGCTGAGCAGCAGTCATTGAGTGAGACAAGGATAGCAGCGGAGCCCGAACGAAGGCGACTCGGGCCGATCGTACACCGAACGCCAAGGCCGGCTCACGTCACGTTTAGCGAAGACTAGACACGCCTGCGTGTGTAACTACATAAAGCACAATATATATTATGCATGGCTGCAGTTTATTACACTGCTTTATATCTACCTGGAACCGCACCTTCCTGTTTTACCACGAAATGTAACAGAAACAAAAACACCGAGCACGAAGAAGATACTGCTGTAAACTACTTTAAAATTAATCTTCATTTTCGAGTTATGTTGACAACAGGCGAAAATAATAATAATAAAAACTTACTTTATATAATAATAGATAAAGATAACACTCAAATTAAATACCTAACTACCTATTGCAGACTTAATGTTTAAAATAACTAATAGAAAGCAGTACAAATTCGTACGTTAAAAAAGAGTTTTTGTTTAATAGTGGGAAAAGTTATTCGCATGCATTGTTAGTCTGAGCAGGTATGTAATGTTGGTGTGGGATATATAAAGTTGGAGTATCTTTTCGTAGTATGTTGATCAGTATGCCAAGTGTTGGGTACAGAAACTGGTGAGTTTTCTCTCCCAGCATCCGTTTAGCCAAGTGTGACGATAGTCGGCTATGTATACATAGGCAATGACTGTATTCACACTGCATTAGCAAATTTTCCCTATTTAAGTTTTTGTGCTCATCAATTTACGATTCTTATTGTTCTTTAGTAGGTATATAAGTATACACCATCGTCCACTATTACATATGTATTATTATTAATATGGCTTTTTCTGTGTGCATTTGCGGGACAATGATCTAATGAGTGGTAATGAAGTCGTAAGTAACAAACACACTTATTTGATTACTACCCAACACAATAAATAAATGAAAACTGTTGTCTTATGTTATAATTTAAGACGTTCCAAATGTAGAAAGTCAGATCCCAGTTGCGTAATTAAGTTTTTCCATACATGTGTAAATGTTAGTTCGCATGATCAATAAGGATGCGATGCGTAGGCGGGCGGGTCAACGCCCGCCCAGGACCGTTTAGGTCCTTTGAGTCCTTTCGAAATGCAGACTTTGATGGGATAGAACACTTTTTCGTCTGGGAGTAATTGTTAAATCGTTTACGCTGTTTGTTCTGAAAGCGAAGTCAGGATTTTTTGACGTAAATATTTGTTTTGACCAAACAATGCCTATCTACTTATCTTCTTCTTAGTCGTTCACTCTTGTCAGAGTGGTCGTGGTTGCGTAGACGAGGTACATGGAGCGGTGTTTGATGGGTCTTCTTTTTCGAGGATTGCTCTCTTTGCAATTTCCTTCCACTTCTGCCGATTGGATGCGTCGCGAGTACATTGGACCATGGTGGACTCAGTAGTTTTTTTTATGGAATCGATCCAGCGAGTTGGTGATCGACCTCGAGCTCTTTTGCCTTCCACCTGGCCCTGAACCACCAGCCTCTCCATAGAACTCTCATTTCTAGAGATGTGACCAAAGAACTTAATTATTCGTAGTTGCACAGTTGACGAAAGCCGCTCTTTGATGTCCAGTTCTTTGAGGATAGAAATATTTGTGCGAAACGCCGTCCATGGGATCCTTAGGAGGCGTCTCCAGCACCACATTTCTAGCGCGTCGTCATTTTGCGTCGATCCTGTAGCCTCAGGGACCAGGTTTCGGCTCCGTAAAGAAAGATTGGGAATATGAGACATTTCATCAATCTAACTTTAGTCTTTTTGGTAATCCTTCGGTCCTTCCAAATATTTCCCAATCGTTCTACTGCTGACCTGGTGATGGCACATCGTCGCCGAATTTCGTCGCCGCACCCTCCGGTACTGGAGATAGTAGAGCCGAGGTATATATAATTGTGTACGACTTCGCAGTTTGCTATACTCTGTACGTTAGTTTCACTCAGTTCAGACCGGTCTACTATCATCATCTTGGTCTTGTCTCGGTTAATAGCGAGTCCAAATTTGAGGCTGGTAACTTCAAGACGAGTCAATAAGGTTTCCATGTCTTCTCTAGTTTGTGCGAGAAGGGTAGTATCATCAGCGTATCTGAGATTATTTATTAGGCGTCCCCCAACTGATATACCTTTGTCCCATCCCTGTACTTATACCTAAATAATATTGCCCCCTAAAAGAAGTTAACTTAAAAAATAGATGACATAATACTTAGATTAAAGTGTTCGGTCTTGTATATGTTAGGTCCTTAACCTATCAAATTGGCGTTTTGTATGGACCATTTTATGAAAAGTGTGATTTTGATATTTAAATTATTGTTTTTGACGACCGCTTTAGCCTAGTTGGTAGTGACCCTGCCTACGAAGCAAGAGGTCCTGGGTTCGAATCCCGGTAAGGGCAAAAATTTGTGTGATGAGCATGAATGTTTGTTTCTGAGTCATGGATATTTTCTATGTATTTAAGTATTTATATCTATTATATATATCGTCGTCTAGTACCCATAACACAAGCCTTACTGAGCTTACTATGGGACTAGGTCGATTTGTGTAAGATTGTCCCCTTATATTTATTTATTTTATTTATTTATTTATTTTTATTTATGTCATTTAATATCGAAATAAAAAATAATGTGTAAGTTGCAATAGAAATGAATAAATTACGTACAACATAATATATGTGAAAAAAAAAACGCCGTAAAAATTCATAAACATATTTTTTTGTTTCTATCGCAGTATTTTAAGGCAAATTCTGTTCATTAACTCTAGAAGCAAACAATTAAACTTTATCTAAATATTATAAAGAGGAAAGATTTGTTTGTATTGAATAGGCTCCGAAACCACTGGACTGACCTCAAAAATTATTTTACCATTAGAAGCCGACATTATCCCTGATGAACATAGGCTACTGAGGTTGAGGAAAATCCTTCATTCCCACGGGAAAACGGAAAACTAACCGTGCAAAGCCGGGCCGGGCAGCTAGTTGGTAATAATTTTACATACCTAGCAAAAACACCAACCTTATGGTCACCCTATTCGACAAGACTTGGTGTGTAGCTTAATGTGACAGTTTAACGTAGCAATTACCTAAATTATGTACGTAAATTAAAAACTTTTTTTTAAATTAACTAGTTAACAAACAACGTTTACATATTTTCGCTGTTCTCAGGTCCACAAGTTCAAACTATGTACAGTTAAACGGTAAGAACCAAATATTTTTGTTTACTACTCAGGATTCACCCCGTATTTGTCTCTACATTATACCTGATGCATTCATGTCAGTACGTACTCACAGACTTGAAATGGGAATGTAGGTTTGTATTTATGTCTTTCTTTATGTGCATGTTCTACTGCGGACCTGTGGTCGATGACACTAGTAGGTAGGCATATTAACTTACACGTAAGTTTTAAATTGTGTACTTACAAATAGTAATGTGCGTGATGTGATGTGTCGACAGGTTTCAGGACTCGTATTTGAAAGGTGCCCATAAATAAGTGGTATTAACATACCGTCCACGTTTGTGTCTAGGTACTTTCTTTTTTATTCCAAGTTTGTTAACATAATGTAAATGTCATTGAATGTCGTCCGACCGGTTGAGATGAAATAAACTCTTTTTTCTACCACTTCGATATCAGGATGGCCCCCTGTTGTTTTAAACTGCAAATTTTGTTTTAATTTATCATGGTTGGCATGCTGTGTAAAGATCAGGTTGTGTAGTAGGTACAGTTGCAGTCCCTAGTAAGCAATGATTCAGGTATTTAATGGATCAGGACGAAGCGGTAGGATCACGTGGCCGGAGGGATCTAATTGGTGACATATCGGTGTCATCGGTCGGATACCAATAAGAATTGTTTATTGTTTGCACGTAACCCAAAAGCTAGTTTTAAGATATCACTCCTTTATTCCTAGTTTGAACTCAGTCTTCTAATATCATAGAAACCAAACGAAAGTGAAACAAGTAACAATGCAACTTCGTTCATGTTCCTAAACGCTCTTACTTGGAACGCGTACTGGCTAATTGCTTACACAGTTTCTATTTCCGTGTACGGCCGGACTACACTACCCTGAATAAAGAACATAAGTGCTATAGACGTATCTAATAAGTCTTTTCAACAGGTGTAGCCACTTTAGTTTGGACTTTATATCGTATGTAAGAATTATGACAACTCGTATTTGTGAATTGTTTTACGTATGTTTCATGGAATAATTGATCCCGGAAAAATCTGGTGATAATTTTATTTGCAATCATTGATAATTTTATTTGTGTGGGTTGTTGTACTCTTAGCTATATTCTTTTATTATGTTTAGCATTCATATAAATATAATTTAATGATATTATATTACATCGCACCGACTGGAGCAAAATGTACATTAATACTAGGGCTCCCGCTACACGTGTAAACCCGCCCGCCCGAATACCCGTGTTCTTAAGCCCGCGGTGCTAAGCGTCCGTTCCACACGGACACGCCCGAACCCGCCCGGTCCGCGGGCGGGTACCCGGGTACCCGTGTACCCGTACACACGTACCCGCGGGTTCTAATTACACGCGGGTTCGGACCGTCCGCGGCCGTTTGAGTTGAGGCAAATATAATTTATTTATTTCATTTTACTCTATTTGCATTAGCAACTCTATGGGTTTGGTGGGTATGATGTTGTTTTATATTAGGTATGTGCCAAAAGGAAATATCGCAGGAAGCCTATGTTTGCTCTATTGCGTCATAATATTGTATAAACCCAGTATTTTATTTAATGATTGCAAGCAGTGCTGTGAAACATATCCAGTTTGCTGTCGCTGTCCAGTATATCATTGAGAAGAGTCAGGGCATGGTGCAGTGGTGAGTGTGATAGGGCACGAGTTCGTGCCGCCGGGACAGCGAATAGAATGCGGCAACGGGGTCGGAGTTGAATACTGGGATGGGACGCACTTGGAGCGAAATTACAGATAGCAAAGCAGGGCTACTAATTTGGCCGCGTATTAAACGAAAGAAGTATTTTATGAGGGACAAATTCCTTCTGCACTCTATAGAAGTATAGTTGACCATTCCTAGTATAAAGAGAGTGGGATAGCGATAAGGATAATAACCATACAGTTTACGAAAAAGGAAGCGTACGAATGATTTTTGCACCCTCTCCAACATAAGGGTGTACTGCTGTTCGTGGGGGCTCCATATTATCGCGTTAGATTCAAGTCGGCTACGAACGTATGCGTTGTATAATATACTAAGGGCACTTTGCGAGTCTAGAAATTTACATTGGCGGATTACAAAGCCCAACGATTTTCTAGCGGCATTACAAGTAGTAACAATGTGGTCATTAAAAGTGAGATGCGGGTCGAACCAGGTGCCAAGGTCACGAGCATTTGTGACTTGTTGGAGGGGCTTGTTTTCAGTTGAGTAATTGTAATGAAGGCGATGATAAGCACGAGTGTAAGACATTACTGAGCACTTATCTTCATTAAGGAACAATTTATTATGAGTACTCCAAGCACAAACACTGTTGATATCCACTTGTA
This sequence comes from Epinotia demarniana, assembly GCA_945867215.1. Taxonomy (NCBI): domain Eukaryota; kingdom Metazoa; phylum Arthropoda; class Insecta; order Lepidoptera; family Tortricidae; genus Epinotia; species Epinotia demarniana. The sequence continues at coordinate 19,380,940 of OX244260.1, read as the reverse complement.
ATTTAAAACAGTCTTGATGATCACTGATCGGCTTAACTAATTTTAAATCATCAGCAAACAATAAGCACGTGGAGTGTTTTATGGATGCCGGCAGCTCGTTAATAAGAATGAGAAATAAGAGAGGACCAAGATTACTACCTTGCCCTATTCCAGAAAAAACTGGGTATGAATTTGACCTGGATTATATATTAGGGAAGTGGAAGGGGCAGGTGGAAGGGGTCTTAAGGGACATAGGATATAAACGAGTTCCACGTGGACGGAGTCGTGGGCAGAAGCTAGTAAGTCTCATCCCATAAAAAATATTCATGGAAAAAAGAGGCTGTCTTTAAACTCTTCTTAAACTTAAAAAGTTGTTAGACATTTCGTAGAGCCAAGTCTCAGGCATTCATTAATCTTTATTTAATCATCGTCATCATTATCATATCAGCCGAAAGACGTCCACTGCTGGACATAGGCCTCCCCCAAAGAGTGCCAAAGTGACCGGTCCTGCGCCACCCGCATCCAGCGGACTCCCGCAACCTTTACCAGGTCCTCAGTTCACCTTGTGGGGGCTTTATTTACTTGCTAAATAAAATTTTACGTCACACCTGGCCATAATACGAGTTTTACTGCACGCTGCGCATAAACACCTGCGATCTGGGGCATTCACGAATTCACCGCTCTAGTTACGTAATGTACTATTGTGACTTGGTAATCGCACAATACTACATAGTTTTAGGTATGCAAAATTTCATAAATGCAGTAAAGTCTCATCATTATTTCTAAATTGGGACCGGCCAATTTTAGACCACCAGCTTCGTTACTATTATGGTTCAAAACCAAAACTAGATTAATGTTGCTACATTATTTTTCACATTTTAAGCTCAAATAAAAAGCTGGGGGCACGGCGGTGCCCCCGCCAAGTCGAGCAAAAAAGCGGCACTGCCATACCATCTTTTTTCGAAGCAGTTCAGGCCGTTTTTGACCCCCCAATAACTTCGTTGTGAATAAAACTGGAAGCCTGAATTTTCAGTAACCAAGCAGGCATTGTTTAAACATGGTGTATTTCAAATTTCATTCAATTTGAAGCAGTAGTTTAAGAATTATAACTAGTCAAAGTTTCTTAATTTTGTCACTCACATATTCACTGAACGATCAACAAAAACACTAATTTAGAACATAATTAGTGTTTAGTGTTAAAATCAAGATGAAAATAAAATATTTTGCAAATTTCGGTCCAGATGTCTAGATACGCATAAATAACTTTGTAATCCCATATAAATATATAGGATTACAAAGTTACATTTGCAGCGAATGGCAGGAAAAATTCAAAAGCAAGAATGAGACTGCATTCGTAATTTGTATGTATTGATGACACAATAACCTACAAAAAGAAGTAAGATCCCATTAAAAAAATATATTCCATGTAAAAAAGAGGCCAAGTCTCGAAACTCTTCCACCGTAAAAAGTTGTGAGATATTTCGTAGTACCAAGTCTCAGGCATTCTTATTATTCTTTATTTGCTAGCTAAATATAATTTTGCGACATGGCAATTACACAATACTTCATAGTTTAAGGTGTGCAAAAATCCATAAAAGCAGTAAAGTGGTGTGATTGCCAAGTGGCAGAATTCTATTTAGCTGGCAAATAAAGAATAATGAGAATGCCTGAGACTTGGTACTACGAAATATCTCACAGCTTTTTGAGGTGGAAGAGTTTCGAGACTTGGCCTCTTTTTTACATGGAATGTTTTTTTATGGGATAAAACTTACTAGCTTCTGCCCTTGACTTCGTCCGCGTGGAACTCGTTTATATCCTATGTCCCTCCCCCAGACTCAAATCTCTATACCAAATTTTATCTAAATCAACTCAGCTGTTAAAGCGTGAAGGGGTAACAGAAAGACACAGGCAGACAGACCCACTTTCATATTTATAACATTAGCATGGATTCGTACTTACTTTTTTAAAATATGAATTTGAGGAGGCGAATTACGTACTTTGTTATAATTTGTTACATTTATTCCTATGCTATTTTTATTCACAAATAATATGTTATAATTGCAATGCTACGAACACTCATTTAGTACTTGTATGTACATTCTTAGAACAACGGGATAGTTGTCTAAGAATGTACATACAAGTACTTATCTGTAGTTGCACCGCCCACAATTTGTCTGCTTTGCCCAAAGGTTGACTGGTAGAGAATGCTTACGGCATTAAGTCCGCCTTTTGTACGATAAGTTGTTCTTTTGTGCAATAAAGATTAAATAAATAAATAAATAAACAGTTCCTAGCTTCACACCACAACTCAAGGACGGGTAGTACTACCCGTGTGTAAACAGGACGCGGGTACCCGTGTACGCGTGTATACGGGTACCCGTGCGCTAATTACACGGATCCGTTTGGACCGGTCGCTTAGACCCGCGGGCGGGTTACACGAACACGGGTACCCGACACGTGTACACGAAACCCGGACACGACCGCGAGCCCTAATTAATACCCTAATAACATTAAAACCAGTAGCTTACTTGTATCAGGTTTCCGATTTAAACACGGAAAGTGAGTGAAAGCAAATATATTTATTGATTGTAATTTGTGTATACCACTTCACTCACCCTCCGACACGACATCTGTTGTGAGTACAATATAAAAGAATGTGAACGGCAAAATAACTTTTGTAACCGAACCGTCTGCCGATGCCGATGTCGTATAAGCGGTCATTATCGTTAAATCACTACGGCGCAACATTTACTTTGCAAAATATTCTGGAAAAATACCTTTTCGTGCATCGTTACGATATGCAATATTGCCAAAGTACAATTTAAAAAAAAGCAGTAGGGGTCTCAGTCAAAAAATCGTTCAGTATCTGCAAACGAGTACATGCACCCAGAAGCATATATTTCTGAAATTATCCCTTTATAATAAATTTTAGTATAATGTAGTCATGAGCATTAAAACTCTGTAAAATATTACGTTTTCTGTCAATTATTATTTATTAATTCGCCCGGCATTCTACCGACGCAAGCGCTATGTGAAGTCGATCAACTGGTTTCAATGTTTATTTAGTTCTGGTCGACACACAGCTGCTGCCGATCAAATAATTATCTTGGCTTAATTTTTATTTTTAATGTCATTACTGTCTAATTATTGAGATCCTTTAAGGACCTGTGTACCTATATATAATACTAGCTTCCGCCCGCGACTTCGTCTGCGTGGACCCGGGATAAAAACTATCCTATATTTTAATCCACGCTATAAAATATCTTCGTGCAAAATTTCATCCAAATCGGTTGAACCGTTTAAGCGTGATTGAGTAACAAACATCGAAACATCTAAACATCCAAACATCCAAACTTTCGCATTTATAATATTAGTAGGATAAATTGTATAAAAAGTCCTTCACACACTCGAACATAAAGAAATTATGTTAGACCAGGCCCTTATTTCACCAACTTGACAACTGTCACCTGACAACGACAATTCTCCGCACATAGCTGGATCCACAAGTACCCTAGCGACCACCTTAACTTCTAGAACAAACAATGAATGGCGAAGTGTCAGTGTCAGGTGACAATTGTCAAGTTGGTGAAATAGGAGCCAGGTAATTTTTTTTAAAATATACATACATACAATACACGCCTTTATCCCTAAAAAGGGTAGGCAGAGCACATGCAACTTGTGTCCAGTGCCACTGTTAGCATAAATGTGGGTATAAAAGATCGACAAAATGTGATATCGCAGTGATAGGTTGCTCGCCCGCACAACACATTTCAACCCTGTTCCCTTAGTCGACTCTACACAACAACTCTACAAATATATTGTCGATAATGTACAGTCTACGTCAAAGATATATTTTTTCGCCTTATTACAAAGGAATAAGATTCTAAAGTGTAAACTTATTTTTGACGTGGTCCGTGCGACTAGATTCTAAATGTAGCAACAACAATATGGTCTTAAATCAAGCCTGTGGGCCTGAGAGAAACTAAAATAAATATCAGATATTTAACAAATTGGTAGCATGGAAGCGTTAGAATTGGAATTAAACCTTAAATTTCCAAGCGTAGGGCCGAATTTCGACAAGTATAAATTTTCTTAGATTAGAGCTTTCAAAACTAATGTATAGGCATGTATTGTAGAAATCGGTTATTAGTTGCGCGGATTGTACGCACCGCGGGAAACACCGCCGCAGGGCGCTAGCGAGCCGCGAATAATTTGTAGAAATTCCATCTTATTGTTTGTCTTCCTGATGCCCAAGCTGACCCGCAGATAGAATGCATCGATATGTTACCGACAGAACCATGGACGGTTTTGAATACATATTGACATTATTCCCAAATCACAAATTATAACAGAAACTAAGTTTTGTCATGTTCCACTTGGGCGGACTTTACTTAGAGAAATCTAATCTGTTCTGTTTAGCTCTGCGGTTGACTGGTAGAGAATTCCTTAAGGCATTAAATCCACTATTTGTACTTTGTGCAAACGTAGAAACTCAGTTAATTATTTTACTCCGATTTTTCAGACTTCTTATCCAAGCTTTGATGTAAGTATGTATGTACGATCTAGCCAGGTATTTATTATTTTAGCACAATCGCATTCCAACACCCGGTTAGTTGGAAGGGTCATAACTTCTGAACAGCAGTGGGTCCACTACACACTGAGTAACTGCGCCTCCCTCGCAGGGCGTGCGAGTTTGCACTGAACACATACTACATTAAGTCACGGGGACAGGCCTTATTCGAATCCAATCGCATCGAGAGAGGCTTGTAACGACGTAACAAACAACTAAAGAGTCGATAAACAAGGCTATGAGCAGAATTGACGATGTCTAACACAATTGACAGGCAGCCAATGACCCGAGGACGGGCAGTCGTTATGCATTAGCGTCAAGCTAAGTGAGCCTAGTTTAACATAATCGTATACAGCAAAGCGACTAGGCAAAACATCGCCGCTGCTAATCAATTCGAGTAATATAATAAAACTGCTGTGATATTAAATTTCTCAAATTCTCATCATATTTACCTGAACTTGGCTACTCTCTGCATTACGCAAGTTACGTAATCTATGCACCATGCGACGAGCACGACGTTTATTTGTAATGCAGAACTGCAAACATCCTATCGTTAACCACGAAGACCCATTGCTTGTTATATATTAACCGTGAGAGTTCTCAATACCAAGATGCTCAATGACATCATTCAATTTCGAAATAAAACATTACAATTCACAGAGATGTCATTGTATTCCATGCGGTATAATATTATTTTTAATTGAACTCTTTCAAATTTCAGGAAGTAACACAAATAATACGTCTTCACGATTCATAACGTACGCCGTAAATAAAATCAGCGTAACGAAGTTCCTGTGAAATCACAAACATATTTTTAGCGTCTACTCGTATATGCACGGTGCACAAGCTAAACGTTCCTCGGAAATGTCTTTGATGCACCACATATTGTTTATTAATACGGCATAGTTCAACCCTTTGAGAGGCGGGAAATGAGGCAATAAAACTGTGTTAGTTAAAATGTGTCCACGGCAGCACGTGATAATTTATACTTTTAGTCGTTATAATAGCAGTATACCACCGCAGTGCCGCAGATGAGTTGGTTTTTCGATATATAACAAACTAGCTTCCGCCCGCGACTTCGCCCGCGTGAACCTGGGATAAAAAACTACCATATATTTTAATCCAGGCTATAAACTATCGTCGTGCAAAATTTCATCCAAATCGGTTGAGCCCTTTAAGCGTGATTGAGAAACAAACATCCAAATATCCAAGGTTTCGTATTTATAATATAAGTAGGATAGGATTTCATCACCTGTCAGGCTGCATACTGTGCGGAGTCTGCCGAGTTTGACTGGTTAGCCCCAACGTAACACGTCGGCGAGACGTTGAATTGAACGGGAACGCGTGGGCAACTATTAATCAACATTATTTTCATTTTATTTCATGATATCCGAGAACTACAATTACTGAGCAGAGATAAAAGGTTATATCATCAGCAATCATACATTGTGTAATTTGCAGGGAAAGTATGAGCACAATCGCCAAACTAAAGTAGCGCACCTTTTGTCGGATTAGAACACCATGTTTCGTAATTTGTATGAGAATTGTACCCACCCATTTACACAAATACATAGATTTTGCATCACGAATGAGGACGGAGCTAAACATTAACAATATGCATGCATGCATTAAAAAATACACAATGCATTCATTCGCACACGTTACATGCGTCATTCCGTAGATATTAATGTGATGTACTTAATGAATACCTAATATTAGATTGAAAAATATCGATCGGTGATGGGGTTTTAACACGGCATGTCGGCGTAAAAAGGCCGTACACGAGAGTGAATTAAACAAATCGTTACGACTTTATCCATCAACAGACATTTGCACAGAAGTTATGCTCTAGTTTCGGGTAATTGCATTGCACTTGTTACGCGAAACGCGGCAATAGTTAGCCCCGTCGACCATATGATATTAGCCAACGCGTAACACACAATTATGCGTAAATAATTGCTTATAATTGTATGTCCATGTATCAGTGTTAGTTCAGAATGCAATTAGATATGATAATATTTGATGGGTTGCGTAGTACCATTGAGGGTGTTGTTAGTACAAAACTGTGTCAATAATGAAGACACATTGCGCTCTATTGAAATGCTTCATCATTACAACCAGAAAATTACGATATCGGTATTTTAAAATTGGTTTTACGACGGAATGGTGGACGCATCAGCATTAAAAACCTTTGCTCATGTTACTAAACAGTTTACCGTTCAGAGCAACTTGCCTAGACGTACCGCAAGGTAATCAATATTTCGAAGACAGCTTAGCAGTCACCAGCGAACCTTATCTGATGGCATTGGGAACTGCGGCGCATCGGTGCCTGCCCCCGACATCACCGCCTACGGATTCATTGTAATATTTTGCAGGTAAAGCCTGTTTAGTAATGATAATGTAATCTGAAATTTGCAAACCAATTGGTATTTTATTTAATGACGTCATCCGCCACCACTCCGCAACAGTCGAACTTATAAGTTACGCGCAATTCGGTTTAGTGCTGTAAATTCGGTGTTAGATAGTCATCCAAAATGTAAATATTTTTAAAATGCTTTTATGTTCTTCTATTTAGTTTTTATAAAACGTCCGTGGTACGAAATTAATCAATCAATCAGAGCATTCTTCTTGTAATGGCATTAGCTTGAGGCGAAAGTGGTAGGTACTGTCGCCTCACGCATTCAGATAAAAAATATGTATGGCCCCAACTTAGCCAGTAGGCATGTATGACTCACAGCTTATTACCAAGATATTCATTGGTATTTTACAATTTTGAGGTCAAGCCACTTTTGGTGAAAATTACTTCCTTGTTTTGTTTAAGCCCGTATTTGAACAGCGTTATTGGATTTTTTAGGTGCACGTGCAAGCTACAAAAAACCTCGATCTCAAGGGCGGAGTCACCGACCGACCGCGAAGGTCCAATTAATGCCCTTCAACGCAGCAATGAATCTTTAAAGAAACGAGTTATAAGCATCAATTGTGAGCATGTAAGAATAAACAATAATTAGCAATTAACCACACGAACGTGCTGATGAAAGACGCGGAACTGAGAAGATTTAGTAATGCTTGTTTTCGGCTTGTCAAATCGCGCCCACCCCGTATCAAGGCAGGTCAAAGAGGTTCCTTCGAAAAAGTTTCACTTTCTTCTGGTTCGAGTGTGGGATGGGCGTGACGCGAGCCCGCAGGCCTACGTCTGACTTTGCGCCCGCACGTCGATTGCACACTTTCCCTGTTTTTATGGGAATCGCATGGGGCGCCAATGATATGACAATAATGTGAAAGCTAGTGAAAATGCCTAGCTAACCAACACTGCATTTGGCTGCGATTTTCTGTGCAAGTTGTCATAATCATAGCTGTCATAAGTTTATACTACAAGCTTATGCGTGCCGCAGGAAATCTCGTTTGTATCCAGTTTCTTCCCGCCGTTTTATGTGATTTCCCAACCGGTCTGCCCTTGAATGTTTGCATTCGACTGTCTTCCGGAACTTTACGACCTACGGTAACATTAAGTTATAGAAAATAAGCCGTCGGAAATTCACTATCAAAACCAAAAGAAAAATTATACAAATAATTTTTCCTGATCAAGTAGATATGTATTTTTTTTATTTAACTTGCATTTAGTAATATTTTAAAGCTTTTTAGCAATCTATCGTCGTTCAAGGTTTCTAATTAATCTTCCAACAGCTTTCAATTTGTTTAGGATACCTCAAACCGACCTTCTGCAGTGGGTGTTCTGGTATTAGCATTGACATACATGGCTCGCAATTGCAAACGACATTCTCGCCATTTCGACTGAGAACAATTACAATAATAGGTGGATGTGGAAACTAAACATTTGTGCGATCGAGGCGTGAGACTACTCTACACAATGTATGTATAGGCAAATATGCAATTAAACGTATAGGCAAACGCAATGAATGTTTTTATATTGATTCAGATGTCACGTCGACATATCACGGACAATGGGCACTTTGTTGAAACTGATACCAATTTAACATTGTTAACACAACTAATGTGTTTTTTGGCCCCATGCTGTCTAGTTTATAATTTATACGGTCGCATTATAGGTACTACCGTAAGTTTAAATGCAGTTATCATTTTGTGCAGTGGTATCATGAAAGTATCTTTGATTAATCATTATAACTGGGAACAATATTTCGGAATGTTGTTTTAAGTAGTTGTATCATGTGTGCGAGTTGATTTAATTGAGTCACCATCATCGAATAAAATCCCTGAATGTTGAAAGAAGATAAAATCATTAGTATGACAATACTGCCCCAGTCCTATTTGATTAGATACCATCTGTCGGGACTGTCGGTCACGGTGTTACGGCACTTTTCCGAAGCCAGTTATGCCGCTGGTGAAGTCTGCACGCAATCCTATTACAACAAGGCCGAATGAAGCTCCGCACAGAGATACATGTCCGTTCTGACACATGACAGTATAATGAGGGTATGAAAAGAATGAAATCAATGAAACGCTATCCACGATGGAACCGCACGGTGTTGGATGACTTGAAGGTGAGTAATCGTGTCTATTTAAATGATAGACGTTAATTACGACTTGTTAGAAGATAACTATTCGCTGATATATATTATATAGCTCTCGAGTGTTTACTGAAGTGTTGGATAATTCGTAGCGAACTTCTGTTTGATTCGTTTTACAATAACAGCTTACGAATACATAGTAAATTTCTATCTTCACAGACCGGATTCGCCAAACCGGAATACCTAAGATAAAATACTATGTATGATATTTAAGCATCAAAATTGTAACTAATAGTGGAAGCCCCACAAGCCCAATTTCATAAGAAAACCGCAAATCGATGTACAGTTTAGCCGTTTGGCACACGCATACTAGAGGTCAAAACAATTTTTTTGACCCGCAGTTCCTAAAAAAAATCCCTTAGGGGGGGAGTGCCGAAACAACACAACATTTTTGTTTCAATTAAAAAAATATGGTTAAAATGTAATGATGTGGTATATTTTTAGAATCGCCTCGAAAATCCCTTTCATATGATACTACACACGATAGGTTTCTGAAAAAGAAATTTTTTTTTCATACAAAAAGAAAAATTTTTCGGCACTCCCCCCCCCCTAAGGGAATTTTTTTTAGGAACTGCGGGTCAAAAAAATTGTTTTGCCCTATAGTATGTGTGTGCCAAACGGCTAAACTGTACATCGATTTGCGGTTTTTTTAAGCGTAGGGCTACCACTATAAGTACAAATGAAGCCTTGCAACAAATTCTGTTCATGTTGACACTTTATATTATTATTATGTCCGTACAAAGGTTTATTTAGGTTTGAAGAGATTTTGCCAGAACCGTGACTTATCGTGGATTCAAGAAAACATAATGTAATAATGTTTACGTATGTTGGACAGATTTATCTTAATTAGCACTAATCGGTAGCTAATTTGCTTTACTTCGTTGTTGACACAATCAATGAATTACCATAACGAATAACTTCCAGTTACAAATGATCGGTTAATTACTGACCGGCACTTACGAACACAATTCATGAAGTGTTCAAAAGCGGCTTCGTAATTATGACCCGATGTTTAACATTTGCTAATGTTTTAAAAAGAAAAATGCATCTTAGAGAGGCAGTTTCATACCAGCGTAGCGTATAGCACACCTAAGACAAATTTTCATAATGCAAGCATTTTGGAGCCTGTTTAATTAAGAAAATCTGATAATGCTTCATTAGATATATCAGGGTACATATCAAGCTGAATCAAGACCAATGTTTAAGAGGGGGCGTACCGCCAGGGAAAAATCAGAAATCACCCGCGCGCCCCGCACCTGCCGCGCTGATGCGTCTATTGCTGCCCCGCTCCTTCTCGCATAGTATATGCCCCGACAGTCAGATGAAACATGATGAATACCTATGAATAATAGGCATGATGACTCATGTTCAAATTGATAACGTAGTGATGCTAAATGTATAGTAAACCATCAAATTACCGTAATAAAGTATAAATAATAAAATATAATTAAAATCGTAAAAAGATATGAACCTTGAAAGTTTAGAAAAAAAAAATTTTTCTTGTACAAGAGTAAATTTAAAGGTACCAATAGAATCCTTAGGCTTTTATAGAAACAAAATTGTACAACAATTATGTACTTAAAGGCAGTATTCCGCGAATGAAACAACAATTTAAGAACCTGATTTTCCATACGACGATACATGTAGGTAGGTACTTTGTATTAACTAATGTCGGCTGTGACGTCACGCCTGTCTGTCTTTCAGTATCAAGCGTTTTGCGCTGCCGCCAGCGAGGTCAATCTTTGTCTCAATTTTTTGGGTATTTATGTTCTTTAATTGTAGTTCCTCCAATACAAACATTTGTTCCTGTCCAAAAACTGGTTCAAATGACATCATAAAAAAATTTAGTCATCATCCCTATTATAAAAAGTGGGAAGCAAGACAAAATCTGTACCTATATTTGAAGATATTATTTTCGCTATTAAGTCAGAGTTTCGAGAGCTATAACTGAAATATGACCTTCCGTTTTTTAGGGTTCCGTACCCAAAAGGTAAAAACGGGACCCTATTACTAAGACTTCTCTGTCCGTCTGTCTGTCTGTCACCAGGCTGTAACTCAAGAACCGTGATAGCTAGATAGTTGAAATTTTCACAGATGATGTATTTCTGTTGCCGCTATAACAACAAATACTAAAAAACAATATAAAATAAATATTTAAGGGGGGCTCCCATACAATAAACTTTTTTTTAACTGTTTTATAGATAATGGTACGGAACCCTTCGTGCGCGAGTCTGACTCGCACTTGGCCGGTTTTTTATTTACTAAATCACGTAAGGGTTACAATGGCTAGTAAATACCTAAAGCAAAAAAAAGCCATAATCGAATTAAAACTTTTGTGAGACATGTCTAAAATACTACTAATAAAACCACGGTTAAATTCACGTATTAAATGTCACGACAGGCGACATGTTTTGAACTCTTCGGGAGTTCTTCTTCAAAACAATCATCGAAAACACTCATCCTGAAGAAGAACTCCCGAAGAGTTCGAAACATTCATCAACATTGAATACGTGAATTTATTGTGAATTTATAAGTAGTATTAAAAAAACTGTTATTTATTATGAAACCTTCGATCATGTCTATGAAAGTCAGATTTTCAGGCCACAGTGTTGCGGCCATATTTTTCAATTCTGATCTCGGATTCCTGCTTGGAGACAATGGAGACGCTCTGGCCCTTCAGTTATCAATTTTGAACATACTGGTAGGTACTAAAGAAAAACTGCTTAATTGTGTTCACTTTTTTTAATATAAAAATGACCAAGTTCGCATGCAATAATTGTTGGAATCTGCACCCTCGATAACCCTAACAGCGACACCCGTGATGACTTTAAAGAAAAACAATGTCAATAATGTCACTACGGGCGACATGTTTCGAAATCTTCGGGAGTTCTTTTTCAGGATGAATGCTTTCGCGGCGGTGTCGCTTGAATCACGACAAGATTCAAGCGAAACCGCCGCGAAAACACTCATCCTGATGAACCCCCGCAGAGTTCGAAACATGTCGCCCGTAGTGACATTTAATACGTGAGTTGAACCTTGTATTAGTATTATTTCAACATGTCTCACGAAAGTTTAAATTCGAAAAACAATGTCCGCCATCTTGGAATTCAAAATGGAATCATTTCTCGAAAAGCCTGAAAACGTATGTTGTTCTTTAAAAAAAAAAGCGCATCGTAATTTACAACAAATATTTCAAAAATGAAAATAATGCGACCACTTTTTGAATTATTTCCGACTTCGAATTCGTATTTAGAGACCGAGAGGACATCGATTTTGAAATTAACCGGATTTATTCTCAACTAGCGATCCACCCTGGCTTCGCTCGGATACTATATTAAATTATATTATACATATAAACCTTTCTCTTGAATCACTCTATCTGTTAAAAAAAAGCGCATCTAAATCCGTTGCGTAGTTTTAAAGATCTACGCATTCATAGGGGCAGACAGCGAGAAGCGACTTTGTTTTATACGAGTACTATGTTGTATTGATAGTGATAATCTTTCATAAAGTAAATACACGCTCGACAGAAAAAATGTTCGTGTAGTTTTGCATGTACTGCACAAATTATTCTAAGAAGCCGGTCGCCGGCCGATCGCTGCGTAATCTTATGGTTGTATTTTGAACTTTAAGGTCTACATGTTAAGGTCGACTTTTAAATATATTATTTCAAAATATACCAAAATATCTACTGGAATGTAATGATACATTCATTCACTGGACGAATATACTGGGTCACAATATTATTGAAATAATTATGGTCACCGTGCTGTCGTGAGAGCACAGAACGTAGTCCTCTCGTCTCAGCGGAGCGATTGCGATTGACTCCGCCCGCGAACGGCAACACAAGATATACCAAACTGCACGAAACACGCGACGGGAGAAACAGTATCGTGCTAAATAAAAAAGACCTATACGCCAAATACGTTATACCTCAATAAGTCTGAAAAGGGACTTCATAAAAAAACGCCGCTCGTCCAATCACTAGGCAATATCAAGAGCTATTATACACTAAATTTTTACGTAAATTATATGCACGGGAACGGCACACAATTGAAATTAGGTAAAAATAAGACATGTTTTGGCGATTGTTTTCTATCGAGGCAATTTTGGTTTTGTATGTTTTTTTTCAGACAAATAGATTGCAAATATGATGTAGTTTCTGTATGTTCATTTTCCTGGCATTCGCTTTAGTTTGTCATAGGTAAATATTCAATCTAAGAACTCCGATTTCGCGGAGCGCCCCCTCTTAAAGTCCCCGAGTAAGTCTCATGCATTACAATATTACGATTTTGCAACAATACGCAAGTGATTAGCGTGGCTGTGCACTGTCGCACGATAATATAACAATAGCGAGCGAAACGCACTTATTTGGCCATTGTATCAAGAGACAGGCACGTGTATAAAGAGAAATTTCGGCAATGCACTCATAAAGAAAGTTTACTTTGTGAACTCGTCATTTCGCGATACAACAAACGAGTTTTGACGCTCCGAGGTGATAAAATTTTGCTGATGTATTGCCATATCAAAATGTACTGTTTATATTATCAAACCGCGATTAAAAAACACTTCGAAAGTACCGTTAGCACTGTAGTACATAATATATTGAATAATTATAATTCGATAGGTAGGTGTGCAGTATAGTATTTATATGCTGTCAAATGTGAATATGTGTATTTAAAACTATTTAGCACACTAATTACCTATTTTACTTTCTTTGTACCAGTTGATGACACAGATAGCTTTGAAGACTATGATGTTATGTTATGAGGGAATGATATTACATTATGTGTATTTTATTCAAATAGGTAATATTATAATTTATGCTATTTTCGTAAGCTTTAGATCTTCGTACTAAAAAAAATATTTTCATTTATCTACACACTTTAGCACTGACAATGTCATTTCGTGTATTAATTCAAAAACAGCATATGTGCTCAAGTGTATCCTAATCGCGGTTTGATAATACGTTGTGACGATGAGATGATTGTATTATGGTTATTCCGAGTAACGCAGCGGGTTTGAAGCGCAATGTAAATGTGGGATATAATATAATGGAGTAGCCATCGGTAGAAGAAGAAAGTGACATGGTGACCTGCTTATTACCGCCTGCGAGGAAGCGAGAGTAATTGGATGACGTACTCCAAGCTGACCTTAGACACCGATTTGAAAATAAAGAAACAATTAAACACTTCCAACTGAATAACTTATACATCGTATTAACACAGACCGTAGATGATACAAATTGACAATATGACTGGTAGGTGCAGTCGGAAATAGTGTTTCATTAGTTTAATGAACGACCCGCAGACACGAAACACTTATATACCTGCCTCTGGCGGTGAAATTTTGCAGTTTTAACGGTAATTCGACTGTCAGGGAAAATGGTCGTATAATACCTACATAGTAATAGCTATGATTTTCTGCATGACAGACTAAAACACCTGTCAAATTTGAGTGTCCATGACGAAAGGTAATTTAATTTCAGTGATCCAATTTCGCAATCGACACTGACAATGTGCGATTGTGCAAATGCAGTAAAAGCAGAGATCAGAGTGCGATATGGAGCGGACTCAGGGTGATAACACGCTCGTTTGTCAGTGTGACATTTCGTTGACAACTATTGCTTTAAGACGTTCACTGCCGTGAACCGAATTCTCCAATCACTCTTATTTCGTGAGATAAGGCGGTGAGTTTGTTTCAACAGAGCACAGTTTTATACTTAAAATACTTTATTAGATGTCAACTTGGGTTTCTCGGTATGCCATCTTTTTATATCTGTAGCAGTCGAACGCCCTAAATCGACTATAATCCTGACCTAAATTTATTACTGCTCGGTGATTTCAACCTTAACTCATGCAATTCCGATGTAAAAATCAAATTTGACGTTTTTTGTAATTTTTGTAAGTTAGAAAAGTATAGTAGTATTAAAAATAGCCATGGGGGTATTTTAGACCTCGTGCTGAGTGATCTTGACGGTAACAAGCTTACCGTATTTAGTAGTGCTGAACTACTAGTGCCAATGGATGCGTACCACCCGCCTCTTGTGGTGTCGGTGTCTTGGCCGTGCGGCCCGCCGCCGCCGCCGCGGCCGCCGCCGACGGCTCCGCGCCTGCGCGATTCGGGTTGTCCGGACTGGGACTGGCGTAAGGCTGACTATGAGGAACTCTATCCGGCCCTGGCTGCCATCGATTGGACTGATCTCCTGGTTGCCACTGAAGTTGACAGTGCTGCTAAGGTCTTTTATGAGAAGCTGTACTCCTGTATTAGCAAATTCGTCCCCTTAAAAAACCGTCATAGAGTTGATTCCAAATACGTTTATCCTAAATGGTACACTGCAGAAATAATTCGTAATATCAAGTTAAAATATCTTCATTTGAAAAGGTTTAGACAAGAGGGAAAGGAATACAATAGACACATGTTTAAGTATTACAGAACATATGTAAAATACCTAATTAGTAAAGCTTATAAACTGCACATACAGACTGTGCAAAATCATATTATTAGTTGCCCGGTAAAATTTTGGGAATATGTTAAAGATAAAAAAAGTGAAAGACAGCACCGAGATATTTACTTTCGAGGGCCGTAGCGTGAGCGGGCAAGACGCGGCGGACGCCTTCGCTGAGTACTTCAGCTCGGTGTTCGAGCAGCACAGGCCGCGCTTGGATGCTGAAGCTGCGGCGCGCGCAGCTCACTCCTCGGGTGACTCTCGGTCGGTCTCGATCACCTCCATTACTGAGGTTGATTTTAGAGCGGCAATACGAAGGCTCAAACCGCGGTCTTCTGGAGGGCCTGATGGTATCCCGGTGTTTTTGGCCAAGGATTGTGCTTCCGCCTTGGTGACTCCCTTGTTGTACGTCTTTAACCTCTCGCTCAAACATTCCATCTATCCTAGTCGTTGGAAAAAATCTAGAGTAACGCCAGTTCCGAAAGGAGGATCCGATATGGACGTCACCTCTTTTAGACCCATTGCAGTTTTATCCGTATTCGGTAAGGTGTTTGAGATGACCCTTAACCGACATATAAGTCAACAGGTGTCTAATCGTTTGCACCCCAGTCAGCACGGTTTCCGTAAAGCCCGATCTACCACCACAAACCTAGTTGCCCTCGCTGACTATGTCTGCAAAGAGATGGACGCTGGACGCCAGGTCGATGCTGCATATTTCGACTTTAGGAAAGCATTCGACCTGGTAGACAACGACATCTTGCTGGAAAAGCTTGCATTACTGGGCTTCACGCCAAAGCTTTTAAGTTTCATTTCCAGTTACTTGTGCCAACGGCAGCAGTACGTCAGGGTAGGCGGCTTCGAGTCAAACGATTACTGCACGCTGTCTGGGGTGAGTCAGGGCAGCACTCTAGGGCCTACGTTATTTCTTTTAATGATTAACGATTTGCCTGATACAATTCGTTCAGCTGAGTGTCTGCTTTTTGCGGATGACCTAAAGTTGTTGCTCGGCGTCAGTAGTGTGGCGGATAGCGCTGCTTTGCAGAGCGACATCAATGCGGCAGCTGAGTGGAGTGTTGCAAACCGTTTGCCTTTTAATGGAGCAAAATGCAAGGTCATTACATTTACACGTAAGCGCTTGCCACTTTTAACCGATTACATCCTGGGGGACGCTTGTTTGGAAAGAATCGACGAAATCACCGACCTAGGTTTAGTTTTAGATACAAAATTAGATTTCCGTAAACACGTATCTAATATTTGCAAACGGGCTAGCAAAACCCTAGGTTTCGTCATGAGGGCGTCGAAGCAGTTCCATGTAGGAGTCGCTGTGGTTTTGTACAGTGCCTATGTCCGTAGTAGGTTGGAGTATGGAGCTGTTATTTGGGATCCCTACGAGGATAAATACTCTCTGTTGGCGGAAAGAGTACAGCGTAAATTCGCCCGCTGGTTGTACCGCAAATCCTACGGGTATTACCCATACCTGTACCCTTCATTGTTTGTCTCCGGGATGGTTGGGCTAGACACGCTTCGGATGAGGAGGAAGTTGTTGTTGTTAGTCCACTATCTGTCTGTTGTCCACCACAGAGTGGACAGCCCGGATGTGCTCGAGAGGATCGTGTTAGTGGTTCCAACGAGGGTCCCCCAGGATTTGGATTGCGTGGCGGTGGCGGCTCGCCGTCGGCCGGGCCTGCTGCAGCGTGTGTCTGCTCGCACGTGCCACGCTCGACACGCTCCTACCGCGCGCGCAATGTCATTATTATACCAAATGCTCACTCAGCACGAGGATGCTGACATGTTTGCTGATCGCTTTACTAAATTATGTTGTATTGCTAAGCAGTTCCTTGACAAATTTTATTAACAATTATTTATTATTTTGACATATTTTATTTAGACCTATTCTTTTTGACATGTATTGTGTGGTCTGTTATATGTAATAATTTATCGTGTAAGTGTTTTGGTGTTATTGTGCTGTAAACTTACATTGACTTTAAATGAATAAATGAAATAAATGAATAAATGAAATAAGCAATAGATGTGATAGTGATAAAGTTCTGCACTAGAAATCTATCGCCAAATAACTAAATATGCTTTCTACCAGTAGCAATGTATAATACTCTGACACTAAAATTATATATTGTATACCGACTGTTATGAAAAAAATATACCGCGCCGAGGTTGTTAGGCCAGTTCTTCTTCTTTGAGGCAGAAGTTTTCATTCCGAACCGGTGGTAGTTTATCGACATTCATAAGTGCATGAAAGATGCCTAAAGAATAAATAACTGTGACTCTGATGGCATATCTGGATATCATCATCATTACAACAATCAGTTTTATAATTTGGGGGCCCGCAGTCTCAGGCATTCTTATTAATCTTTATTTGCTAGCTAAATAAAATTTTGTGACTTGGAAAACACACTACTACATAGTTATAGGTATGCAAAAATCCATAAATGCAGTAAAGTTATATGATTGGCAAGTTGCGGAATTTTATTTAGTTAGCAAATAAAGATTAATAACAATGCCTGAGACTTGGCTCTACGAAATATCACAGAACTTTTTACGGTGAAAGAGTTTCGAGACTTGGCCGCTTTTTTATGGGATGTCCCTTTTCGTATCTGTTTTAGTACATTTCAGCAGTAGGTAAGTCATTAAAGAATCGACATTGAAAAAGTAACATTTATAAAATCACATCTTCAATTCCTGTGTCAAGAATATCTTGGCACAAAAAAATCTTGCAATGGCATGTTATAAATTTGATCTCCAATGAGTTGGAAATAGATTCTAGCAAGTTATTAGAGCGTTTACGATAAACCGTTCACACATGCAGAATTAACATAAAATTCTTTGTATTATGATATGATAGATATTTAAGAATAAGTCTGCAGGGGAATATCTAGTAGTGGCGCCACACGATCGAAATGGACACGCAAGGCATGTCTTCAATACTTTCGCCGATTAAAAACCTCTGCGGCGCACGGCGAACTCCTAAATGTAATCTCGCTCGCTCGCCTATGTTAACTCGATGACTTCAAAAATCGGTTTTACAACAAATGTATGCCAAAGTGCAACAATATTTTAAAAAGTGACCAATGATGTTTTAGATTAATGTCTTCCGATTAATTTTCCGAAAAAGGTGAGTTAGTTTAGAAACAGTTAGCGAATTTAAAACTGAACAGCCTATGTATTAGTACATTACGCAACTAGGGCGGTGAATTCGTGAATGCCCCAGATCGCAGGTGTTTGTGGCCCGAACCGAAGGTGAGGGTCATAAATATGCGCTCTGGGGCTTTACGAATTACCGCCCGTGTTGAGTACAAAATTTTACGTCTTCACCTGGCCACAATGCGAGTTTTCTCGTACGCGCAGCGTACAGTAAAACTCGCATTATGGCCAGGTGTGACGTAATAGTTATTTACGATACAAGTGCCGAAAATAGGGAATTACCTATTCGCACGTGTATCGTACAACGTTTTACTGTACATATGGCTCTTTAAAGTTTCGACATATGCACGGAAAGTGCTCTTTTCCGCACTAGTCCGGGAAAGTAGCACCATATGTACTGTAAAAATATTTTACGTCACACCTGGCCATAATGCGAGTTTTACTGCACGCTGCGCGTACGGGAAAACTCGCATTGTGGCCAGGTGAAGACGTAAAATTTTGTACTCAACACGCGCGGTAATTCGTAAAGCCCCAGAGCGCATATTTATGGCCCTCACCTTCGGTTCGGGCCACAAACACCTGCGATCTGGGACATTCACGAATTCACCGCCCTAGTTACGTAATGTACTATTACAATGCACTTGCTCTGAAAGTGCGCCTTTACATGGGTCAACGTGAACACGGAAAGCCCTCCATGCCGGCACGGCGCGGCGCGCCGGGGGGCGGCCGTGCGGGAATGGATTTCGGGCCAAAATTCCCACACGCGTGCGAGAATGAGATTTAATGACAATTCAAATTTCACGTTTTTTGTATAATTTTTAATTTCCTCGCATGATGCATTGTAAAATTTTGTATGATACACGTGCGGATAGGTAATTCCCAACTCTCTCTCTCAGTTTTTGGTGATCACCACTCGTTGGGAATTACCAACTTTCCGCACTTGTATCATAAATAACTATTTTATTAATCCTTCCCCTTCCGGGCTAAATTTTTTGTTCGCAAATCTATACTAAATGCTGACAAACATATGGGTCGGCGGGAGAGGAGCGACCGTAAAAATGATACAATGGTAAAAAAAACTAATGATTACCATTTTTTTTTTTGGCTATTCTTAACCTTAGGTCCTTAAAATCGGATATTTCACCCGACCCCAACGTGCCAAAATTTTGAATAGGTACAGTTGGATAAGGTTCATGTACAATTTGTTACGATACGCCACGATTTGTCAAATAGTAAAAATAAATGCATTCTCATATTTCGTGGCTGTAGAAGAGAGAAGAGAAAGTAAACAAGAACGTAACAATCTAGGGGCCAAATAGTATGTCATTCGGTTCCAAACCCGGGGTTAATTACCCCTGTTATAAACTTATAATAAATCTCTGAATTAAAAAAAGAATCAGTCAGTATCAAACTAAACATTGTTTTGTCACGAATGATCTCAGCTTCCGGCTGATGAACGGAAAAAAATGAGTCTTTTATTTTATTACTAATCTAGCTTCCGCGGCGCTCCCATAATTGGCGTCTGGGATCGTACCTTCGATCTGAATCTCTCAGTTTTCGTAGGTTTTTTGTAGCTTATTATGTGAACAACAACGGCTTTAAGCAACATAGTATCCCATATTTACTTCAAAGTTTATTGTTTTCGAGATATTTAGCATCAAAGTTGAACAATTTTAGGCCAAAAAACCGGTTGCTGGCCATAACTTTTGTGTTAATTGGTTTAAAATGAAAACCCTGGACCAGTTTTTAGGGATGTCACAGACGAACCCAAATATGTCGATTTCGTATGTGTTAGATCTTTCACGTTAATAGAGATACAAAATAAGTGTTAATTTAGACAACGTTTAAAAAGATCATACAAAATTAAGTATTAATTTGTTTCAAAATCCGGTAGACTAAAATGGAGATAAAAGCTTGAAGAACCGATAACCGTTTGATTTATACTTCTATCTGTAGTGCAAAAGCAGGAGATACGATTAAAAACTTGTCAAAAATCGATGGAAACCTCGGGTAGCCCCTTAAGATAAATCGATAAAATATTTTTTCTCAAACATGCAATGAAATGTCGTCTTTACGTGCGTCATATCAAGCTTCGAAGTATCACATTTTGGGCGGAGCAATTCGAGAGAACTGTAAAGGAATTTCATACAAAATTGAAGGCCTAGGCCGGGAAGTAATTTTTTTTTATTGTAAACTAATTATGGCGTCTGTGTTCATGAAAAGGCTAAACAGCTGAATTCGAAATCGGATCAAAAATATCCGCGTTAATGCCTATTACACACGAACTGATTTAAGAATAGAAATCTGTATGATTCAATGTGTTAATAAATAAATTTAAAATATTGTCTATTCGTAAGTCACCAGAGACCATAGAAAATATTTAAAATCCTCTGCATTTATTTTATTGATATCCTCTGCATTTATTTTTATTATTACAGAAATTAAGATTCTCATTATCAGTTTGTGTATACTGGGCCTAATAGGGTCTACTCGAACACTACACACGCGTAATACGGACGACTTCCGTAAAAAGAAACATTATGGAGGGATTGGAGGGAAAATTAAAAGTCTTTTGTCGTGTATATTTGTGGTTGATAGTTATAAATAAACTTTCAAAATGAGTTCCGATGATAACAGCGACGAAGAAACTATTTGTACTCCGACGGAATTGAGGGTGGAGGCCGAATTAGCAATGAATAACTTGTTGCCGCCAAAATCGAAGGACACGTAAATACAGGTTGGTTTTTTGAGTGGTGATATTTCTTATTTCATTGCATATGTTTGAGAAAAGCACTATAAATGCCTAGCCGTGAAAAGGGCTTGCCGGCTTCGTATCACTATCCGGCCTCCCTACGGTCGCCCGTCTATACCTACTCGCCCGGCAAGCCCTTCTTTCCCGGCGGCTGCAGTAATGTACTATTCCGAAACGTTTGACATCATTATTTTGTTCATTTCTTCTTTTTGAAATCCTAGCTGCCATTTCTGTCAGCTTTCAGTGACGGCAAAATGGCGAGCTTGCCTTAACTATCCAATATTAATAATTTCGATCCGGTGTGTGTGATAGACCTTCACAAAACGTATGTACACACAGTCTGTTCAAAATAGCTTGGTGCGGGTGAAACTTGCCGCACCGTTTCGAATATTCAAAAAATGTTGCTGCGGTCTAAATACATGGAAGAGAAATATTTCAGTTGCAGCTTGAATATGACTGCCGTAAAATATTTGAACATGAAGAACTATGTAATAAAGGACCATATGCGTCATAATGGTCCTGAAACCAACAGCACTGAGAGTTATGTCATTAAAGTTCAGATTTTCGATAAATTTGTATCGTTATGAGTTTAAATTTGGAACAGCTGTCAACACTAAAGTGGGTCTCTATTCTAGTATCCATAGATATTAAAACAGTTATCGATACGAAACGTCAATTCAGTACGTTTTTTAATACAAACCGCACGACATTTGATCTCGAGTGATATGAGTATAGGGACTTCATTCGTTTGTCTATGATTTAAAAAAAACCCATTCGCCATGACGGATGATCGAATTGCCGCCATTGCTGTTGTCATTTTATTGTTGGTTTTTTGCTGTTACTTACTACTACTTATGATGTGTGTAGATAAAGTAGTGTATGCAACTGTACATGATTAGGCCTTAAAACACTCGTGTGATCCTATTATGAAACTCGCTGACGCTCGTTTCATAAAACAACACTCGTATTTTAAGGCCTCTCATTATGGATCAGTCGCATAAACTAATATTACTTCATTCTATTGGCACAAAGTCGAATTCAATTGCAGAACGAACATATTCGTATTTTAGCCACAGTGAGTACGAGCTATGAAAAAACGCATTCGGAGAATAATATTCATATTTAATATTCTGGAGGGTAGTTATGACAAAATGTACTATGATGAAGGCACATCGAGCGTGGCATTCATTGGGTTTGGTTCATATTTTATTAATAAAACTATTAATTAGCTACAAAAAACATGTTTATTTTACACACTAATCTTAGCCTAATAATTCTGAATATGAATTCACTGAGAGAACCCGTTTTCTCATAAATCCTATTCACATTAACTTAAATATGAATATCTCAGTTCTGCAATGGAATTCAACTCGGTGCCCATAGAACGAACTGAAGTAGATTTAAAGACCTATTTAATGACGTAAGTTTCATCTTTGTTGGATTCAGGACCAGGCTCCATACAAAGTGGCCCATGGTTTTTTGACTTCCCAGATTTTTATTATAAATTAACACAATTCAAGAGTAAACCATAATAATTTGCATATAACGAAACATCAGAGACACGTTTAGTGATGGGACATGGTGGATCTTGAGTATATCGGTACTTATTAATTGGTAAGTAATAAACATTCTTGTAAACTCTGTTAATTTTTACTTGATTATAAACTGGTACAGCACAAATAAAAATAAAATAAATTAAACCGCCCAAATAAAACAAATCGAGACTGTAAATCGAAAAGATGATTTCTAATCTGCATTAAGCTAATAGTAATAAACACCATTTTGATGTGAATTGGTGAAATTTTAGGAGGAACAAGAAAACGTATCGCATACAAGGCACTAGCACTAATACTGAGAATTTCACATCTAGGTACCCACAAATTACAGAAAAAGGCTAAGGACCTAATAAATTGAACAAATATTAATATATCCGATGTCTTTTGACTTTCGTACTTGAGTTAGAAAGGGATGGAACCATGTTATCTAACTTATTACACTATACATTAACTATAATGTTATGTTATTAAATTTTTCCAATTCAACTCAACATTTATTCATGAACAATAAATACAATGATTGTGTTTGAAATTTATACATACACTCAATAATAGTTTGGAAAATATAAATTGACCGCCTGACCTAATTAAAAAGAGATATTTTGTTCCGCGTAAAGACTTACCGGTCAATGGGTACTCGAAAGTATTATCTATTATTAATTCCTAAACACATCTTTACCTGAGAATCGGGTTGACTCAAGTCCATTTCAGTCATCACGTGTTTTGTTTATTAATATAAAACAGTGTTAAAAAATATGTAGAGAAGCTCAATATTAAACTTGAATGCTGCCGCCTATGTCCTACCTGTTGGATCTATTGCCACAAAATTCTACTAAAGTATTATCCTCTTATTCATAAAACTTAAAATTCCTTTGATAAATAAAATGTGTTTTGTCTATTTCTTACGGATTTAAATAGTGACAGATAAAGACGAATTTTTACGGCATTTTAGCTGAAATAAGTTTGTTCATCGTTTTACTCGATAGGTTAAATTAGAACTGCATGTTGAAGAGAAGAAATGCTTTGATTCCCACCACTAATGTGGTAGTAATCCATGGAAACGGAGTCGCAGGTAAAGCTAGTCTATTATATAAGCTATTCTTTATTTAATATGGATGTCGAATCGGTTACAGGGCGCGGGGAAGCGGTATTGAAAAACCATAGGCCTAATATGTACCAATAAGGTCCTATTCTAGTTTGGAAGACTCCGTTTCTGGGTTGGAAGACTTCAAATGACGTCTCTATCGCTCCTACACCATTTGTGATTAGGCAGCTGACATAAGGAAGAAAGAGTTTGCGGTGCGAACACGTTAGGTGATTTCATAAAAATAATCATATAACCTGTGTACAGATGTTGTCGCTAACCTGGTTCATTGCAAACATTGCCACGCCTAAATTCGCCGTAGTCACGATAAGGACTTGCATTAAGCAGTCGTGCCCAGAAGCACCTGGGTCTGCCCGACTGACAATCATTACCTACCTCGTTTAACAACCAGCCACTCCCATCAATAAATCTGCCAGCAATAGTGCGCTTTGTGTGCGTTCCATTTGGAAAACTAATCGGGAATCTGATTAAACGTTCGATTACTTGTGAATAGATTAGAAGTATGCTTATAGTAGTAGATATTAAAGTTATTTGAAATTGTACTATTAGTAATGTACTGATTTCACTTAGATTCATCAGGTTCACTTTACGATGATCGTGACTGTCAAATATTTATTATTTAGTTTCTTGCACAAAACGCGCGACTTGAAACCTATGTCTTATGTCAGGCAATTCGATTAAAAATAAATATTGATTTTTCAGTAACGGCATTCATGTTGATTGATGAAGCCGCACTTGTGTGAACTATGACTGTGATAAGGTAGAGACAACTATACTTTCTCCGGAGAGAAATAAGAAATATCGATAATCGTACATAAACAGTAATTTATTGCCACGGAAGCGTATGGGTAATTCAACGTAACAAGACTCGGACAAATTATTGACTCAAGAGAAACTGAACCGGAAGATCGAAAAGAAATCGATAGTGATTTCGTTAAGTTACTTTTGGCAGCGTTGACCTTTTCACACGGTAATTGATAAAAATAATGTACTATAGTTTTTTTAATCAATGATCATTTATTTTAGAGGATACATTTAATAAATTAAACAAAAATAAATAATATGTTCGAGAATCATCTGCCCGACTTAAAATTTTAGAAGTGGTAAGAAAAAATTGTCGATTACCTAAGATCCATTATCAAATTAGCATGCAAATACAGGGATTTTAGGATACGACTTATGACTACGATTCAAACACATATAAATTGTATAATGTCCAATCGCATTATAGCATAACAGGCAGTGCCCGATTTATGGGAAAAGGTTGAGATATGAAACCGACTGCCGCTGCTGTTCGATTATGTTGGATTGAAACGTAATTTGAACTCTTATCTCATCTCATACGCGGGCAACGGTCAGCACATTTCAACCTTTATTGACAGAATCGGAGTATCAATTATAAGACACGAGACAATGGGATTAGGCAATACAATCGTTATAATCTGAGAATGATAGCATCAGATAAATTGGTATAATGTTGCCGGGGAAGTCGTGAATGCTAATGCACGGTCGTGTGCACATTATTAAAGCGTACTATGTTATGTAACTAAAAATTGAGCATCGCAGTGAATCGATGGCGATGGCATCGTGAGCATTTTACTTCCGTCAGAACTGATATGACATTGGAATTGAATTACTTGGCACACAGCCTAACCATTATTACACGAGAGTAAATACAGTACGGTCAACACACATGTTGTATACGATTTTGGGTGTTATTCCTGAGAGATAAGTTCTTAAACGTATTTTTTTACAGGAGGGAGGAGGCTTTACCGAGTTAACATAAGCAAATATTATGCCTATGCTGCCTGTAGCGAAATGCCATGCATACAAAATATATATCTCTAGGATCTTAAGGCCGAAACGCACTGACAGCGATGGCGGAGCGGCGCGGTGCGGCGCGGAGGCGGGACCGGTTGTAGTGTTCGAACTATTACGAAAGGGTTCGCACAGGAAACCGCGCCGCACCGCGCCGCTCCGCCACCGCTGTCAGTGCGTTTCGGCTTTTAGCATGTTAATAAGACGCCGTCATTACGTGGTTTTCATTACCTTTAGGACAGTCTTAACTTGGCACAAATTAACTTTCTGGCTAGGTATCACTTTCCATCAATTACCTTCGCCTGGTTGAAAGTCGAGGGCCTTCTAAATTGCTACCGGTGCTACTGCAGCTAGTTTAAAAGTCTGCTGCTAACTGCACCCATTCGCGTGATAGAAAAGGGATTGTCTATACTTTAGGGGGTTAAAGGAACGTCCGGGGCTTCGGGCGTGGCGGCCCCTAAATAACTAGTTTAGTGTTATTTATCACTATTTAAATAGGTTAATGTCATCTACTTTAGCTTGTTCTAAATAATTAAGTAATTGGGCGAAAACCTCGCTAATTTGGAATTATGTTACTGACTCCTATGATGGATGGTATATCAGTATATCACTTATAATTTGAATCACCTTTATTTTATAAAGCTGTTTTGAAATACAAATTATACAGTGTTATATCTTAAATATAGAAGAAGAAAATGTGTATTTAACTATTCCACTAATTCTTAACATTCTACAATCTAGAGGAACCCTTACGCTAGGGCCTGATAATATTTGTGTCAGTTATATTAAAAACGTATCTATATTACTATAATATATGTAACTATGTAACAGGATCTAACTGATAGTTGCAATAAATTATGTTGTACTAGGACAGTGCTAAATAGTAGGCACATGGATAAGTACAAGTAGGTACTTACGTACTGTACATTGGAAAGTGTTTACAAGCTTACAAATCATAGTCACAATAGTCCAAGCGCAATCGAAGCGGGAAAATGAAACCCCGACCGGACGCGTCGCCATCGCCAACCGATATCGCATTAGAAACCGCTATGAGACCGCCTCAGACACACGCATTCTGCTCACAATACTACAGCAGGGACCATCTGTAAATATGATCTACACCAGGCCTAGTAACGTTTTTTCGTTGTTTTACGTGAAGTTTCAGTAGATTTTCGCCGTAAACCGTGACGATAAAACTTATAGTGCTTAGCCGGCCTAGTCTGCGACTTTACCCTGATGGAGGGGTATTTGAGCAAAGCATTCATAGGTTTCTGTCAAAAATACTTACGAACGCAAGTTAAATAGGTAAAAGTTTATATAAAAGATGCCATAATGCAATGATGCCAAGATGCAGTATGCAATTTGTTTTTTTTTTATCTAAAGCAGCCATCATCCAGCGATGACTGTGCTTCTACATAACTGGGGCCGTAGACAAGGTTACAATCGACAAGCGCTAACGCCAATAGAAAATAATAAAATGTATGGGAATGACAGATGCCGACGAAACACTTTTCGTTAACATCTGTCATTCCCATACATTTTATTCGTTTTCTATTGGCGTTAGCGCTTGTCGATTGTAACCTTGTCTAGGCCCCCTGGAATTATTAATTGCTTGTCCTAAACCCTTACGAATTCTACTGTATGGGCATGTGTAGTCCTTCCTTTTAAAGTTTAACATGTTATGTTGTCAGGACGTCTATACAGACTACAGAGAGAAAATCTTTAACATGTACTTGTACGGCGGTATTTGTGACATTGACAACTGGGATTTTACTTAAATTACATAATTAATAAAAAGATAAAAAACATGGTTCATCATACCAGGAAGTATCGCACGTATTAGTGGTATTTTTGTATAAATTCGTTTTTTGATTCATTTTCCGAGACACATTCACACATTTAAAATAATACCCCAACTTGACGATCCAATGCAGCCTGCTGTAGCAAAATTAACTGTTTACTCACAAGTCAAGATCAACTCGTATAGTACCTAACGCGTCTACGATAATTTGTCGTCGACAAACGAGTCCGACGAAAATAGAACAGTTTCCAGATCAGAGTGCATTTCTAGTGAACGAGCATTAGCCGATAACCGTTATCAAAACATGTTTAATGCATTAACCGTTTGATAACGTAATGGATGCGGGGAATAGATTTCAATGGAGTCTTTAAAAGTGTCAACGAATAGGTATATACATCACTCTACAATAAACCGCCTATTTAAACTAATGGCAATGAATGGACCCGATTCTACAGTGCCCTCTAAACTTCCTAATTTTATTTAGGTGTCGCTAAAACACTTTGCTATTCTATGAGCAGCTGTCATAATTGAATGACAGAGCTAATTAGAATCTGACGTTTCTTATATTAGGCGGTCTATTCAACTTAGCTTAGCTGCCAAAATGCTATTCTTAATATGTCAGTTTTTAATCTGCCGCCTAAATGATGTCTAAAAATTAGACAATTTAGTTTTAGGCTATTTAAGCAATGTGCACGTAGAATCGGATCCAATGAGCCGCCAAAACTACGACATAATATGGAAAGCAAATGTTAATAACTAATAACCATATTGATATTAAGATGTATTGTAGGCGTATTTGTTGATGTAATTCCAATGCGGAAATCGAACTAATAATGTTTTAATGCATGTTACATCACAAAGGAGATAATAAAGCAATAGCCTCCGATATTTCAACATTTGACCTGACATTTAGACGGGTGCTTCGTAAATGAAGCGTCACGTTTTAATAAAAAGTAAACACTACTTATAGAAAGCCAACATAATATAAGAGTCGTGAGAATCAGAATCAATTAAACCCCCCATCGAAAGTCTGAGAAGATGATCTAAGTAGCCATAGAGATAATACCCATAGTTGTTGATAGCATCGATGCTAATGCTGATCAAGATAACGGCTCACTAACTGAATAACGTAATGCTGTTATTAAATCTATTGTTGGAATATTTGCACCGGTTTGGCTACTCATTATGAATTATGACCCGACAACATTATATCACCAGATCACTATCTAGACGAAATAGAACGTGTCTGTGCCATGCACATTTCAAAACAATTAGTTTAAAACCAGGAAATCTTGAATCAAACGTCGTTCGGATTCCCATTTTATTACACACCTATATGCCTATACCTCTTTCAAGATGTTTTTTTTACTGTTACGTCGGATGTATAATGAGTTTCATAAATACGTGTGGTGGGGAAGGACAGAGAACCACAAAAAACATATAGAATAGCTAAAAATTCTTCGATAATTCTGGACGTGTCCTTATGCAAGAAATGGCGTTTCTTTATTTCTTATTAAAATCACATAAAAAATGTTCTAAAAATTACATTTGTTAGGTTTCGTGATTTGTAGATAGAAGATGTTGTAATATGTTACCAAGAACTTAATGCTATTCTAAATAAAACTACTGTAAAAGTGTACCTGGGCGTAAATATAAGCAGTAATAACTAATAAGCCTCAGAATTATCAGGGATCAAGTACAAGGTAATTGTGCTTTCTAGTTTATACTTTTTTTACCCTGCTGACATTTATCCTGCCCTAATACGAGTAACTTACCTTGAGAACTAAGCCTTTCGTTCTAGATATTGACCCTAATAATAGTCTAATACCCATTATAAATGCGAAAGTTTGGGTAAGTAATACGAGGTATAACAACTAATCATATAACGATCATAATATATACGCTCACTGTGTATAAGTTTGTTTAGAAATAACGTTCATTGCACATAACGAACGAAAGGTATAATGACAAAATATATAATTTCGTAAAGCATAACGTACTTTAGACATAATGTCAATTGATATTTCGATTAAAGCGTATAATATTCATAACACCTAAGGTTTATAACATATATTATTCAATTTATCTAACATCAAAAAGTATATTGCTCGGACATTATAATCGTCTTCAGTTATTTTAATAGCAATGCCGTATGAAGGAATATCTATGAATTTGAATAAAAAAACATTAAACGTTTTAAAGATTGTAATTAAATTTACTTGTATATCAAACACGCCAATTATTTTAACCTAACCTTACATAAACACCAGCGTGTCGACGCCACCCCGCTTCGCGGGGTGTCTATTTCCGCTCTAAGGGACACAAGGCAACCCTAACCTAACCTACAAGTTATTACTTGTTGTTAGGCTTAATGGTATTCCATTGGTAAGAGTACTTGATGTTTTTACTGAGGGGGGCTTTGCCCCCCGAGCCCCCCTTTACTTACAGCCCTAACCTAATTTTCTGTATTGTAATCCTCATACGAAAATATACTATGCGTTATGATCGTTATACGTTATGTATGTTATACGAAAATATATTATATGTTATGATCGTTATACGAAATGAAATTATTCAATTTGAGTGTTATAAAAAAAAACGTTATATAATATGATTATTATGGCTATTGACCGTTATTCCTTACAAAAGTATTGGTATTGTTGTTATAGCTAACGTTCATTATATCTTGTGAACGTTATTAATATGAAATTATATATACTGTTGTTATATCTCGTGGGACGCACCCCGAAAGTTTGGATGTTTAGATGTTTGTTACTCAATCAAGCTTAAACGGCTCAACCGATTTGGATGAAATTTTGCACGGAGATATAGGGTAGTTTTGATCCCGGGTCCACGCAAACGTAGTCGTGGACGGAAACTGGTTATATAAATTTACATAAGATTCTAACTAAATTGGTGAAATTAGCGCTCATGAAAGTAACGGATCATTTACGAAGTCCAAAAGATGCTTTAATTCCAAACCAAAATCCCGGTTTCCACATGGTGGAATGCAGTTGGGGGCATTTATACTGGCCATACTAAGCGAAGGGTCCAGGAGACGGTGAAGGAACAAACACAGTGCAGCAGTCAAAACCGACAAATAAACAAATCCCAATTAGTGGAACACTTGATAACGACTGTATCAAATCATTGGATGGAGTTACACAAGCCTAAAATCCTCTACACTAAACGCCACTATAATCCGGGGATGGTACGAGAAACAACGGGAATCAAGAAATATTAGAAGATGTTCCATAGACAAGATGGTTTCAATTTATCGGCACTTAACCAGTGATTAAGAAACTGAAATCTCGAAAGGTCTTCGGATCGGTTCGCGAATACTGTGATTGCTGTGTGTCGTGCCCTAGATTCTATCACTATTAATGAATTAATGCAATCAAATGCATGGGTAATGGACTTTTCGGGTACTCCACATTTTTATATTATGCCCCCACTTGGACGACAGTTATCTGGGACCATCACCGATGCAACCCGTGTAGAATCGTCACAAATAAAGGTAACAGCGTTAAACCCCTGTAAAGTAATAATTCAAGTATTAGTAAATAAATAAATAAAAAGTTTCAAATGACCCAATAATGTTGGCACATACTGCTGTGCATAAACTATTGCGATGGGTTCCTATGAAAAGATCCGAAAGTATTATATTTAGCACGAGTAAGATTCCTGAATGATGAAGATTCACGATGTAACTTTTCTATTGAAACCCTTGGCAGGTACCTAGCAATGCTACCAAATCCGCCTTCGTTTCGTTCATACATAATTAATGCGTGGGTAGGGTAGGAGCCTAAACCTAGGTTAAACCTTCTCAGAAAATGTATCCTCCATCGCAAGGTCGACGAATCGTACGATAATTTGAATGTTAGGAGCTACTTGAGATACTTTCTTTTTCACTCACACGAATCGTCACATCAATTTTAGTTGCTTTACTTCGGTTATATTATATGACATTGTATAAATATATATTTTTACTCCTGTACTCTGCCATTTATTTGTATAGGCGCAAAAAACCCAACCTTATATTAGTTATATTGCAGTGGTGCCAACTTGACACAAATATTTTAAAATAAAAGTTTTTATTTATGCCACAACATTTTTTTATCATAAATTATTAGCTTCTGCCCGAGACACCGTCCGCGTGGAACTCGTTATATCGTGGCTCCTTACAAATGTTTACCCCCCATTTCCCCTTCGTGAAGAGGTAACATACAAAAAGACAGACAGGCAGACACACTTTCACATTTATAATATAAGTATGGATTTACTAAAACTAAAATTATTTTTCATGTATTGTGGTATTAATTTAATATACATGATGGGATTCGGTTCGGATCCGGATTCATTTTGGTTCGGATGGTAACTGCAAGCAAAAAACAAAACAGACCATAAACAAGAGAAGTCATATTTCTGATTTACCACCAAAACTCCAGTTCAAAATGAAAATACGAAAAATTATAACTATTAGTAGTATAACTATAAGTAATCATTACGAAGATTTTATTCGTGTTTGTAAAGAAAAATGTACAGTATTTTCCTTTTAAAATGGTGAAGAAGAAGAAAATAACTTGAAGAAATTGCGTGAGCAGTAAAACAATAAACGGAAAACTTACTACTTGAGAAGACTAAAAGATGATATATATTTTAAATTACTCGTGGAAACAGTATTGTATTTTAAGACCCTCCCTTCTTATACAACAGTTGCATAAAATACTATGTCCAGACCGCTAGAAGTTTATTGAAATCGGTTTCCAAGATTTGATTAGGTGCATGTGAAATTAATCATTGTACGTATCAATAACTACAATAAATGTACGTTTAGTTTTTATTATGTTAGAAAACACAAGTAAATCAAAGACTTTGCAAACCAAGTCGTATATCGCCGATATATACAAAACGAAAGTGATGGAAAAGTTCTCAATATAGTCATACATAAGCAGTGACAACAGCACTACCGTGACGACAAGGAAATGCGGGTAACCGTTTAGAAATCACTCATTCTTAACGTACCGTAGGCACACTCGTAGCTAATTCACCTGACGATTGCATATTGTACACTATTATCTAAATTATCTTCCTCGACTACACTTTAATAAGAAGGACCTATTTAATACAGAATACAGTTAATATTTCAATATGACGTAAAACGAGATATGAAACCTGGAAAATACGTTATCGCTTTGTTTCTT
This sequence comes from Epinotia demarniana, assembly GCA_945867215.1. Classification (NCBI taxonomy): domain Eukaryota; kingdom Metazoa; phylum Arthropoda; class Insecta; order Lepidoptera; family Tortricidae; genus Epinotia; species Epinotia demarniana. The sequence goes on along the minus strand of OX244260.1, from coordinate 19,348,001 downwards.
AAAATATGCTAAATTGTAAAATCGTATCTTCTGAGGGCACAGCAGGGCCCCCGCCAAGTCGAGCGCGAAGCAAACACTGCCGTACCATCCTTTACTGGAACCATTTCGCCGCAATTTCAGGCCCTTATTGATAAGATAGATATAGATAGATAAGACCAGAACGCAGAAATTTTCGTCATCCAGTAAGCTATAATGACACACTTAAAATCCAAAATTTCAAGTCTGTAGGTCATTTAGTTCCGAAGTTAAGCGAAAGCAAAGTTTCGCATTTATGACACTCACTCACTCATGATCATTAAAATAGAACTAGTACTTCCCATAAACTCAGAGAGCTGAAATTTGGTACAGAGTTAGGGTTTAATAGCCACATAAAACTAAAACTTTAAAAACTACGATAATCGAAGATCTGGAGTACCTGGTGAACCTGATTAGAAAACACAAGAGCCCAACCAACCTATTAGAGATATATCTATACCGCCTTTACAAAAATATTCAACTTTTTTTATTCTAATAAAATAAATCAATAAGCCCACGTTTCTACAAAAAGAAGAGAAATCCCATCAAAAACATTCTGTAAAAAACTAGCCAAGTCTCGATGGAGCTGCTTGTTTATCTCTAAAAAGTAATGAAATCTAAACAAAGTCGTACCAAGTCTAAGCAGGTTCCTTACTGCGATTTCTTTATTATTTATAGTTAATGTTGTGTGACTTGGCCGTTGACTTGTACCCACCAACGTATAAATACATTATGACTAATACATTGTTAATTGTTATTAAACCTTAGGCCATTCTTTATACGTTAGTGGGTACCTACAAGTCAACGGCCAAGTCACACAACATTAACTATAAATAATAAAGAAATCGCAGTAAGGAACCTTAGACTTGGCACGACTTTGTCTAGATTATATTTACCGATGCAGCTTTTTAGGTTTCAGAAGCCAAAATGGCGAAAACAGAACCATTATAATATCGTCATGACCGTAAGTCTGTCACAAACATTTTACTCAAAAACTATGCGGCGTATCTGAAGGACAATTGGACAATATAGGTGTATTTTGTAAAGCGGTCGTAATCGAATTACTAAATAAAAATATTTAGTGTGCGTGGCCCGCCACGCTCTTGACCGGTTTTCATTTAATGTTACATAAAAACTTTATCATGTTCTTATTAAGGTTGCTTTTGCGGTTACACAGTGCAATGTATACAGCGTGTTCGGGACGTTCTGCCACTATGGTCAGTTAATGATGCAAAGTGAGCTGATTAATAGACCCGAGGAAGGTGCCATTATTCAATAAATTCTTAAAGAGTCACCTTTGTCAGTAACAGTGATGTTGGAACATATATCTCATTCAGCGGTATTGGTTATTTAAATATATTAGCCTTACCGTACCAGAAAATATCAACTACAAATTAATGACAGCAAGTTACACAATGACTAGGGGACTTTTCTACTCTGGCAGATTTAATTAATAAGTGGTTGAGGAACAATATGTATTTTTTTATAATACGTATTATTTATTGGCTCAAATATATAGTTCGATTTTAAGCAGTATTATAACCAGGTTAATTGAATTAGAAGCTCTATCAAATACGAGGGGTGATCCAAAAGTAATGATAATCGAATACTATCCGTGGCTGAATAAGGTAAAAGGAGGTCTTATTTTTTAAAGCGGTTACTGGCCAGTAAATTAAAAAAAAACATTTATTAAAAAATATGTATGTCATTGAGTTATCTTCTTTTGTTCGTAACTGTTAGGAAAAAATACATGAAAATGGAGAAAAATGAAGTGAGAGCCGTCATTAAGTACTTGTGTTTAAAAAAAATGTGTACTAAAGATATACATATTGAATTATCGGGAACATTAGGGGAATCCGCACCACCGTATTCCACAGTTGCACGCTGGTGCAAGGAATTTAACTTGGGTAGGACATCAACTAAAGACGAGCACCGCGAGGGCCGACCGTCCACCGCCCGTACTGACAACAACATTTAAAAAATTGAAGATTTAGTTTTGATTGACAGAAGAGTGACGATCAGGTATTTAAATGAAATGACAGGGATCTCGTATGTCAGCATTCAACGAATATTAACCGAAGATTTGAACATGAACACGGTATCCGCTCGTTGGGTGCCACGAATGTTAAATGACGACCAAAAGGAAATTCGATACCAGATGTCAAAAGCTAATCTTGAAAAATTTCAAGCTGACCCGGAAACTTTTTTGCGACGATTTGTCACCGTGGATGAGTCTTGGATTCACCATTTCGATCCAGAGACCAAGCAACAGTCTATGACCTGGAAACGACCGTCCTCTCCGACCCCAAAGAAATTTAAGGTCACCAGTTCAGCGGGTAAAGTTATGGCGTCCGTGTTCTGGGATGCCGAAGGGGTAATAATGATAGATTATTTGGAAAAGGGAGCCACGATCACGGGCTTACACTACGCAGAACAAATAACGAGATTGCGGGAAGCTATCAAAGAGAAGCGACGGGGTAAGTTACGGTCCGTTGTGTTGTTCCACCAGGACAACGCACCTCCTCATAAGGCCAGAGTTGCAATGGCTGCAATCCAGGATGCGGGTTTCGAATTGCTTGATCACCCCCCTTATTCACCAGACCTAGCCCCCAGCGACTTCTATCTGTTTCCACGGCTAAAGGAACACCTCAGAGGCAAGAAATTTTTGAATGACAATGAGGTCATGGCTGCTGTGGAGGCGTTTTTGGACAGTCAAGAAAATTTTTTTTTTAAATGGAATTCGCGGTCTAGAAAAAAGATGGTCTAAGTGTGTAGGCTTATTTGGAGATTACGTCGAGAAATAAATTTAGTTTTTGGTCACTTGAGTTGTTTTACATATTAATTATCACTACTTTTGGATCACCCCTCGTAGATCAAAGACACACTCCACACAACAAATCTTCAATCTTGTTACATTTAAATTAACTTAATAACTTTACGTCACGTTTTAATACACTATTCGATCTAAAAGGGCCTTTGGAGGGCATAGGGTTTCTGTGCGACCAAGCCCGATAAGTGTCTAACTACCAAATGCAATATAAATATTATAAACAGTATAATAAAGGTAGCGGGACCTCATATGTGTAACCTAACGATACTGGGGCAGGCTTCAAATCCCGCGGTCAGGGCAACACAGGGTCACAGATTATATAAATAGTTATAGGTACGAACCTGTGTTATGAATGAGTGGGAGTATTCTAGAAAAGGGAACGTCTAACTTTAACTGGCATATTTATTCGGGTTATACGCGGATCGCCTAGAACGCAAAATGACTAGTGTGTTGTTTTGCCCACATTGCAGTTTGACCACCGAGCATTGTGCCTAAAACGCAAAATGACCACTCATAGGTAGGTTAGGTTCGTTAGGTTTCTTCAGATGCCCGAAGGGCAAACAGACCAGAAATAGGGGCCTCATTTTCGTCGTTTTATCTTTACGTTAGCGATGTCGACCGCTAACGTAAAGATAAAACGACGAAAATGATGTAGGCATTTTGCGTTTTAGGCATAGGCAACAACCGTTTTCACTGGTCGCCGATAGCGCCCGCATGCAAGGAGCAGTTTTATTGGCCGATAGGGGAGAGATGGGAATTCTTCGAGAATTCTTCATCTGTATTTCGCATATGCAGGTTTTAGCATCGCGGTAAAACAACTGTGATATCGACTTTCATCAGTAGGTGTCGACACTATCGACCGACTCAACGACCAACGAAAATGCCCCTCAAGACACTGATGTATCATGTACTGAGCGCTCTAGCCTCGTGGCGCCCACGCGCCTTTTAAAATGCTGTGTCAGTTGATAAAAATTCAAATTAATTCCATTTAAGAGAAACTTCACAGGAAAATGCCCAGTAAAACTAATCAACTAACATGTACTGCGCTTTATACACTGATTGTGGAGAAGTCCTTTCAATTCTCGTTTAGTTTCTGCGTCGCGTCGCCGGTAATTATTAATTACGCAAACGTCAACTCGTTATTCATTAGAAACGGTGATTTCAACAATGTTCCGTTAATTGTATACGTAATTTAGCCATCGAAGCCATAAACTTTTTGAGATTTCTAGACTTCTTATAATTACTTGCTAAATAGAAGAAATAGAAAAGGAACATGACATGTTGTAGCATTTTGGAATATTATACTTATAATATTAGAATAAGATTATGCTAAATAGCAGTTTTTAACGAATGCGTTAAAGAAAACACCAAATTGAGCTGAATCTGCTGCATTAGGCATATTAGTACTAATTTTTCTTACAAAAGCTATAGGGTTGGCTAGGTGGTCCTTATGCGGCCAACTATTTGATGAGACAGCACGAAACCTGAGCGGTTGACTCAAACCGAGACATTCGAGATAGAGCACAGCTTGGCTCATTTACTTCATAGAAGCTCATCGTTATGCGTGTAGGTTGCTTATTCCGCGCATAGCAAGAGCAATATAAGCAATTACCTCTACCATTTCTGGCCCTTGCTGAAAAATAAAGTTATGGGCGCGTTATTACGATTATTTATTTATAATTTATCATTAAACGCTGGCGTTTATCAGACCTTGTTGTATATACTAGCACTAACATTTTATTACCAACTGGTTTTATACCTTCTCAGAGAAAGTAACTAATTGCCATTTACGGCGAATGGACCTTCAAAGATCAAAATATGAACCACGTGTGAGCGAGCTTTCATTTGAAGAACATTTTACGCAAGCTATATCGTCATATAGCATTCATTTGAAATTTAAACCCTATTCACATGAAATAAAGTCCCTGTTCGAATATCATGGTTGATTGGTAAAGGATGTCGTAAAAGTTACGCCCAGTATACCATTCGACGCGGAGCCGTTGGTAATGAGGATATACGAAGCCATTGCAATATTTTGCAATCTCGATATAAAATGTAACATTCAGACGAGCAGACAAATTGCGGTTAGAAACCAATATTCACATTATAGAAACTTAGAAAGCCGATATAGCGTTGGATACTGTCGCGATTTTGGTTTTCACCTATTATGGCAATCGCGGCGATTTATTCGGGTACCAGTACCAGCTTCGATCCGAATGATTACATGGGTGGTTGCATGGCTGAATTAAATCTACAATCAGGAAGCAATTGGGATTGCGCGTTGTAATGGCTAAAGTAACACTAGGTATCAACCTTGAGCGGAGCTAGAATTACAGCACTAAGAGTTACTAAGTACAAGTTAAAATTAAGTTTGGCTTCTTTATTGAAATGCCTTGTTTTACACCGGTTATGTGAACTGAAACAAAGCGGTCTTCAACAGTCAAAAAGCCGTTAGGTGTTGCGTAAAAAGTCATTATGATTTAATGGAAATTCCACGGTTCTTACAGTAAACGTCCGAGGCTAAGACTGAATGTTGCTGGATGTTGCGGAGGCTATCGATGTAATACGAAATAAGCTGTTGCAATCAAAATACGCTAATATTTGAAATTTATATTATGCGGTCAATCAAAAGCAATGCTGCATTACATTCGATTAGTTTATTGGTGCAATCATAAAATTATTAAGCTAGGTCCTACCTTGCTTAAAAATAGGGGATCTTTGACAACACATCACATTTGACGACAAGCAGTGTCACTGAACTAGACTGGAACATAGAACGAAAAAGGAGACTGTAGAAAAGTTTGGATGGAACACATTGTACTTCATTGTAGATTGTATTGACCAGCAACGTCACGTTCCACTTTGGGCCTGCTCTCTTATCTTTGTGCCCTAATGATTCAGTGCTATATAATACAATATACCAATACGTCAGTTACACATACCAATGTTTTAATCACAACCATAATGTGGGAAAAGTGAGATGAGTATGAGTGCACGTTCATGAGTGCAACAATGTTATCTTAGTTATGACGCACGCACCAGTTTCCTCGCTTTCCTTTTACAAGTCGAAACTGTTTTCATTTCAGCAGCGTTTAATGTCACCGTCAAGTCTCCAATCTGCATAAGTCCCGTATTGGTAGGTGGGTACTAGTCATAAATATATCTCAATAAATCCTTTTCGCTTAGGAATACCGACAATTTAGAAAAAAAGGCGGTATTTTAATTAGTACTTCAGTCATATTTTCATTTTTTGTACCCGATGCTGGCCACAACGCAGCATGAGTTTCGCAAGTCAAATCCGAACTGGCTGATAATACCGAACTGAGCAAGAGCATTGCCAACTAGGTGGCTATAGGTTTTGCCGACACGCAACTGGTAGGTACGTAACTATAAACTTAATATCGAGTGTGCACGAAACTTTATGGGGCACTGAATCATACTGAGTCAGCCTGATGCTGAAATAGAGAAAGTAAAATCTCGAGACACCCTTTGTTTTTAGTGTGTCGCTGCTTTAAATGAGATCAGATGTCTATGTTATATTTTATAAATCTCTAGAAGCTAAATTAATGTTAAACGAACTACATAAACTACGTTTATTATCGTCTATTATGTGCAACTAAAAACAACAAAAAAATAAAGTCAAAAGAACAGTCAATATCGACTACACAATTTAAAAGAACAGCATGCATTCACCTAGTTATCGAATTATTCCTAACTACATAGTTATAGAGGAACCTCGAAATAGAGCAACACGAGTCAAACAAATATAGACCTCAATACACAGTCGGTTAGAACTTTGCTGCAGGAATATTTTCGTATTTCTGATGTTGCTCACGCTAGCACCAGTCTGCCCCTGGTACCCAGTCTTGGCATGCGACCTAGCGACTATAAAAATTGTATTATCTTTCTTATAGCCGATACACGCACACAAAACATCAGTCAGGTAGCAAAGTTCAAGGACCTCTTTCGCATCACGACAAAATTAATCATAATCACAATAGACAGGTTTAAAAATTCTGAAGCAGTAAGTATATAGATTTTTTAAAACTCAACCTAGCCCCACTGACAAAAATATAAGATGTAAACTTTCATATCATATGGGTAAGGACCAAATTTTTGGCCAGCTTAACTCACTCAATTAAATTTTCTATGAAAGTTTTCCGTTGTGACACGAAAATTAACCATACAATTCTATGGTTAATTTTTGTGTCACAACGGAATTTTTTTCACTTCTTCCGTTTGTATGGCTAACTACCGATTAACCACTGGCCAAGAATTTAGTTTTTACCCATATGCGTTTCGATTCCGATAAAAAAATAAAGAAAAGAATAAAACATTCAAATTCGATGTGTCTGCATGAACCTTATTTGTAATTCGTAAAAGTAGAATCGGAAATCTGGATCGCTGGCTGTAAGTTAACAATTAGTACAATTATATTTCCATTGTAAAGTTTTTGTCCGCTTCCCATATAAGCTAGAGCTAGACAGGCTTCATTTGTCTTGTGCATTACAATCGTGAGAGTAAAAAGTGGATAACCTTAGCCACGTCTATCGAAATAGTCTTATGTTCACTTGGGGTACAGCCACATATATGTCATTTTTAATTTTAATTAGAAACGCAGTGTTAATACGGCGTTGTTTCGCGCAAATTAAATTGTGTCAGATGCTTGCCCCACATCGCATTGTCTGTCGTGGGATCGAGTTACCATTATTGTTCATTGGTTTGTTGGCAAAATAGAAAATTATGAACAATGAGGTGTTATTTTAACTTCCCTATGGGTGTCGCTTGAATGTTTCTGACCGATGTTGGTGCGTTGTATTGATTTAATGTTGATTTAGGTCACATAAAACTACAATAACTAGCTACGTCCCAAACTGATGAACCGATTTGGATGCCGTTATTTTTTCATCGAAAGTCTTGTTTAAAATAAATATCCCTACTTCCATACTAATATTATAAATGCGAAAGTGTGGCTGTCTGTCTGTCTGTCTGTTACCTCTTCATGCTTAAACCCGGTTCAGCGGTTTAAGCATGAAGAGGTAACAGACTGGAATTTAGGTGAAATTTGGTATAAAGACAGTTTGAGTCCCGGGGAAGGACATAGGATAGTTTTTATCCCCGAAATCATCCCCTAAGGGGATGAAATGGGGAGTGAAACTTTATATGAAGCTGCGATATAAACGAGTTCCACGCGGACGGAGTCGCGGGCAGAAGCTAGTACTCCATATTTGGTAAATATAATAGACAAAAACAGGTGGTTGTAACGGAACTAATCTTAAATTACTTGATAGATAAAAGAAATTTACTTCAGGTTTGATCATTTAAATATAATAGATAACCTCCAGTTCTATGACAAGGCCTAAGAAAGTTAGAGAACCTAAAGGACGCTACATGTCATATTATCTGCCATGACTACATTTTAATTAGAACGAGCAGCCAGTTCATTTAACAAACCATAATCAGAAATCTTGAGTTTCACTTTGCTTTCCTTGCTTCATAAGAAATAAGCACTAACAAATTTCCAGACCTGTTATTGTACAAATACTTATTTCAAAATCTCAACCTTAAAACACGTGCGACAAAGATGAATTTCAATAAACAGATTTATTTCTGATGTGATATGTGTAATTGTGTATGCCTAATGCCTTTAAACATTTGTGTGCACATGTGCGATAACGCATCGTTTCTGTCACCGTCTAGGAAGGAACATTTGGTAGATTGCCGTTTAGATAAGGCTTGTTATAATAGCTGCTGGTAGAGTAAGCAAAAAGGATAGTAAGTTAGTGTTAACAGTTTTTGATGTATGCTCTGTTTACATATTATTGTACTTAAGTACTCTTGGGCTAGGGTTGATAGACTGAGAGAGGATGACTTCCACCTGCTTCTTAGGCTTTCGTAAGCAAATGCTTTTCGAAACGTGATTTCGGGTTACCTATCATAAGCTCGAAAATCGTAATTCCGAATATTAAAATCCCGAAAACGTTTCCCTTTTTATTAGTTGACCGAAGTTTTGTTTGCCCGAAATTACATTTCCCATATTATTATTTTCCCAATTCTTAGTTCGTTGCAATTTTACTTCGCTTAATATTCGAATAGACACTTATTAAAATTCCGAAGGATCATTTGCCAACTGGTTTTTGGTATCGAAAAGTATTAAGTCCGAAATATTAATACCCCGGTATATCAAAAGATCAAAATTGTAGCATGGAACCTAACCTAACCGCCAGCGTGTCGACGTCACCCCGCTTCGCGGGGTGCCTATTTCCGCTCTAAGGGGCACAAGCTAACCCTAACCTAACCTAAAAATAATACCATTGTTACGATGTAAGAAATGGCTGATTGAGAAAGTGTACTACAATCTTAAAGACTTTTTTGACGACGCAGTTTTTAAGAACTATATTGTATGTCCGCAAAGGGCAGCTGTTGATACCATTTTCTGTACCGATCATCTATATTTATAGCTACACAGTGGACAATAAAAACATTATATTCTATTCTATTCTAAACTATCATTTGTTGTTTTTTTAGTGCGGGGGGCTTGCCCCCTGAGCCCACCTTTTTGGGCTTTTTTAGAACTCGTGCAGCACTTAGTTGCTTAAATGTTTTGACCTAATATAATCTCCTTTTCTATCAATTGTTTATTTTGTAAGGTCACAATTTTAAATCTAACCTAACCCACTTAGTAGCGAAAGAAAGTGCACTTCTGTAGGATATTTAGCATATCTAAATGTTTTTTAATCGTGGCGATAAAATTATATTAGGGAAAATGATATTTAGATTTATGTATCATCGGAATTTTGAAAAGCTGGTTAACAAATCGGTTGTCAAATAATAAAGTTGTCAATCGTTCTTCTGGTTATTGAGTTTCGGGAAAACGATAATGTGGGAAAACAAACCAGCGACATTTCAAAAGTATGGTAAACAAAGTATATGGATAATGAGAATTCGGTTTACCGTTTTCGGACAAGTGAAAATCGGGCAAGTGTTTTTCGAAACTTCGATAGGTTACCGTGATTTCGCGGTAATAGAAAAAAAGTGAATAACTCCTTGACGCTGACGCCCTATAAGGGTTCCGTTTTTGCCTTTCCGGCTGCGGGACCCTATTCCTTAAGAGAATAGTTAAAAAATATATCTGTTTAAAGATGTCGTTCCCGGGAATATTGCCGAAAGTTCCTGATTTGTATGCGGAATATTCCTGATGGGAACGGCAAATTACTGTATGCATATTGCAATGCACAAATGGTCGCAAACGTAACGTACATTATAATACGAATAAATACATACCGTCAATAAATATTGCAGAAACAAAATAAATCAACATGTCACATTTTAAAAGACAATTTCAGGTACAGCGCCGCTACTCTGTAACTTGTTTTAAGTCCACCCACAAATATATCTTGATGCCGCGATTCGTAACTAAGCGAAGGAAGAGGTCTAGTTTCGTTAAGCGTGACGGGTGAGTTTAGAAGACGCATGAGCGCGTAAAGATTAACAGCAGAGTACCGGAAAAGGAACACCACATACCGGAGTTTACTTGGTCCGTTCGCATTAGTGGTTACGCAAAAACGGATGGACACATTTAACGCGTTTAAATGTGGTCTCAAGCGTGGAAAATGTTCTATATTGTAATAAAAGATGCAAATATGCCTTATAAGGGTTCCGTTTTTGCCTTTCCGGCTGCGGGACCCTATTCCTTAAGAGAATAGTTAAAAAATATATCTGTTTAAAGATGTCGTTCCCGGGAATATTGCCGAAAGTTCCTGATTTGTATGCGGAATATTCCTGATGGGAACGGCAAATTACTGTATGCATATTGCAATGCACAAATGGTCGCAAACGTAACGTACATTATAATACGAATAAATACATACCGTCAATAAATATTGCAGAAACAAAATAAATAAACATGTCACATTTTAAAAGACAATTTCAGGTACAGCGCCGCTACTCTGTAACTTGTTTTAAGTCCACCCACAAATATATCTTGATGCCGCGATTCGTAACTAAGCGAAGGAAGAGGTCTAGTTTCGTTAAGCGTGACGGGTGAGTTTAGAAGACGCATGAGCGCGTAAAGATTAACAGCAGAGTACCGGAAAAGGAACACCACATACCGGAGTTTACTTGGTCCGTTCGCATTAGTGGTTACGCAAAAACGGATGGACACATTTAACGCGTTTAAATGTGGTCTCAAGCGTGGAAAATGTTCTATATTGTAATAAAAGATGCAAATATGCCTTATAAGGGTTCCGTTTTTGCCTTTCCGGCTGCGGGACCCTATTCCTTAAGAGAATAGTTAAAAAATATATCTGTTTAAAGATGTCGTTCCCGGGAATATTGCCGAAAGTTCCTGATTTGTATGCGGAATATTCCTGATGGGAACGGCAAATTACTGTATGCATATTGCAATGCACAAATGGTCGCAAACGTAACGTACATTATAATACGAATAAATACATACCGTCAATAAATATTGCAGAAACAAAATAAATCAACATGTCACATTTTAAAAGACAATTTCAGGTACAGCGCCGCTACTCTGTAACTTGTTTTAAGTCCACCCACAAATATATCTTGATGCCGCGATTCGTAACTAAGCGAAGGAAGAGGTCTAGTTTCGTTAAGCGTGACGGGTGAGTTTAGAAGACGCATGAGCGCGTAAAGATTAACAGCAGAGTACCGGAAAAGGAACACCACATACCGGAGTTTACTTGGTCCGTTCGCATTAGTGGTTACGCAAAAACGGATGGACACATTTAACGCGTTTAAATGAGGTCTCAAGCGTGGAAAATGTTCTATATTGTAATAAAAGATGCAAATAAATAATACAATTAAGCCAGTCTCCAATTATTTTTAGAAAAATACAGTTTGGAGTAATTTGCGAAGAAGTTGCAATGGGCTAACAGGTGTTACATTTTGTATTGCGTGTATGGTGGTTAAGGATAACACAAAGTACCAAACACATAACAAAACGTTAAGCAAAAGCAACATTTAGTTTTTAAAATTTTTATCGTTTTGACGGCCTTAGGGACTCTAGTTGGCCAGCCATAAAATATGTGGCATAGGTAAACTTTTAAAGTCTTAATATTGGCAAATGAACAGTTTGTTGAAATATAACCAACTGCTCAATTCAGTGGCGAAATACTAAATGATCTGGCAATGACACACTTGCTAGCGTGCACCATAAAAGGGCATGGTGCATCTTGCATTCACATTGCCCAAGTTTTCATCTTTTAAGCCATTAAAACAAAATATTTGATTTTATGTCGGAGTTGATATCTGTCTTTAGCAAATATGAATACTTTCTGCATAACAAATATTGATGCAAATAAAAAATAAATACAACAATTTGTTTATACGTATATTTACTGATCTACGATTTCTGAAATATCATTTACTATCAATGGTTCAGGGGTTCAATCCTACTAATATTATAAATTCGAAAGATTGGATGTTCAAATGTTTAGATGTTTGTTACTCAATCACGCTTAAACGGCTCAACCGATTTGAGGAAATTTTGCACAGCGGAGGTTTAGCCTGGATTAAAATCATCATCATCATAAATTTAAGAGTTAACTCTTGTTGGTGTAGCTCGCTCCATCTGACTCTGTCTGGGGTCAGCTTCTTGACCTCTTTATACAACATTACAGCTACACTTTTTTTTATTTATTTCATGTAACATATCCTTGGTCTTTCCCCTTCCTGGCTTGCCTTCTATGATGATAATAAAAGGTCATGTAGTATAAGGTGACCAATTTAGGGAATGGGGCTGAATGAACGCAACCAGCGAGCAACTGTCCGCCTGCTTCCGGGCAGGCGTCCCTTCACAACATCAACATCAACATAAGGTGTAACTCTTTGTGCGAGGGTGGGCTTGATGAAGGATCGTTGGATCACATATTTTTCAACTGTCCCAGGTTTAGTTATTCAATGTACGACGTATTACCAAAGAACATCCCACATCCTGTTCCAACCATCCCACTGTTCAATGGACTCTCCCATAACCGCTATTCTCTTGAAATATATCCAAGTACACAACATTAGACTTTAAAACATGCACTTTATCTATTAAATTATTATATATTTTCCACTATATCCGTCATGTTGGCATGATTAACACTGTCATCCACTTTCCCGCTCTTTTTTTCATAACGTTTGTAAATTTCATGTGACTGTCTGTGATGTCCATAATTTTTATTTGTTTTAGGTTTCCGGACTGATCCTTCCCCAAAAACCGTCAAAATTAAACCGAACATTCTCCTCGTGTGTAATATAAAAAAAAAAATATATATATATATATATATATATATACCATTTATACCTTATTATACTGATATTGGCAAATCCACCTTGCTAAAACAGAAAGGAGTAAAAGCCATACATAAAAAAAAAAACATAAGGTGACCAATCATTTTCCCTCTCCTATTCTCTATCAGTTTCCTTTTCTCTCCTACTCTTCTCAGCACTTCTTCATTAGTGATTTTTTCTATCCAGCAAATTTTCTCCATTCTACTCTACTTAGTCTACACTAATATTATAAAGAGGAAAGATTTGATTGTTTGTATTGAATAGGTTCCGAAACTACTGGACCAATTTGAAAAAATGTTTTACCATTAGAAGCCAACATTATCCCTGATGAACATAGGTTACTTTATACCACGGGAAAATACTTAATTCCTATGGGAAAACAGGTAATAGGACAACGGGTAGCAAGTATTACATGAACCATGCGAAGCCGGGCCGGGCAGCTAGTGTATACATATTTTTGTAAATTTGGATCTCTTTGTAGGAAACAGACATGGGGCTCGCCACAGAGTCCTAAATTTGTCATGACCTTGTGCTGCTTCTTCTAGCTCTTTCCATTTGACACTTATTTCAACTGATACCATACAAAGCACATTAAATTGGTAATTCAAAAGTGGATGTATCAGTAAATAAAACGAAACTTGTTCAAAAGGAAATCTATAAGGAAAGTGTAAATAATATAACTGTTGAATAATAAAACAGTATTACATACACACTAACTCATTGTTAGATAATATGATTACAAGTCAAATTATCTGGTTGAGTCTCCTGTTCAATTGGATAGCATTTTCATTTTAGAAGTCAGTAAACTTTATGAAATATCCAAAAATAACATCCAAATCTCCAGGAACTATGACATTAATGTGAACAGGGTGCTGTAAAGTTTGATCACCTACTTTTTTATTATTTCAATCATTTAGGTTGTCATCTAAAATATCATAATAGTAAAATCACATTCATAGCTGGGTGAAAATCAAACAAATTGTACATAGTTAAGGGCCTTAACCTAATCTACGCTTTAACTTTTCTCATTTTCGTAACGACAATTAACCATATAAAATGTATGGGTAATTGCCGTTACGAAAATGAGAAAAGTTAAAGCGTAGATTAGATTAAGGTACTTAACTATGTACAATTATTTTGATTTTCACCCAGCTATTCTATTTATTCATTAATTCATTTAATTAGAGACCTTTTACATTGTCTGCCTTATCTTAAATTTCATAGTTTTTATGCTAGGTCAGGCCTAGATTACTTAGTGGACATAAGGGCGCCTCATTGTAATAAATCTTCAATATAATGTTCTAGTAAAAGTAATCTATTAATAAATCAGGCAGCATTCTCTGTTTACTTTTGTGGATAACACTAATTCATTTAAAGATTGTTTATTAATTGAATGTAAAATAATAATAAATAACATTGATACTTTGCTGCACACTTTCAATTATTTACAATGGAAGGGTATTAATAAAAAGCTGTTTGTCTTCTTTACAACTAAACCAAACTCACTGAGAGCACTATTTTCAGACCTTGTGCTTAACAAAGCCTTTACAACATTTAGAAACGTCAGATAATTATAAACAATTGGATCTCAGGGTAAAGAAAATTACTGTAACAAGCATTCATTATTCTAAGTAATGGGTGCTTTATAGTTAGGGCAAGAAACTTTGGATTTGTTTAAAACTATAAAAAACTGATTGTAGGTAACCAGAAAAGTAAGTAAAAGTACAACAATACAATTACTCACCACATTGTTGTAATTGAAGGTTGCCGTGTCAGGAGGAAAATATTCTCCGTTCATCTTGTCGCCCATCGCGAGGCAATCACTAATTACAAGCACACACACACAAATTTCACGTCCCTGGCATTTCTCTAAACGGCACGCCAATCTTGGAAGAGTCCTAATTTGGATAAAATGTCTATCAACAGTGACGACCCTTGGGGAGCTCGTAGCCCCTAGAAGTCCGAAGAACCATTATACTAAAACACACATGAACGTGCAAAATATGTCCGTCTTTAGATCAATACAATGGATCATATCACTATAGTCGTCTGTAACAATATTTTTTATCAGTTTAAATTGAAACTAGTAAAAATATTTTATTTGACAATTTACCTTGACACACATAAATGTCAAACCGCCATCTTTTATGTGGGGTTGCCACGCCGAATATTCAACGGTTGCTACACTTGCCACTTGCAAAATTGTTGGCCAATACACATCGGTCTAGCAAAATAAAGCTGCAAACGCACAGAGAGCGGTGGCGGGGCGGCGCGGCGCAGTGCGGAGGCGGTATCGGTTGTAATGTTCGAGCTAATATGAAACGGTCCGCACAGAGCGGCGCGGTTTTCTGTGCGGACCCTTTCGTATTAGTTCGAACATTACAACCGGTACCGCCTCCGCGCCGCTCCGCCACCGCTCACATCTCTTTCTAATTATAATGCCTACTCTTTCAAAATAATTTCGATGAAAAGGAACCTTAGGAATTGATTCGGCATGTCGGCAATGAAAATATGACCAAGGAACTAAGCCAAGGAATGACGTTGAACACACTTTCGCAACCAGGCAAAATTTCGAACAATACCCCAGAAACCGCCAGTAATCGCTAGTCGGGCAACGACGTGCAACTCAATGCCGCACGCCGCGAACCCGCTAGTCGGGTCGGGCAAGCGGCGAACGCTCAGGGCTGTGTTATCGTAACCAATTAATAAGAATTTTTATATTAATCGCATTAGGTAAAGTAAATAAAAATACAAAGTGAAGTAATAAAATATAATAATCAACTGTGCCAACTTTTCGACCACATAAGTAGGTACATAATAATCAGAACACTTACAAATTTTCCTGTTAGTGGCAGTGGCAGCCCTGAGGTAGCGAAGATGCAATGCTTGCCCGCCTGTCGGGCACTTTGGCGTCGCGTGTAGGTTTATAGCTCTTGCCCGACTACCGGGTATGCCGGCATCTGAGTAAAGTTTACGAGTGCCCGAGTGTCAGGTACGCGGTGTCGAATGTGTTAAGTTCTGTTGTAAAGCTGCGTGCTCACGTCAGTACATTCAAAGTCATCGGGTGAATCAGGAATGTGATGGAATAAGAGAGAAAGAAAGTTTATACATATAATGCTGTCCCACTTTATCATATAAATGAGATCCTTGCCGTACGCCTGGTCTAACCACTCCAGGGGCCTATTTCACGAAGTTACAAGCGGAAGTCTCTTAGTAATTTGTTACTTGTAGCTTCGTGAAACGAGCCCCAGAATAGATATTCTCTCTGTAATCCTTCAATTAAGTGAGATATTAACACTTGTCTTGTATAGATAGAATGTAGAGTCTAGATGTTACAATACAGAGGACCTAGACCACCCTACAGAAGACCGCAGTCATAAGAACGCTACTACTTGCTCTGTAGGTTATACATGGCCGAAAAAGTCGCAAATTTTGGTGTAATAACACTAGGCATTTATCAAGATCAGCAAAAATGATCACGCACATGTATGTACGCCCGTTGCTCACGTGGCCTGCTACAAAAGCCACTCAAAATGACACCTGGACCGCTGGTAAGTTTTTCCGTGTCCCATCAGCCACCCGTATGGTCCGTCAATAAACATGCAAACTCTTGTGGGCGGCGGGCGGCCCATGTGGCATGCTGCTGCAGAAATTTAGTTTGTTCTATGGCGCTAAGTGTTTAAGCGTTCTTGATGACGAATGGGATAAAAATAACATGTGGAATGGAATGCATTAGGTACATTTTAATTTATTATTTTGTTAATATAATTCTTATAATTATAAACCATAGCTTAAATATTTAGTTCAGCACCTTTTAGGTATATTCCCTAGATCCCAGGATAAAGGGTTACCTTTGTTTTACCAAAAAAACTTTGACAAATTATCACTTCCCAAAACATTTTTCGTAGACTTTCATTTGCCAAATAATCGTTTGCCAAATTAACACTCGACAAATATTTCTTACGCAAACCTTATGTTTGGCATATTCATGTTTAGGCAATATCTCGTTTACCAAATGGTACTTTGACCAAATTTCATTCAGTCAAATATGTTAGTTGGCATAATATGTTTTAACCAAAACAAAATAAGGCAAATGATTTGTATCGTCAATATTTAAGAAACCATTTCTATTCCGTCGGTTAATCAGCAGAGGAACTCTTCAATGACAAATCATTTGCATCTTTATTTCAATGGTGTATAAGATACACAATAAAATAACAACTTTTTTTGTTATGTGGGTAGAGAAAATAAATTTGTGTAGAGGTCGCAATTCTAACCTAACCGCCAGCGTGTCGACGTCACCCCGCTTCGCGGGGTGCCTATTTCCGCTTTAAGGGACACAAGCTAACCCTAACCTAACCTATCAAATAATACAATTGTTACGATTGTTTGTTTTTTTACTGCTAGGAGGCTTCGCCCCCCGAGCCCCCCTTTTTTGGCTGCCCTAATCTAATTTAACGCCTGTGCCTACCGATCTACTTAACCGTGCATTATTTTATTTAAGGGACCGTGCCGTTTTATTAATAGTATTTTGGTAAAATAATGTCATAACCCAAACAATTGTGATTTTTGTCTATTTATAGTTTGCCATAACATTAACTTGACGAAATGTTTACTGTCTAATGTTTTTTTGCCTTATTAAAGCATTTGCTAAATGACCGCATGCCATAATGTAATTTTTCGTAATAATATTTTGCTGAATGAAAATTTGACGTAATGAAAATATTCGTATTAAAATTGTGCCAAAGTTTGCATTGGCAAACAAAATAGTTGCTAAAATTTGTTTGGGAAATGAAATTTGACCAAAATAAATTTGGTAAAACAACAGGATCCCCAGGATAAAACATACATATAAATAAAAACATATGAAGACTCTTGTTAGTCCAAGGGTCCACATCCCATCCCCTGCCATCCCTAACGAAGCCCAAGGGGGACCAATAGAACGATCGACATTCGATGCTTCGATAGACGTCAAATAGGGTCGATTTGGGATGACATTACACGATTATTCGACCACTGACGAGGGCGGCAATTACACAATCATTATTATGACACGATACACGCAATATTGAAGTGAAGACTCATCACGTGTTTATCGATGCATATTGTAGCAATATCGAAACTATTTTGAAATCCGCGTATTCCGCGCCATTCCAGTATCACAAGTAATAATGATTGTGTAAATGGTACACCTATGATTCAACAATTTTACTAGGTGTATCGTATTTTTGCAGATATTTCTGCAGGCAATCGGGGCCCACGCGTTGTTCTATCATTTTCAGCGACATGCCGAACACTTCGTTAGCTATATCCTGGTCTCTGGCCATCGCGGATTCTTCGCAGTAGAAGCAGTTGTTGAAGTATAGGCCTGTGACGCCTTCAAGTTCCGCGGCTGTAGCGACGTACACTGTCGTTGCTGCTGCTTGTTGCTGGAAGGAAATGTCAAGCATGAGTTTGAATTCATGAGCAAATGAACGGCCAACGAACTATCATTTGGGGTCATTGGCGATATTGATAGATCTTCACACACCGCATTAAAATAGGAACTCATTGTCAGTGTGTTGTGTGATACACGCGATCAATCGTTTTGTCGCTGAACAAAGAGAAGGCCGGTTAACATTGTTTTTTTTTCACTATTTAAAGAACACAGATCTCATCTCATTGGAATATGACAGATTGGTTCAAAGATAGTCTTTTGTAATATGATGCAGGGTACGCTTCTAGAGTGTCGTATTGTAAAGCGAAGAGGACATAATTATTGCGTTGCGAGGGCCGAGGAGTGTATATGTTGCAGGGAAATGGTCAAAACAGAGATTTGATCAAATCTCTAAGGGATATGATCAAATCACGCAGGATGTTAAAATGGCCAATCCATTTTATCATTTGCCTAATACAAATCAGTAATTTGATCAAATCTCCGAATCTGTTTAGTGAAATGACGAAATCGGACAAAAAAGGCATCTCGTTTTTTCATTTCACTAGACTTCTTTAGTGATTTGATAAAATCCCTGAAACGCGTCAGTGAGTTGACGAAACTAACGCGATAAAGATTTTTCCGCTCTTTTATAAAAAAAATATCCACGAAGAAGGTGGCGGGAGCTCTGCTCCCGCCACCATCTTCTAACCTATCCGCCATCCGAGTGTAAGTCCCAGAACCGTTTAAATTACTAATGATTTAGGAGCGTTTCAGGGATTTAAGTATCAAATCACTAAACAAATCTAGTGAAATGAAAAAACGAGTTGCCTTTTTTGTCCGATTTCGTCATTTCACAGATTCAGAGATTTGATCAAATGACTGATTTGTTTTAGGTAAATGATAAAATGGATTCGCCATTTTAACATCCTGCGTGATTTGATCATATCCCTTAGGGATTTGTTCAAATCTCTGTTTTGGCAATTTCACTGCGACATATATATTATGTCATAGACGGATCACTCAATGGGCCAGAAGTAATACAACACATACCCGATGTTTGCACCCATTGCCTCACTACTGCACGGCCGCGCGGACACCTAGTCAAACGCTATTCGCTCGTTTTGCGATTCGCGACACGGCAACGTGGTAGTCGCAGTAGAACCAAGGTAACTGATATAGCCCTCCAAATCGCTAAACTTAAATGGCTGCGGGCAGAGCACATTGCACGTAGAACCGATGGCCGTTAGGGCGGATAGTTTCTCGAGGGGCGCCACATACAGGAAGGCACAGCAGCAAGCGTGTGTGGGACCCCCACAAGGTGGACTGGAGCCCTGGTTTAGATCGCGGGAGTCCGCTGGATGCGAGTGGCGCAGGACCAGTCTTTGTGGCGCTTTTTGGGGTAGGCCCATGTCTAGCAGTGGACATATTTCTGTTGATATCATGATGACGCTGAACATGGTAGCCAAAATAACAATAAGAGTGAATACATCATGTAAAAAAAATTACCCAGGATTTGGTGAATGGACGGACAAACATGAACGCTAATCTGTACAGCCACCAGGATTTGCTCAGATTTGTGAAGACCATGTTCCCTGGATGTAGTGAGTTTACCAAGATGCCTTTTCTCTTCCATTCCTCGCTCAGGATCTGGAAATATTTGCATGGACATAACTCTTTATATATTTTGACAATTTTTAGTCTTATTTCCCCGACATAAGAAACATATACTCGTACATATGAGCGTGAATCAACAGCTAAGGTGCTACACGATAGTCGATAACCCTCATGATCCTTTAGCATAATCAATAGAGCCCACACACGTCATCACGCACACATGTATTGTATATTTGTCATTATTTAGAACAAATGAAAACTTACAAACATACCTATTATTTACACTAGTCATTGGAACGGAAAGTTCATCCGATCCTTGGTTTTTAAGGGGAACACGAGCTCCCCGCATGTGAGACGCGGTCTTTAACGACCTATTTAAATGAACCCTTAGATCGTAAATCGTTTCCATTTATTAAAATCTATTCAAAGGAAAATTCTTTGGCATTCATTATGCTTACAGTGCTTGAGCGCTCCAGATTTGTAACTGAACTGCCACAATATTCCGCTCAAAGTTCTGGCAATCGCAGACGTTAATATTCCAATCTGAGGGGCTACCGCGAAGTGAAAACGAACTTCGTTCGATTATCTACGTCTCTGTCGCTCAAACTAGCAAGTGCAACAGAGAGGGAGATACAGGAACGAAATTAGTTTTCATTTCGCGATAGGGCCTCTGGATTGATTTTAATAGAGTATTAGAGTTGCGTTTACCTTAGCGGTTATAACATTGAAGAGTTTAGAATTGTTGTAAGCCATCATTGCCGTGTATTGGTCCTTGGACATCGAGAGACTTTGCTGCGCAAACAGGTTCTTCAAACTGGCGAAACTGTAATTTGTTGTGAAATACTAGAGTAAACAATATTTGACCATCACAAAACAGATAGTATATTTGACAACAAAGCTACACATAAGTGAGTACTGCATTAAAATTGTTTCAGAAAAACTACTGAGTATCAGTATCATCTAAAAAGAACGGCAAGTGCGTGTCGAGCCATGCGCAGGGTAGGGTTCCGTAGAAATGCCTACTTAGCCGTGATAGTTTTGCTTTTAAATTCATTATAAGTACTACTGCTAAAAAAAAAATCACATCCCCACTAGAAGCCCGAGTTGAAAAATGGTTTTAGGAAACCCATAATATTTTTGAACAGGCTATTCAATGATACCCCACACTGTGGTATTAACGAGAAAATCTCCATCCCAACTTCAGGACCTTCAGGTGTAGGTGAGGAACCCTAAAAATATATATTTTTAAAGATTTTAATTTACTGTTTTGTCAGCGTGATTGATTTATATTTATATACTTGTGCCAAATTGCAGTTTTCTAAAAGTAAGGGTTACTGAGCTAAGCCGAAAACCGACGGAAAGACAGACAGACATGGCGAAACTATAAGAGTTCCTCGTTGAATATGGAACCCTAAAACAAGAAGTGAAATATTACTTCCATATGAATAAAATAAAACAAATAATTATTTGTGGTAAATTTTTAGTTGTTGTGCTTTGGTAAGCATACTAGAAAAAGACTACTTATTTAAATATTATTTCCATTGTCAGATGACAGCTGTCTCAAGAAGCATCCCGTGACCAAGGCTATTGTTAAACTTCTAATTAATTTGCATATTTTTATCATATTCTACTCATTTTACCAAAGCAGTTGTTATTTTTTGTTTCATCCTTAATCTTACTTACCGGTGAGATTCTGAAGACACGAACACAACTTTGGAACCCTTTTTAAGTAATGGTTCCAACAAAACGGTCAGATACAGATGGCTGAGATGGTTCACCTGGAATGTGGTCTCGTAGCCATCCTCAGTCTCTGTATACGGGATGCCAAATACTCCGGCATTAAGTATCAGCATATCAAGATGACTGGAAAGCAATGTGTTTTTTTTCAATTATAAGTAATTGAGTTAAAAAAAATAATTTGATAATTAATATTTTATATTTTCCCTGTAAAATACGTTTTAAGGGGCTCCTAGCTCCCAATGACCTTCGACCTGTAACAGTCGGTTTTTTCGTGTTCTTTATGGTTTATTGTATTAACAACAACGAGGTTTAGAAAATAGTATTTAATGTGTCATTCAAAACCCACAGTTTTCAGGATGTATGGCACCAAACTTTTGCAATTTCAGGCCAATAAACCAGTTTTTTGGACGTAACTTTTGTGAAAAAAAATTAAAAATAAAATTTCCTCTCCTCGTGGGTTGTTGGAGACGTCAATAAGGAATAGTTGTATGTAGATTTCATATATACAATTGCATAAACAACATAGTGATATCGAAAATAGAGCTTTGTTGGACCATGTTCGAATAAATCATAAGAAAAAAATTTTTTTTAAAGACTTGTGCATTATATAGATTAAGGGTTGAAGAACCGATAAGTGTTTGTGCCATAAATATATCTATAGTTTTTACCGAGGAATGTAAACTCAGAAGTCGTCAAAACTAGCCAAATAGTGAGTGGAGCCCCTTAACTCAATTTTTTGTGATTTGCACTTAAATAAATTTTATAAAATGTACCACCTATGTATTAATCTATTTTGATTTAGAATGAATGCAAAACAAACTAATAACAAAAATCTTACTCTGAAAAAAATGTCTTCACCATCATTGCACACTTTTTCACACTTTGTAAGGATGACAAATCTAGTTGTATTGATTTTAAATTTTCTTCCTCGGCATTTGTTTCTTTCACAATATTTTCTATGGCTGCTTGTGTGGTGTCCATGTTACGATTGGCCAAGAGAATCTTACATCCATGCCGGGCCAGAGACTTGGCAGTTTCATAGCCGATCCCTGTGTTGCAGCCTGTGATCATAGCATATTTTCCAGACAGATCTACACCATGCAAGATCTGGAATTAAAGACGTAAATTACAGATAATGCTGAGGAAAGTTAAGGTAGGAGCTTAAACCATAGTTTCAAGTTCAATACAAAATCATTCAGAAGATAAATGTATTTCAAAAGGCGACCGAGAGAAGCATGCTGAATATCAGATGGAGTGACAGAAAGAGTAGTTGTGAAATAAGAAAAATAACAAATTAACAGATGAGAGAAACTAGCATGTAGGTTACAATGAATACACTCAGTGAAACACTTTTCAACAACAATTCCCTTAGGGAAAAATTCTATCAGAATTTGCCATTTTATTTGCTCTTCAGTGATTATGATTCAGTGACTGAATTCCATGTGTGAGGCCAGCCTGAATAATAACACAAATCTAACTAGTAACTCACTTGAAACGCAGTTGAAGACCCATCAAACCTCTGTCTGAAATCATGGACATGTTTTTTCTCCTCCTTTGCAAAGGCTAGCCGGGGGTCCACGTAAGTCTTATGTCCAGTTTCTTGCTGCACATACAATGTCTTTCCATGTTCATCAACAGTTTTGGACCAGCCAAATGGCAAATCTTTAGGTATCACTTTTTTACGTCCCGTACGTGGATGAGTCCACTGGGTTTTGGACGTGCATGTACTGAAAAGAGGAGGCTTCAAATTTATTACTGATTTACCATTTCATTTAATATTTAATTGAAAGGAACTACAAAGATCGTTCCATCTCAGTCAGACCTGCATCGGGTCAGCAGAAACCAGTTCATATTTATGTTAGACATTATAATATTTATTACGTATTATAATATTTACAAAAAATACTTACTTTACGAAGTAAACACTTCCGTCTTCAGTAGACTTCTCCTCCCACCCTGGAGGTAATTCGTCTTCACTGTCTGAATCCAAGTTATGCATCGTATAGAAAGTAATACATACAAATAATAAATAATTGTTTACCACATTATTATGTCAATTACCAAAGTCAATTACAATGCCAAAAAATGCGAAAACAAACTGTCACAGTTTGTTTTATGCCTGCCACACACTGGCGCGGCCTGCGGTGGCGGACAATAGTAAATTTGACAGCGGCGGACAAGTTTACTGTTGTCCGCCGCGGCCAGTGTGTGGCAGGCCTTACTGTGGCTGTGGCGTGTGGCAGCAGTTGTGGCACGTTCAGGTATTACCCCGTAATCCCCGTATCACACTACTTCAAACAATAACATGAAGTTCAAGTTTTTAATACTTATACTACAACTACATTAATAATATTGGTAAAAAAAACTCAAATATTATAGGTTTGCTAGATTCTATTCGTTTTCATACGGACGCTTTTCAAAGTTTTGGTATACGACTGTTTACAGACTACTAATGGTGGGTACACACTGAGCAAACGAACGACCAACGAACGCGAAGCATTTATTTGACAGCTATTTGTTAGAGTGAGATACATAGCCGTTCGTTGGCTTGGTGTGTACCCACCATAAGAAGAGAAGATACTAAGTATTCTGATTATTCCTTATAACCTCATTCCAATGTCGCTGCAGAGGGGCTACCGCAAAGTGAAAACGAACTTCGTTCGAATATCTCCGACTCTGTCGCTCGAACTAGCAAGTGCAATAGAAAGAAGAAAGAAAGAAAGATACATTTATTCGTGACAAAATACAGGGCAATTTACAAACAATGACATTCAACATTTGCTTTGCCACGAAATGGTCACAACTCAGCGTAATGCTGGCAGAGCCAGCGCTGGTCTTCCGTTGTGACCATTCGGTGATACCACGGCACAGTGACGAAACGCACACATACATATTTAAAAATAAACACAAAAATATAAAGGAAAATAAAAAAGAAAGATGAAAGAGGTGTCTACAAATGGAGCTACACAGACCAACACGCAGCAGGACGCCTTATAGGGAGATACACAGCAGGTACATATGCATTTTTAGCTAGCAACAGCTAATAGTATCGAGTCTCAAATTTCCTTGTCCTTTCTGATGTTCAAAAAAAAAGCTTCTTAACATTAACCTTAAAACTATGACTACTTTTAAGGTTCCTGATCGGCGGGGGCAGATTATTCCAACATTTGGTTGCAGCATATCTAAAACTTCCACGAAAAGCAGCTGAACTATGTCGATGTGTTAACAGTTGTAACCCACACTGCCGTGCTCCACGTGGCTTGCGAAATAACAATTTCTCAAAGAGATATTTTGGGGCCTGGTAGTTTACTACACCGAAGAGAAGACATGCCAGATGAAGCTTGCAAGAGAAGACAAGCCTATGTAGCATCTTCAACATATTACTTTTGTTTAAAAACGGAGTGACATGAGCTCTCAACGGGATGTTGAAACAGAAACGGGCACAGGCGTTTTGAACTCTTTGGACTACTTGTTTGGTTTTTGCGAGTATACGTGGACCATAGACTATATCCATGTAGTTTAATTTCGACATTATGAGTGATTCTACTAATTGGATTCGTAACGTTTCATTTAAAAAGGGCCTTATTTTAAAGTTAGTTAGTTATTTTACAAAATAACTAAAGCTAAACTAAAACTAAAGTTTGTAAAAACAGCCTCTCACTGAATTTAGAATGTGTTTCTCATATCGTAGCTCACCATCCATTAAAAGGCCAAGGTTACGCTCCTCACAGACCCGTTCAATAGGTTCACCCATCAATATAACATTCACTGAAGGACTAAGCCTAGTCAACTGTTGGTTGCTACCAAAGATAAGGTACTTGGTTTTAGATGGGTTCAATAATAAATTAATAAACCATTACTTGTAGCCCAGGTAGCTATACTAGCGAGATCCTTATTAAGTTTTCCTATTGCACTATCGACTTCAGACTGCCTACATGAGATATACACTTGTATATCATCAGCGTATATATGGAACTTGCAATTTGTTATGTGTCCCTATGTCTGCGGAGTATAAAATAAATAAGATTGGACCAAGGATGGAGCCCTGGGGCACACCTCGAGTGAGCTCCATTTTATCTGAGACACAAGATGATCCGTCATGTAGACTCATTTTGACATATTGTGACCTATCTGTAAGGTAACTGTTGAACCACTTTACCGCCCTACTGTCAAAACCATAGTAGCTTAACTTGGAAAGCAATAATTTGATGTCTATGCAGTCGAATGCCCTGGAAAAATCTAGGAGTACCAACAAGGTACACATTCCTTGGTCCTGAGCATACAGTAGGTTATCTGTGACGTCAAGCAAAGCGGTTACGGTACCTCGACCCCTTCCAAATCTAGGAGTACCAACAAGGTACACATTCCTTGGTCCTGAGCATACAGTAGGTTATCTGTGACATCAAGCAAAGCGGTTACGGTACCTCGACCCCTTCTGGAACCCGACTGGACATCCGGTAATAGTTATTTACGATACAAGTGCCGAAAATAGGAAATTCGCAACGAGTGGTGATAAATTAAAACACGACCGAAGGGAGTGTTTTAAATCGACACGAGTTGCAAATTACCTATTCGCACGTGTATCGTACAACGTTTTACTGTACATATGGCTCTTTAAAGTTTCGACATATGCATGAAAAGTGCTCTTTTCCGCACTAGTGCGGGAAAGTAGCTCCATATGTACTGTAAAATATTGTTTTTCTCCAGATACTCCGTCATTTGCATGCATACCGCTTTTTCCACCACCTTTGACAGGCAAGGAAGAATACTGATTGGCCTGAGGTCTTTAAGCTGTGAAGGATTTGCTATCTTCGGGAGAGGACGTACAATTGCCACCTTCCAGATGTCAGGAAAGGTGGATGTTAAAATGGACGTATTTATAAGGGCAGTAATTATATCAAGCGTGTGAGGCAGTCATTATTAACATATTCAGATTTATGCCGTCACAGCCTTCTGCATTTGATTTGAGACCTCTAATAATCTTAATAATGACATCTGACTTGATTGGCTCTAACTGAAATAGGTACCGATTGGCTATACCGATGAAATTCAAAATAGGTTAGCAGAGATATATAAGAGTGGGACGTGATGGGCAAGCTTAGAAAATGTCTATTTATCAAATCTGGGTCACCGAGACTGGCGGGTAGCTCTGTGTCATTTTTGGGTAGCATTGGGTAGATTTTTCCATAATAGTTTAGGATTTTTTATTTTATTTTTAATGTTTTGTTTAAAATAGGCTATTTTCTCATGATATAGAGCTTTCGCAACAGTGGACTTCATATCCTTATAGTATTCCTTCTTACTATAGCCGACTCAGTTTTGTGATAGTCCGCTGCCGCTCCATCACGCAATCGCATCATGAGCTTTATGGTGTCATGAGGTGAGGACTGCAAGATTGTTAGCAACCGATGGGATAGGGCAAGACAGCACGTCTAACATGGGACGGCGCGCGAGCTCTCTCGATTTTTCTCGCACTATCCATCTTTCTCTTATTAGACCACTTAGAACAAGAGGTATAGTGTGAGAAAAATCGCGAGTATGTCGCGGCCGTCCCATGATAGACGTGCAGACGTTAGCAATTAGTCAGCTTCTGATGAATTGGGGCTGACAAATCATGTAATGTATATATGCCCCATGAGCAAACTTGTTCCGGAGCAATAATTGGAAGCCACTTTTGTCCGGGCTGTTAATGCACGACCCAATAATCAGAGTCCACAAAAAGTGGACGCGGATTATCAGGCTGTACATTATTGGGCCGTGCATTATTGGCTCCCGCTGCTTCTACACCAACACGTCTATCATGCGACGGCGCGATATAGTGGTAGCGGTAAGTAGCCCTACGCTTAAAAAAACCGCAAATCGATGTACAGTTTAGCCGTTTGGCACACACATACTATAGGGCATAACAATTTTTTTGACCCGCAGTTCCTAAAAAAAAATCCCTTAGGTGGGGAGTGCCGAAACATCTTTCTTTTTGTATGGGAAAAAAATATTTTTTTTTTCACAAACCTATCGTCTGTAGTATCATATGAAAGGGCTTTTCGAGGCGATTCTAAAAATATACCACATCATTACATTTTAGCCATATTGTTTTAATTGAAACAAAAAGAATTTTCGAAACATACCAACTTTGGGCTCCTCCAGACACGATATAGCTGATTTTTTTAAAATTCAATATACCACAAATGATACGTGATATCCTCATATCTAACCTCAAAAAAGCAATTTTGAAAAGGATTGCATTAAGTATTTTTTTTTTAATTTTTCAATATTACCAAGGGACACAGTTCTACTAGAATACCTATTTTACGTGACTTATGGAACTGTACTGCAGATACGTTACTTATTAATCATAAAATGATACGTAGTATCCATATATCCAACGGGAAATACCTCTTTAACCCTTTAACTGCGCTTTTTCATCAGTTAGTATAGTTTGGTTAGTTTTTGTCACAAAACATTAAGGTAATATATAAGGATAAGGATATCAAGATATAATGTATCACAAATGATACGTTATATCTTTATATCTAACCCCAAGAAAGCAATTTAAAAAAAATATCATAGTTTTTTTTTATTTTTTTTATTTGATTGTTTCACTTGGTAATATTGAAAAATTAAAAAAAAATATTTAATGCAATTATTTTCAAAATTCCTTTTTTGAGGTTAAATATGAGGATATCACGTATCATTTGTGAAATATTGAATTTTAAAAAAATCAGCCATTACCTGTCTGGAGGAGCCCAAACTAGGTATGTTTCGAAAATTATTTTTGTTTTAATTAAAAAAATATGGCTAAAATGTAATGATGTGGCATACTTTTAGAATCGCCTCAAAAAGCCCTTTCATATGATACTACACACGATAGGTTTCAGAAAAAAAAATATTTTTTTTCCATACAAAAAGAAAAATGTTTCGGCACTCCCCCCCTAAGGGAATTTTTTTTAGGAACTGCGGGTCAAAAAAATTGTTTTGACCTCTAGTATGCGTGTGCCGAACGGCTAAACTGTACATCGATTTGCGGTTTTCTTATGAAATTGGGCTTGTGGGGCTTCAACTAATATACTTACTTACTCTCGATTTTTCTCGCACTATATCTCTTTTTCTAAGTGTTCTAATAAGAAAGAGACGGATAGTGCGAGAAATATCGAGAGAGCTCGCTCGCCATCGATTTTTTAATTTAACATAACATAAGAATAATATAACATGGAAAGAACGTTAAAATAGGTAGCAGAGACTATGTCTCCTCTGTCCTTTACTTCCTTACGACGTACTAACGCGTCAGAAAGAGATGTATATGCATTTGTTATTCCTCAATTGTGTAGGTTGTCATAAGTTTTGTCCTTTTTGTTTGTCAATAAATTATACAACCAAATTGTACTTATTTATTTATAGTTTAATAAATATGTGAAAAATGGTTTCCTGCAGTCGTCACGAAAACAAAATGCAAAATTTTAAGTATGCAGCCAGCAGTATGCAGTACAGCAGCTTCCAACCAAATCAAGGGCACTCCATACTAGATTTTCTGTTTCGCTCGTGTACCTCCTATAATATATTTGACGACCGGTTAAGCCTATTTGGTTCCGATTATTAAACAACACCACCCTTAAACAAGCCGAAATTATGCAATTCGTTGAGATGTAAAACATGAGTCACGTGTCTCAAAAGGAAAACAGGAACCCTTCTAGGATCACTTCATTGTCTATCTGCCCGTCTGTCAATAATCTTTTTCTCGGGAACACGTGGAGGTATAAAGTTAAAATTTAAATCAAATACTCAAATGCAATCACTTGGAGTTTTCTTGTTTCTCCATCAATAAACTGTAGAGATCGACATTTTTTTTGGTAATGCGTGAAATACTTTTTGTTAGAGTATTTATTTTCCGAAGGCGTCGTTGGCAAACTTTTTTCATTCTGTTCAGTTCATGCTGCAATCTCATAATTATCTTTTCATGTTTGCATGTAGGGCCAACAGACGTGTTACATTCCTGTTTTATACCGCATTGAGGCTCCTTTGTCAGTGTATTTATTTTTCGAAGGCGCCCTTGAGAAACTTTTTTATCTGCATCTAGTTCTTGTTGCCATCTTGAAAATGTCTGATCATGCTGATTGCATGGAGGTTCTTGATACGAGTTACATATTAGCACTGTGCCCGACAGCGGCTCCTAGTGACAAAAATATATCGAATTTATTGTAATATATCGCAACAATATAAAAATACTAAGTAGTAATAGCCTAGCTTTTTGCTCACAAAACAAGTACTTATTTTAAGTTTTCCCCAACGTACGTAAGTGTAGTAATAAATAGTATGGGTTTGTTATTCTGTCAGTTAAAATTAAGTACATTTCATGTGTATAGTATATATACAGTGTGTAAGTCTAATACGGGCGAATCTCTTAACGGTGGTTAGTATAGGACAAAGTAAAGGTAATTAGATAACATTTACTTAAAGTTGCAACAATAATTTTGTCCATACAAAATAATTCAGCTCGCAATGTAATGCAAACACACTCACGTTAAACGCTCGTTGACAGTTGCTAATGAACATTTGACATTTCGGTACCGCAACCATGTTTACAGCAATGGTTGAAAAATTTAAAAAATAATATTTATGGGGTCGTAATGACCTGCAACTAAAAAAAACCTTTTAAGTACTTCATGATTACATTAATGAATACTATGTCCGATTTAATATCGCCCGTATTAGACTTACACACTGTATAAGTAAATAGCAATATTTTCAGGATCATGAAATTATGATACACCTCATTCCATAAATAAAGTCCAAGTGATTTTGGAGTGGGGTCCTTGTGTTTCTTAGTTTATTCCTTTAACTGTTTTTAATAAGATGAACCATAGATGAACACATATTTACATTTTTTATTTGTTTGTTTAACTCGAAAATGTCTACATCAGACTCGACACTTAATTCCCTCTTCGGTGTGACTACCATCACATCACTATCTTCCATCATAGGTGTTGGTACAATTATCTGAAAAATAAAATTCTACATTTCGATATATTGTATAGGAAGGTATATATTTGCATACATAAAAAGACCGGGTTGCACTCCGCGAGTGCCGGCAAAAGTAAAAACTTGAATAATTCGCGTGCCAATATATCTAATAACAACCTTATTAGTAGGACGCTGTAGTTCAACTTAACTAAGCAAAATTGATGAAGGAGACGAAGAAATAAAATACCAATTTGTTTTTGACATTGCCAAATATTTTTCAAAGCTTTATCACTTTAGGAATAACGTCCAAATTCGAACTATTCGAATTTGCTCAGTAGCAAAACGGTAAAGGACGCATGGACAAAATTACAAATTTATTTGCAGAATATGCAATTGCAAAAAGTGTTTAACGGATTTATACTCTTTCGATAGTGTTCAGTTTTGAATGAAGTCGAATCGGCTAACAGCAAAATATAAAAGTTTGAGAAAACCAAATGGAATTTGCATTTTCGGAAAATGTGTTACGACCTTATACTGTTAACAATGAAGTACAAATTAGAACTATGTATTTACATAGTCAACCCCCCCAAGCCTCGTCCTCCTCATCTCTCCCAATTCTACGGTCACGTGACCTCCTGAGATCTCACAAAATCTGTTGCGACTGTCGCGAGTTAAACAATTTTTGCCCCATCCCAAAAAGTGCTCAGCGCCGCTAAAGAAGTTTTCACTTCAATAACCCCCTGCGAGTAACAGTAGCCGAACGGAAAGGCACGCCACTTTCAATGTGGAGGAGAATAATGACACGCCTACGATACTACCCATTAGATGTATTTACTTACCACTTTAATGGGAAAATCGTTGTTAATGTTAAACTTCTCTAATCAATGACTGGAAACTTCTATACGGGTTTATCAATGATGTAATATAAAAATTAGGTAGAAATGTTACGTGATAAAAGTGGCACACTGAAACTCCTGCAATTGGCAGACCGCGCCTCAGTATCGCGCCGTCAATGGCTGCGTGCAAACGTGTCGCAGTTGTCAGATTTGCAGCGCAAAAGGTATAAGATAGTGGTAGCCCTACGCTTAAAAAAACCGCAAATCGATGTACAGTTTAGCCGTTTGGCACACACATACTAAAGGGCAAAACAATTCTTTTGACCCGCAGTTCCTAAAAAAAATCCCTTAGGGGGGGAGTGCCGAAACACTTTTCTTTTTGTATGAAAAAAAAAAATTTTTTTTCTGAAACCTATCGTGTGTAGTATCATAATTATGAAAGGGCTTTTCGAGGCGATTCTAAAATAATACCACATCATTACATTTTAGCCATATTTTTTTAATCGCCTCAAAAAGCCCTTTCATATGATACTACACAGGATAGATTACTGACAAAAAAAAAATTTTCCATACAAAAAAGATAAATGTTTCGGCACTCCCCTCCACATCGATTTGCGGTTTTCTTATGAAATTGGGCTTGTGGTGCTTCCACTAAGATGCCGACGTGTGTGATGCGATTTTGCACTAACTATACTAAAAAAGCCAACAAAAGCCAGGGGATAACGTATCATTCGTAAGTAAGCTACTTTTATATATAATATTAATACATTTAACGTATTCAATAATTACGTGCATAAAAGATATTTCCAGATCATGTTGAGTGCAACAAAAATATACCCGAAGCGTAAGTGCGATAGAGACGCAATATCTTTGCCGATCAAAGAATACCACATAAACAGAAGGTCTAAGATCGTAGGTATAAGATTCGTGATTGATAAAGTTTATTAATATAATATTATAATAATATATGTATGTCTATTATCCTTATTTAGTTTCATCATATGCTAAGTTAGTATAATAACTTCCTTCTTGATAAAACTTAAAATGCCTCTGTTATAATAAATGTGATTGCCCGTTTAGTAAGTACACAACTTTAAATGAGAGAGAGAGAGAGTGAGAGAGATAGCGAGAAATTGACAGATATATAGATATTGATGATTGACACACAGACAGATATATAGAAATTGACAGATAGACAGATATCTATAATGCGGTCGTAGGTATTGATTGAAATGGTTGGATATTTACAGAAAATTATGCATACCTACATAATATAAAAATATTTTAATAACAATATACATCCACTCAGGCGTATCCAGAGGGTGGATGTTGTCCGTCTTCAAAGAAGTGAAGAAGGTTGGCAGCCTCACAGATCCAGCACAGTTTGTTCAGTACATTTTAAGGACGAAGATAAATATACATCTGCGAAAGGATTAACTTTATTGAAAAAGTCGGCACTTCCTAGTCTGGGGGTAAATTTATGTAAACTATTTACATTTCCCTACCGGTTAAGTCTGCGTGTAAGTACCACTCTACCATCGCTACGCTAGGAATGCTGCCAAATTTTAGCATTGTAGCTTGAAAGGCTATTTTTGCCTGTATTATACTTTCTTTGCCCATCCAGGAGTCATGAACATATGTATATCCTACTAATATTATAAATGCGAAAATTTGTATGAAATTTTGCACGAAGATAGTTTATGTATAGCCTGGATTAAAATAAAGGATAGTTTTTATCCCGGGTCCACGCAGACGAAGTCGCGGGCGAAAGCTAGTATTTGTATGTTAATCTTTTCACGCACACACACACACACACGCACGCACACACGCACACACACACACACACACACACACGCACACGCACACACACACACGCACACACACACACACACACACACACACACACACACACACACACACACACACACACACACACACACACACACACACACACACACACACACACACACACACACACACACACACACACACAAATGTTAATATACGTAATCTTTAAACCTTAGTACTACATAAATTTGTTATCTCTTTTTATTTTTCTTAGTACACCTAATATTGTCAAGCTAATATTATGGAAAAGCGGTGTTCTCTTAGCACAAGTGTCTAGAGCACTTAAAAAGAGGCACCAGCACAGTTATTGTTACTCATCTTAAGCTACTGAATAAATATTTTTTAATTTTTTTTAATTTTTTAATTTTAATCTTATAATGTTTTTCTACTTCTGTACTTTTATCTGTCATTTACATAGTCCCGAACACTAATATAAAGACATACAAAATAAGTCAGCAGAAAAGTCTATACTCTATTCCCCATAACAGTACGGTACGGCACAACCGTGCTGTTTTGTCGGCAAAACGATACGCTTAGCAGCCATACGCTTCTAAACCTGGGTAGTGCTACATTGTGCCACGGCCTACTAGACACGATCGAGTAGGCCGCGACGCGACTAATCTAGAGGGCCATGCCGAAACATAAAATACATTAGGTACTACCAACTTAACAAACCACTGAATGTATTTACTTCAAATAAATTATTGTACTAAAGGCATTGCTGCCAACTAAAGAAAAACCTTGGTCTTAATATGACAGTACTGGCAAGTTGAATTAAGAACAAAACAGACCATAAACAAGAGGTGTCAATGTGTCATGTTTCCAATTTCCCACCAAAGTTCCAGTTCAAAATTAAAAGACGAAATATGTCAAATATGATAACTATTCGTTATTAATAACTTCTTAAGATTTGATTCGTGTTTGTGAAGTGAAGAAAAATGTGTACGTTCCTTTTAAAATGGACGAAGAAGAAAATAACTGCACCGCTGATGAAATTGCGTGAGTAGTAATAGAACTAACGGAAAACTTACTGCCTGAAAAGTCAAATTATGCTATTTATTTAAAATAGTTGTAGAAAAAATATTGTATGCAACGGTGTATAACTTGGTCTTAAAACGCTCGTGGCGTCTTTAATTGCGATGCTCGCCAAGGCTCGCATCAGAACTCACGACACTCGCGTTTTAAGACCCTACTTATACAACAGTTGCATAATAGTATTTTATGCAAACAAACAAAGAGGGTGATTAATCGTCGAATTGCGCTCAAAATTACCAAACAACGGTTGGTTGACTGCAAATGCAAGGTTGGGTTCCTGGGATTTCCTATCTGTACAGAGTCATTAAAACACCTTTATTCTTCACTTGTTGTGAATCAGTCTGCACTTAGATATATTTCCACATACAGGCTGAGTCAAGATCATATCGAAATCCTTTTTGGCACAATTCGAAAGCATGGGGGATATAACAATAACCCAAACGTAGTCCAATTCAAAGGGATATACAAAAATATTTTTTCATCACACTTGCTCGTCAACGGCGTTTTTACTTGCGTGCTTACAGAGCAGTTATAGCCGTTTTACCTCCCACGGGATGTAAAGTTTAGTTTTAAAATATAGAACCCACACATACTTCACTTCGGACTGAGGATGTTTCCAATCAGCCAAGGTGTATTTCATATCTTCAAAAGTTTGCTACAACCAACTTTTAATATACATGTATAAAACATATCTTTATATTAAATTTGACTGGAATTTAATGTTTAATATGTAGTAGTGTCTATGTAAAAAGTTTTAAGTGTTTTTAAATCGTGGCTGTATACCGAAGGGTCTTTGCCATACGCGCCTCACGTCAAATTTAACAAAATGGACGACTGACATGTTGCAGTTTTTATTACGATTTGCATTAATTTCTTCTAAAATGTATTTGTTTCCTCGCAAATGTGATGAAAAACATTGTGTATAACACGGGGGCGGAAGAATATACAATATTCCACTTACGCCCCTCGTTAAACAATGTACTATAAGTCATCTAGAGCTACGTAACGGTTTCAGTGCGTACCGTTAGAAAGTGTCCCGATCTTGAATTGCTCTTCAGTTATCTCAAATATCTATTGGTCCTCTGGCAAACGAGCATTCAATGATGACGAGGAATCTGATTCTTTGCAAGAAACTGAAGCTGCTCCGGAAATAGCAAGTAACAGGGTAGCACTGTTGAAAGTAACAGGGTAACATCAAATGTTGATACTTTTTCTCAAATGCTAAATAATGAGTCGTTGGCTGATCATTTCAAACAGATAGTGGGATACATTGCAGGATGGATCGCAAGGAAATTAGTCAATGTTTTGACATTTGAAACGTGAATTCATTCTTCATTTAGCTCCGAAAAGCTGTGGTTTCACAAATTGATATCAATAAAAGACATGGGCGGCTTGTGTTATGCTGCAGAAAATATGTTTAATATATGCTTGAAATCTGAAAACTTTTTGAAGATTCGCATCAAACAAAATGGACTATACTTTACTAAAAACGAAATTGATTCTCTCAAAAACAGTATTTTGAAATCCTTTATAAGGTCTAATGTTTTCAGTGCAGGGGGGGGCACACTTAAAAAGGCCTACATTTTCAGTTTGCAGCGCCTCCTCGCGGCCGGATGAAGAACTAGAAATTAAAAAAAAGACTAGCTGTCAACCGCCAAGGTGCCAACGGTCCCCATTGTCAATGTCAACTCTGTCCATGGAACATGGCGGATCGTGCTCCAGACATTTTAGACTATGAGAAATCCAACGACATGTCATAATGTCAAAATCCATCAATCCGTTTGGACTGTAGCCCATTAAATAGAATAGGGAAGATGCAATATTTAAAATGTTCCTTCATTTGAAAAAATCGCATGTAGTGTAGAATGGACCACGAAAGTATTTTTTTTTTAAATACTGGTACAAACTGTCAATTTCACATTTCGCGCCTAAACAGTTTTACAGTTCCCTTTTGAGGTCGTATCGAGTTGCCATTAAAACCATAGGTTTACAGACACTTGATGGCCGTTTATGCCAGCAAAAAACGTATATTTCGACACTCAAGAAAGAAACTATGTTTGTGTGAAGAGCCGAGCATCTTAAATCGAGACGTATAAATGTACAATAGTACGTAACGAGAATATGATAAGACGCAGTGTCTAGTCTGATTTATTAATACTCTTTGTATACACTATACTTGTCTCTGTTTCTGACACAGAAATAACCATAGCGTGCCGTCTCGCTTACATGAGACGGCATGCTATGGCTATTTCTGTGTCAGAACCAGAGATAAGTATAGTTTCTCTGCATCTTACGTCACAACACATTTTCTTGTCTCTTTTTTGTTCCCGGAAATAAGCATACCGTCCTGCTCTCACTTCATACCCATATTAGTGTGTAGTTGCAATATTCGCACCTCTTTCATGTGTGCGTAAGCGTGGCCATTTTTAAACACGTTGTTTCGTATAGACAACGTATCTACCTCATTATTATATTACATCATTGGGGTTTATCATCAAATTGTCGACACTCACTTCGTCGAATTTCACTTCAAAGTCAACGTTTCATGTATTTTCATTTCGTCGACAATTCAGTTCGTGGAATAACGTTCATTAAAAGTAATTTTAAATCGTGTATTTTTACTTGTCGGGTGATTCATTAAATACCTAGTTGAATTATGTTATGGAAACTTTTTGTTATTTATTGTTTCAAGTATTTTTCCCTCCCTCTCTCATGAAATTTCATCTCGCTGTGGCCACCCTTACAAACGCCAAAATCTGAGAGCGTAATTCGTCAAAATAAAAGAGCTCAAATATGACGAGCCATCTGGTTGCCTCTCCGACATTAAATTACGCGTCATTGCTCTGAATAATTGACATTTGTCGTGTTTTCTTGTCAATATTGCGTTTAAGAACGTCGAACGAACGAACGTTTATCATGAGGAAAGGTCGATTGTGTGGGTCTCATCGATGCATTCGTGCGTCTCTTTGTCCCTGATCGGTAGGTACGTTCGCGCGCGAAATCATCCCTTGCTGGCCGTGCGGGGCGCGCGCACACGCACGATCCTATTGCGGGCGCGTTAGCGTTCCTCAACTCCGTGCTCCAAGCGCACCAGTGTGATCTGACGGGCTACCGCGAAGTGAAAACGAACTTCGTTCGAATATCCCCGTCTCTGTCGCTCCAACTAGCAAGTGCGACAGAGACGGAGATACACAAACGAAGTTCATTTTCATTTCCCGGTAGCCCCTCTGTTTGCGAGTTCGGCCGTGCGACTGATGATTGGATGCAGGAGGGTGACAGAATGCGAGATGCCTGCGAGTACTGTAGTTCAACATACTTAAAGAGTCGTTGTTGTTTATGTTTTTCTTCTTCTTGTTAAATATTTATAAGTTTGTACCGCTTTGGCCTTGCTGTTAAGGCAATGATGTAATATAATAATGAGGTAGATACGTTGTGTATACGAAAGACCGTGTTTAAAAATGGCCAGGCTTACGCACACATGAAAGAGCTGCGAATATTGTAGCTACACACTAATTTGGGTATCAAATGAGAGCAGGACGGTAGGTAATTACGTTCGTTGCAGACGGAGGTCGCAAAAAAAACCAAACTTATTTGAAAAGAATTTAATTAAAGAAATTACAATTAATTAAAATAAAATGAAGTGAACCCGATCGATGCTAGATCAAGAATGCGGCGGTGCCGGGGAAGGCCGGCGGCGTCCACTTTGCTGACTCTGCGCCTCGTGTCGCCGGGCGCCGCGCTGCATACACGTTCCGCTGACATTGTTTCCTTGAACGGTGCGAGCTCGGCGGCCTTCATTTATTAGCCTTGCGTAACACCTCCACCCGTAGAACAGCGACTATTGAAGACCTTGGTCGTAAATTGAGCTGGGGGTTGATTGGGATCAACCCTTGGTATGGCGTATGTGGCTAGTTCAAGTGATTCATCTCCATCCGGATTCTGCGTTGAAGGTTTCGTCCGGTTCAGACAGTGGTTATAGTAGTATAGGCCGCTAGCTAGTACGCAGGCAATTATTATAACTGCGTACATCGGGATAGTAGTGTGGTACAAACTGTAGTCGATCTCATTGCTTAATCTGGCAGGCTGCTCTAAGGAGACTTTGGTGCTGATCTGATGAAGATTTTCCAGGTTGATGGAGTTTAGTTTGAGTGGTGAGATGCTGGGATATGAGGATGTGGCGCTGGCAACGTTGGGCAGGTCCATTATCTTGAATGCTTGGCCTCTAACTCGATCGTTGATGTTAGAGATCAGGAACTGTGAGGTCTCTAGCTGGCATTGATGTGGTATGACAGCGAGATAGCTGCCCTGAAGAGTCTCGTACAGATGTTGTCCGCAAGAGAGGTGAACCTTGGTTGGGCTTGGAAAGTTGATCGTATAATGTTTCTCGTCCAATTCTTCGTAGGCTGGCGTTTCAAGTGTTATCTGGATAGGATTACAGTTGGTGCTTCGTTGCTGGCTCGTGATGAGCTGCTGGATACAGTCTTCAGCTGCTCGGCCTTGTAGACTGCGTTTTTCCTCGCATATGTACCATTTACTGGTCCTCGGGCATTCAGCCTCTATGTACCTGAATTCTTTCTCATGAAGGGCAAGGAACGGAGATGGAGGGGTAAGGATCTCATGATATTTATTTGGGACTATGGCTAATTTATATATCTCATAAATGGGTGCTACGACAATGGGAAATTTATAGACTATAACTATCTCGTCACCGTAATATGACCCTAACCTAATTATATCATAGTATTCTCTAATATCTAAATCCATAACTCTTTCTTTACTGTAGATAGAGTTCAGTTTGCCTATAATAGAACGTAATGCTGGGAAACTCAGCACGGAATGGTGCATAGTAGAGGCCCTTATGAAAGCTAGGTTATTTCCTAGTTTTAAAAGTTCCTGTGACATTGTATCTACGTTATCACTAAGTATTGTAAGGACTTGGGCAAGGTGCGCGTATTTAATTAAGTCGTTATCACGAGTTACCTCGCTCTGGCTAATCTTTTCTAGTAGGATGCTCATCTTATCTTGGTTGGCTACGATGCTGTCTATGACCCTGGAATATTCGGTAGTAATGTTTTTGGAAAGGCTAACGTGGCTATTAAATTCAAGTAGTAAGTTATTTTGATTGTCCTGCAAAGACTTAAGGATTTTGTTGTAGTGCATGGCGTCAGTATAATCGAGGTTTCCGGTGATGCTCTTTATTACGGATCCTAGTCCATTCACCAGTCCTCTTTTAGCGCGATTTGATTCGAATGTTTCTATTTGTTCAACCAGGCTGTCAAGCTTATTTCTGAGGTTCGAAATGTGGGGTTCAAATAAGGACCTAGTTCTGTTGTGCAATTCGGGGCTAACTGCATCTAATTGATGGTTAACAGAATCAATTTTGCTTTTCAGATCGTGTAAATCGATATGCTGCAAGAAGGAATGGTAAAGGGATATCATTCTACCTATCCCCAGTTTGAAGGGTAGAATGCCGGGACCTTCATCGAGACTTTCAAGTTGTATTTCCTGCGATACACTTGTCCGCAGGAGGAGATGGAGGATCAGGAACGTCCTGTAACAATTGGCTGGATTTAGGGACCCTTTTTAGCCTAGTTTTGGCAACTGGGCCTCGTTTTTTCTTGGTATAGATATGAATGGGGAGGTTGGCCATTACAACATCATGGGTATAACGGGGTGCTACCTTTTGCCGGGACGCTGATGGGTTTTTTATGAAAATTTGTTGTTCTGGTGAGTACTCAGTTTCAGGCTCTCGGTTCTTGTTGGAATTGTCGATGATTCTCTCCCGGGATGACAGGGAAAGTTCGTGAATTGCATTATACGCTACGGTCTTTTTTTCTTTGTGTTTAATCATGTACTGTTGCAGTAGCTGAGATGAGACATCGATATCAAAGGGATCGCGGGGATCAAAGTGACCCGATATTACTTCACTAGGTTTACACTTAGTGAGGCTATGGATACTGCTGTTATAGGCCAGAAGGGCGTAGGGGACTAAATTAATGACTGGTTCTGATTTCTGTGAGATTCTTAATATACGGAGATGTTCTAATAAGGTAGAATGGAACCTTTCAACGATTCCGTTCTCATTTGGTGAATGGGGAGCTATTTTATGGTGGTGGATTTTATGTACCCTGACGAATTCTGCTACGAGTTGGTTAGTAAATTCAGGTCCGTTATCAGTTACTATGGTTAGAGGCACTTGGTGGTGAGTGAAAAAGTTAAGCAGTGCTTGTACTACACTTAAAGCAGTTCCGTCCCGTAAGTAATAGGCTTGTGCATATTTGGAAAAAGCGTCAACTATGGTGAGGTATTTTTCGTTCTGAATGGTGAGTAAATCTAGGTGAAGTAGTTCAAAGGGTCTGGTGGGAGGAGTTACGACCTTAAATTGCTGTTTTATGGGGTTACGGTCGTATTTTGCCTGCCCGCATACTGTACACTCGTTGATGAACTTAGTAATGCTATCTTTCATCTTAGGCCAATAGTATCTAAGGGATAGTGCTAGGAAGGTTTCGTTAATACCCCTGTGGTTGGTCTTACCAGTGTGATACCCGTTAATTATTTCTTGCTGTTTAAGAATATACACGGACGTTCTCAACTTCCTTTTTTGTTAATACTAAGTGGAATGATGAATTTTTAAATGTTTTCTGTATTATGGGGATGATATTGTACATTGATAGATGAGGGTTGATAAATAAGCCAGTTTTAATCTTGGGGTTCACATATTCCTTGATAGCATTTATCACATCCTCTTCTAGGTTGGATTCGGACACCTGAACGGAAATCCGAGTGTGGGTATCAAAGGGCTTGGTTATTACTGGTTTACCTTTAATGTCGTTAACTACATTTAATATTAGTTGTTTAGTAAATTTGTTAAGTGGGTCATCTGAAATTGGGACTTCTAAGATGGGACTCTCGTTATCGGTATGCACGGTGATGGTTCTGGAATCACCTTGAGGCTCCGCTGTAATGGTTCTAGAATCATCTAATGCAGCTGCCGATTATGATGGATTTGGTAAGATGGACACCAGTTCATCTATTATACTGTCGAGTTCTTCGTTATGGATCTGGACTCGAGAAAGGGCATCTGCATTGGTGTTCTGCTTACCCTGTTTGTATATTACTGTAAAATTGTCGCTGTACTCGCCTAGTTTTAGTTTCCACCTTGTAAGTCTCGAGTTGGGCTCCTTCAGGTTCATAACCCATTGCAATGGTTTATGATCCGTGATGATTTTGAATTTACGGCCAAACAGGTATGGCCTGAAATACTTGGTGGCCCAGACTATAGCCAATAACTCCTTCTCGATTGTGCTATAGTTGTATTCACTCGAGTTAAGGGTTCTGGACGCGTAGGCAATGGGTTTATCTGAGCCCACGGGTCCCTGTGATAATATGGCGCCTATGGCTACATTAGAAGCGTCGGTGGTGAGTATAAATTCCTTTGTGAAGTCGGGATATTGAAGTATAGGGTCGTTAGTCAGAAGGGTTTTGCAACGTTCAAAGCATTCAGTGTAGTTTTTGTCTAAAGTGATTTTAGAGCCCTTTTTTAAGCATTGTGTTAGTGGCTTGGTGACGCGTGCAAAATCCGGGATAAATTTGCGATAGTAACCTAGAAGGCCGAGAAAACGTTTGATTTCAGTCTGGGTTTTCGGTATGGGGTAATTTTGAATGGCTTGGATTTTATTAGGATTGGGTTTAACGCCCTCGCTGCAAATAACATGCCCCAGAAATTCGGTTTCCAATTTCAAAAACTCGGATTTGTCCATCTGAATTTTGAAGTTGGATTCTCGAAGTTTCTTGAAGACCTTACCAAGATTTATTACGTGCTCCTGA
The DNA here is from genome assembly GCA_945867215.1 of Epinotia demarniana. Lineage (NCBI taxonomy): Eukaryota > Metazoa > Arthropoda > Insecta > Lepidoptera > Tortricidae > Epinotia > Epinotia demarniana. Next base: position 19,305,580 of record OX244260.1, on the reverse strand, counting down.
AGGGAGGTGCTAAAAACGATTATGTCGTCTAGATAGACGAGGCATACTTCGTTTTGCAGGTCTCTGAGAACATTGTCCATCACACGCTGAAATGTGGATGGAGAATTTTTTAATCTCATTGGCATCCTAAGGAATTCATAATGCCCATTTTCTACATTAAATGCGGTTTTATGAATATCCTCTGGGTCCATTTCCACCTGATAGAATCCACTGGCCAGGTCTAAGGTTGTAAAATACTGACATTTCCCGAGCTTGTCTAATACGTCCGTTATGTTTGGAATGGGGTATTTGTCGTCAATCGTTTTCTCGTTAACCTTTCTGAAGTCCACGACAAGACGCCATTTTACTTTGCCTGAGGCGTCTGCTTTTTTTGGTACGATCCAAATTGGGGAGCTCCACGCGGAGTCCGAGGGTCTTATAATATTCTGATCGAGCATTTTACTAATTTGGTCTCTGACCTCTTGTCTGTGGACGTAAGGGTATCTATACGTTTTCGTATGCACTGGAATTTCATCCGTAGTTCTTATTTTATGTTTTATCTTGTTGGTGAACGTTAAGGGTTCCTCCTCAAGATAAAACACGTCCGCATATTCGGCACAAATCCGTTCTAAGTTAATCCGTTCTTCCGGATTTAGGTGTTCTGTGCGCAGGCGGGATAATACTGCCTGGACACGATCTGATGGAATTTCAGTGCATTCAGTTTCTAAGTTAAATAATTCTCCCACTACCGGCTTGTCCATAGAGAAAATTACATCATGGGGTGAATGGTTAGTAACTTCAACCCAGCCTCTGTTATTGACAACTCTAGTTATACAGTTTGCAATTGAGCAATTGCCTATCGTCTGATGTTCTACGATGACATCTCCGTCTAGGGTGTTCATCGGTAATCTAACTAGTTTAGATGTATTAGCAGGGATAATATCCTCGTACAGATTTACGTTGCGCGAGTCATACATCTGTAAGGGAACGCGCGCGTTACGAGTTACTAGTAGCTTGTTCTTGAGATCTATGTTAGATCCCCATGCATCTAATAGATCAAAACCTATCAGACCATCGAAATATCCATGAAATTTGTAAACGAATAGGTTGATGTTACCCGGTTCGTTAAATTCTGGGAAGCAAGGCAAGGTGATGGAATGGTTACTCTTACTTGTAGCGTGTATGTTTGTGACCTCGAATGGCTCAAAGTTCAACGGTACATGATTAAAATATAATTTAACAGCATCGGGGCTGATAAATGATTGGTTTTGCTCCCGTATCTACAAGCAGTTTCAATGGGGGGTCTCTGATCTGTATGTAACCTAGTTGCCGTTGAATATGAAAATTAACCTCTATTTTGGCTTTTATGATTTCGAACTCTCCTGAAAATTTACATCACCTTCGGGGACAGAATTAGTGTCTACTACTTCTTCTACAATAGCTGGTTCGGGGTAGCATGATTGCTCCTCGTAATAAGGGTAGTCGAGGTAATCATAAGGGTAGCTGGTTTGGTCACAGCCATAATCGTATTCATGGTAGGGGTCGTAGTCGTAACAGAGTTCATTAAAGTTTATCTCTCGGGTTCTGAAATAGTTGCTAGGGGGTGGATTAGTGAAATTGCTCAAATCTTGCCTACCTGTTGGTGGCAACGTCCTTGGGACGAAATGGCTAACACCGCTCATTGGACGGTGTTGATTTTGGGACTGATTTTGAGATTGAAATCTGTTAGGCATCCTAAAGACATTACTTTGCGGGTTATAATTTGGAAGAGGGGCGCGCATCATCTGTTGGGTGCGGCTTGGGCCGCGGGGCGACTGCATCTGAGATGAAGGGTTGGGTCTCCAACCTTGGAAAGCTAGAGGCGGCACTACATTTGGTCTGGATGGACCAGGCATATTAAAAACTGGTTGCCTAGGCGGCATGAGAAAAGGGGCTGAATTACGGTTATGTTGCGGGGGCGGTTGCTGCCACTCCCTTTTGCTTGGTCCGCTCTCGCTACGTTGTTGCATATAAAGAGTGTTGAGCTCTTCTTGAACGAACTGAAGTGCCTTTTCCATCGTCTCGGGCCGCATACAACGTATCCTATATCCTAAGGGGTCTTTTAACCCTCGCAAATAAGCCTGTAGCGTTAGTTTTTGATAGAGGGTACGCTTTGCCTCTATGGTCGTAGGTATTGCCTCATTTAGGCTAACATACGTAAATTCCTGTGGCGTGCTAGACCCTTGAGTCTGCAAGGACAAATCATTATATAAGGCGGTTTCATTACGATGATCCGCGAAGTTATTAATGAGCGCGCTTCGGATCCCTAGCCAGGTCTCTGGTATTCCATTAGAATTTATTAGCCTAGACGCGGGTCCTGTTACTTTATTAAGAATGCCGTTTATAAGGGCTAAATTTTGAAGTTCGTAACCGGCTTCAGGTCTGAAGTAAGTTAAAACTAACTGATCACATAGATTGATAAAACGCGTTAGAACGTGCGGGTTGCCATCAAATTCGGGAAGCACTCGCAGTGATTTAAAAATTGAATCAATGTTATCCTGCGCCATCTCGTTTTCTAATACTTCGTCCTCTACTTCTAATTCCTCTAAATTCCTTCTTTCGTCTATGGTGCTAAGTCTATTAGCCCTAAATATATCTAACCTAAGCGTCCGGGATTCTCTCGGATGTAAAATCTTGAATGATAGTTAATAAAACGGATAATGCTAAAATACTCTACACGTTAGACCACTAAAAGTAATCAGAATACAAATAATCTATACACGAATTAAAGATAGGATACACTAAGGATGGAGCAAGGACTAAGAAAGATTCAGAGTACTTACAGCATGTCTTCTTTGCCGAATCGATTTCTTGATTCCCTCCGCTTTGCAGCTTCCGTAGATTCCAGATAGCCAAGGCCGGTGATCGATTCACTGACTCTAATTTTGACTATCCTACCGACTGCGCCAATTACGTTCGTTGCAGACGGAGGTCGCAAAAAAAACCAAACTTATTTGAAAAGAATTTAATTAAAGAAATTACAATTAATTAAAATAAAATGAAGTGAACCCGATCGATGCTAGATCAAGAATGCGGCGGTGCCGGGGAAGGCCGGCGGCGTCCACTTTGCTGACTCTGCGCCTCGTGTCGCCGGGCGCCGCGCTGCATACACGTTCCGCTGACATTGTTTCCTTGAACGGTGCGAGCTCGGCGGCCTTCATTTATTAGCCTTGCGTAACAAGGTATGCTTATTTCCGGGAGCGAAAAAGAGACAAGTAAATGTGTTGTGACGTACGATGCAGAAAAACTATACTTGTATCTGTTTCTGACACAGAAATAGCTTAGCATGCCGTCTCGCTTACATGGACAAAGAGTATTAATAAATCAGACTAGACACTTATTTATTTATTTATTTATTGGTATTCAGGATAACAACAGCCGTAAATATATAGTTTACATAATGTTTCCTTACAAAATAAGAGGCCAATAATAGTTATCCGTTAATTACATCAATAAAAAGAAAAACAGAGTGACCTAAGTAGTTACATAAAACTGTGATAATTAATGTGGAAGCATGCTACAAAAAACTTACAACATGGTATAGTTAAGATTATTTGAGCTGACCGACTTTTTGTGAGACAGTCATTGTTGATCTCAGTTAATGTATTCATTTCATAAGTGAAGTTGTATTACTAGTGGACAAAGATGCGATTTCGTCGTCTCCAACAAAACCAACTACACCTAAGATAATTATCAATTAAATTGGATACTAGAAAGGTTATATGCAGAAACAGCGCATTTAGTAGAAATAAGTTTTCAGTAGAATGGAAAATAACACTATTTAAAGAAAAAACACACAGAAAACTCAGCTGTCAGAGTTAATCAAACCTCATGTACATTGAAGATATCTTTTTTTTCCTACTATTTATTGACAGAACATTTTTTTTACGTTGCTACGTTGTTAGTAGTTTACCAGACGTTATACTTGTTTGTTTAGTAAAACCGCACATACCTCATTTTTAAATTTAGTTTTTGATCCGCTAAATGGGTCTGTTGTATCAAATTCCTGATTATACAGATGGGGGATACGGGATAGTACAGCGTTAGCACCATAGTTAGTAGAATGTAGTGGAACTTGAAAGAGAGTGGTTTTTCTGGTGCGACGTTTAGGAACACGAAACAATAAGCTGGATAATAATTCAGGGCAATCAAGACGATTATCAATTATGTCAAACAGTAGGCTCATATCTGACAATTTACGTCTATCCTCAAGCGTTAGAAGGTTATACTTATGGCAGTTATCGCGATAAGTGGACGAAGAATGATTAAATTTAAAATTTAGGTGCTTTACACAATTTTTTTCTGTATGTTTTCTATGCGATTTTTGTGGACAGCATAGTTAACTGACCAGACAGGGGAAGCATATTCAAGAACACTTCGCACATATGCGAAATACACTATTTTCATACTCAATAAATTACGGAATGGTTTGCAGGTCCTAATTACAAAACCGAGGTTGCGGTAAGCTTTATTAACTATTAAGTCCACGTGATTTCTCATGGTCATTTTAGCATCTAACGTCACCTCCAGGTCTCTCACCACGTCGACCCTCTGAACTACGACGCCATTGAAATTGTACAAAAATTTTAATGGATTCGTTTTGCGAGTGAAACTAATACATTGACATTTATTTATGCTTAAAGTGATATTTTATATAAAATGAGAAATGAAGCAATAAGAAATAAAACCGGGGTGGAAGATGTAGCTGTTAAGGTGAAAACGCTTAAATGGAGGTGGACAGGACACATAACAAGGAATAAGGAAAAATGGAGCAAAAAAATCATATGGTGGTACCCTAGAGACAAAAAGAGGAAAAGAGGCAGACAAAAAATAAGATGGGTCGACGAAATAATAAAAATTGCGGGAAGACAGACAAGGTTGGCGAGAGACAAGAATAGATGGAAAGGGATGGAGGAGGCCTTTGCCAAGCAGCAAACAGACCGAACCGATGTTGTCATACTTTAACTTAAAATGTTGAATATATTATTTGTAAACTTTAATTGTCTGAATAAGAGGCTATTATTATTATTATTATTAAAGTGATATTTTGCGAGTAGTATTTTAGTAGATTATTGAGATCACTTTGTAATAGCTCACAGTCCCCTTCAGATTTAATACTCATGAAAACTTTTTCATCATCGGCGTATAATAAATAGTTAGCGATGTCGAATATATATGCGTTGTAGAACAGAGGACCGAGGTGAGAGCCCTGGGGTACGCCAGAAGTTATTTCAATGTAATCTGATTTGCAACCACCTAGGACAACAGCTTGAGAACGATTAATAAGGTAAGATTCGACCCACCGAAGCAAATCGCCATGGATTCCCAGTGCTTGGAGCTTCAGGAGCAGGATGGCGTGATCTACTCGGTCGAATGCTTTTTCGAAGTCCGTGTATATCACGTCAACCTGCCCACCGCCTTCCATTTCAGTTATAACAAAATTGGTGAATTATGAAAAGTTAGACACCGTGGAACGACTCTTAAGAAAACCGTGCTGCCTATCTGATATACCACGACACATGACAGGATAAATATGGGTGAACATGATTGATTCGAATAGTTTCCCCATGGTATTGAGTATAGAAATAGGACGGTAGTTGTCAATTTTAGATTTAGAACCTTTTTTATGTATGGGGATGATATGGGCTTTTTTCCAGATTGAGGGGAAAATGCAACATTTAAGAGAATTTTGAAAAATAATAGCTAATGGTGATGCGAGACTTTCGGCGCAGGAAGACAAAAAAACAGGAGGAACCCCATCACAACCCGGCCCTTTGGATATGTCCAGGGATTTTAAGTACTTCAAAACAGTGTCGCTTGTGATGACAACGCTGGATAACACATCGGATTGATTGATTGGATGAAGATTAACCATTAGATTAGATGAAGATGATGCAGTCGCGAAGACACTTTCAAAGAGCGAATTGAATGCATCACAAATCTCCTTACCGCCACTGTACTGACTACTACCTAACTGAAAACTGTTTGGATAATTAGAACCCCCACGCTTAGATTTAACATACAGGGTGTTTGGTCCATCGTTTGCCAAATTAAAACGGCAGATAGGTTGGGTCATTAGCTATCTTTTCCAGCCTCCAAAAAAATTTTGTGTCCACTGGTATTTTTTTTGTATTCTTTTAAAATAATTTTGAAATTTTCTATATGTTTACGCGTTTCAACTTGAATAAAACAAAACGAGGAAGTGGTACACCCAATTTTTTTATTTTATTGTAATGTTGTACGGCTCCATCAAACTCAAAATTATTGGCAAGTAACGTCTATTTTTTTTTATTAACCCTCAAAAAAAAATTAAGATTCAAGAATTTCGTCTTGAGTAACTTTGATTAGCAATTTAAAAAAAAAACTAAAAATGGCAATGTTCTTAAAATTCTTTTAAAAAGTTCTTTAGTCTGTCCTCTTTCTAATTATGTGCAATAATGCTAAAAAACCTTCAATGAACTTTATTAATTTGCCAATTTTGTGTAAGGGACGCACTAGGCTCGTAACCGCCAAGCGATAAAAAACATACTTTCGCTAAATACAGGTAGTAGATGAGCAAGACTTGCAGATTGACGACTATCATACGAACGCACGCGTAGCATCTGAAAGGCTACCGCGAAACGAAAATGAATTTCGTTCGCTATCTCCCTCTCTGTCGCTCGAAGTTGCAAGTGCGAAAGAGAGGGAGATACATCTGGGTTTGTAACCAAATTTGCTCTTTAATAACGACGAATGTGGGATAAATCTTTCTGAATTTCTGTAATCATTATTCAGATTCCTGTTTTCAGGAAAACCTTTTTTTCTGAATCACGATAGGCCTGTGGGCAAAACACCTAGTAATTGACACAACTCATTAAAAAAAACGTAATGCCGCGAATTTTCACTCTAATAATTTTAAAAAGTTTTTTAGTTTTGTTACTGTTTCTGTTAATCGTACTTATGGTTACTTACTTCATTGATGTTCTAATTCCCAGTTTGCGTAAGCGTCGGTAAGTTTTTGAAACGTGTTGCGGGTTGGTAAGCGTCTATTAGGGAATCGGTCCTGGTACATTCTTTGCGCAGTTCGTGCAACACCATTAGCTTTTCCGTATGCCATCAAAATGTCCGCATATTCTTCATTCGTGAATGTAGCCAATAACAAAAACCAAAACTCAACAATAACAAGATTAACAGAAACAGTAACAACCCCAAAAAACTTTTTAAGATTAGAAGAGTCAAATTCGCGGCATTGCGTTTTTTTAATGAGTTGTGTCAATTACTAGCTGTTGTGCCCACAGACCAATCGTGATTCAGAAAAAAAGGTTTTCCTGCAAACAGGAATCTGGATAATGATTACAGAAATTCATAAAGATTTATCCCACATTCGTCGTTATTAAAGAGGAAATTTGGTTACAAACCCAGATGTATCTCCCTCTCTGTCACACTTGCAACTTCGAGCGACAGAGAGGGAGATAGCGAACGAAATTCATTTTCGTTTCGCGGTAGCCTTTCAGATGCTACGCGTGCGTTCGTCGTCAATCTGCAAGTCTTGCTTATCTACTACTCGTATTTAGCGAAAGTATGTTTTTTATCGCTTGCCGGTTACGAGCCTAGTGCGTAAGTGCCACCCTTACACAAAATTGGCAAATGAATAAAGTTCATTGAAGGTTTTTTGGCATTATTGCACATAATTAGAAAGAGAACAGACTAAGGAACTTTTTCAAAGAATTTTAAGAACATTGCCATTTTTAGTTTTTTTTTTAAATTGCTAATCAAAGTTACCCAAGACGAAATTCTTAAATCTCATTTTTTATTGAGGGTTAATAAAAAAATAAGTAGACGTTACTTGCCAATAATTTTGACTTTGACGGAACCGTACACCATTGCACATTGCAATAAAATAAAAAAAATGGCTCTACCACTTCCTCGTTTTTTTTTATTGAAGTTGAAACGCGTATACATATAAAAAAATTCAAAATTATTTTAAAAGTATACAAAAAATATACCAGTGGACACAAAAATTTTTTGGATGCCGGAGAAGATAGCTCATGATCCAACCTACCTGCCGTTTTAATTTGGCAAACGATGGAGCAAACACCCTGTATTTCCGGAAAATTTTAGGAGAACGTTTTATGTACGTTTCGGTGTTTTGAGTAAAACGGTGGAAACATTCATCCTGCACGCGTTTCTGCCTGGCTCTAAGTAATGAAAATTCATTATAATCTCGTCTGTTTAAGTATTTTTTCCATCTACGATGTAATTTTGTTTTTTCACGCAGTATTTTAATAAGAGCGGAACTGTACCAAATTGGAAATTACGATGCAGAAAAACTATACTTGTCTCTGTTTCTGACACAGAAATAGCTTAGCATGCCGTCTCGCTTACATGGACAAAGAGTATTAATAAATCAGGGACACTGCCTCTTATCATATTCTCCTTCTCGTTACGTACTATTGTGCATTTATACGTCTCGATTTAAGATGCTCGGCTCTTCACACAAACATAGTTTCTTTCTAGAGAGTGTCGAAATATACGTTTTTTGTTGGCATAATCGGCTGTCAAGTGACTGTAAACCTGAGTACCTATATGGTTTTAATTGCAACTCGATACGACCTCAAAAGGGAACTGTAGAACTGTTTAGGCGCGGAAGTTTAAATTGACAGTTTGTACTAGTATTAAAAAAAAAATTACTTTCGTGGTCTGTCAATTTCTATATATCCGTCTATCTGTCAATATCTATATATCTGTCAATTTCTCTCTCTCTCTCTCATTTAATGTTGTATACTTAATAAACGGGCAATCACATTTATTGTAACAGAGGCATTTTAAGTTTTATCAAGAAGGGATCTATTATATAAAGTTAGCATAGGATGAAACTAAATAAGGATAATAGAGATACATATACCTATTATTATAATAATTTCAAAACCATTGAACTGGATCAATAATCAATCACGAATCTTATGCCTACGATCTTATCAAGACGCCTCTGTTTATGTGTTACTTCTTTGATCGGCAGAGATATTGCGTCTCTATCGCACTCACGCTTCGGATATATTTTGTTGCACTCAACATGATCTGGAAATTTCTTTTATGCACGTAATTATTGAATTCGTAAAATGTATTGATATGAAGATAAAAGTAGATTACTTACGAATGATACGTTATCCCCTGGCTTTTTTAGTATAGTTAGTGCAAAATCGCATCACACACGACGGCATCTTTTATTTTTTGCGCTGCAAATTTGACAACTGCGAACTTTGTATCGTAACTCGTAAGCTATATCTTATGCTATTGAAACTTTTTTTCTATTATTTCGATGAGCAATGCCAATTTACGTGATATATGGGTGTCGCGATGTGTCAAAAGGCCAGTCCCAAATCTCGTAGACTGTAACCTACTTATACCTTATACTACAATTGTTCTTACCCCTACCGTTTTAACGGATACAATTTCATACAATTACTGTATATACTGAATACTGTGTCACATGTGAAGTCGCTCATACAACTCCATACGCCATCAATGAAAAAAAACGAATACGATAAAACGGAACAGTAAAACGGAGACCCTGTGTGAACGGGCTGTAAGCTATCCATAAATTATTATTATTTTTATTATTTTGTAATGTTGTAATAATATTTCGAACAAATTAAATTCGTTGTTTTGTTATTGTCATTTAAAATTCATACTAAATGAATCATTTGCCATATAATATTCCCTGAACAGTTATACTATGAAATAAATAAAATTGGAATGATCTGGTCAGGAAATAAAATCACACCAAAAAATACTAAATGTTACTTGAAACATTTTCGATGAGATGAAATTAGATGAAAAGTATGTCGACAAAATAAGGGACACCCTTCTATACGTTCTGCATCACAGACATCTACATGTGTAGTAGAGCACTTGCCTTAGATTACTATATAAATTATTTATTTATTACATGAATGCATGCAACTTGCGTATGGAGGAATGACACATCACATATTATTTTGAATATGTTCACTGTTCACGTACCAAATTCAAAGGTATTTGTAATGGGTCATATCTTGGTGTCAGGTGCCAAAGCGGAGACCCGCCCCATTTAAAATACAACCGGAAGACCGCTAGGAGAATTAGTATATGTAAGACCCCACCCCCCCTTCCCATATACACGTGTAATTACTTACCAATTTTTTGGGAACATCATTGTTAATATGCGACTCCTCTAATATACGATTGGAAACTTCTACATTTTCTGCATCACAGTCATCCATTGACACTGGCGCACATGCCTAAAATCACAATTTAAATTAATTATGTAATCTATATTAATAATAGAGCAATGTTTGTTTTTTTGTAAATGGCTATAACAATTTCAATCCAAGTTGCATAAAAAGGGTTTACAGGGCCAAAAATTGATTTAGCTAGATGTTGTAGGTACCTGTCAAAAAGCGTTTGCTCTATTTTAATTACTTATTTAATATTAATTGCACTAAATCAACTTATAGTAGGTACAAAAGGCAGACTTAAACCTACCCAAGGGATATGACAATAACGGGGAGTGCATGGCGTGCGGCGCCAGGCTGAGCCTCCCGCACGCCGCCCACATTTAATAGATATAAATACTTGTATACATAGAAAACATCCAAGACTCAGAAATCAGAAACAATTATTCATGCTAATCACACATAAATTTATATAAAAAAATATTAGATAAATGACAAATGCTTGAATCCTACCAATGGGTCTGTATCAGACAAATATAATGTGGGAAAAGCATCTTCTTTGAGTCTTCTCCATTTGAATTTTTCATTAGCTATAAAAGAATCCGGAGTGAAGTGTCTTGAACAGACATGACTATGGATTTTCCATGTCCAATTGTTTCTAACATGCAGTAACCACATCTGTTTCATATATTCATCCTTTGGGAAACTAAAATCAAAAAGTCAAGTTTTGTTAGATAAACGCAACAGTTAAGTCTTCAATACATGGGACTACCAGAAAGCCATTTCAAACTTGTAATTCCTATGTTCCAACACAGATTTTTCTATATGCTAATAAATACATCCATGTCGATGTCGATAAGTTATTGTTCCGAGATAAATAAAAAATTTAAAAAATACACAGTATCACTATGTAAATGAACATAACCTCTTTAATTTTTTTTTTTTTTTTTTTTAAATTCGTCCATTCGGACAGGCTAAGACCATGGGCCATACTGCCTAGTCTTCAGTAAGTATAATTTCATTTGATCGAATCCAGTAATAACGTCTTCAGTAGTTTCAAATCAGAAGTCTCTAGTCCAATAAATATGTCTTCAGTTATTTCCAATTCATATGAACAAATCTAGATATTGAGTCATCAGTATTATCAACATATGTGTCAAATCCAAAAAATAAGTCTTCAGTTGTTCCAATCCAATTCATGAAGTCAAATCCAGTAATAAAGTCTTGAGTATGTTCCAATAAAAACGTCAAATCCAATATTTAGCTCTTCAAAAAAGCTTACACCTCATCCAGACATTCCAAAAAGTCATTTGACCAACAAAATATAGGTACAATGCTTCAATAAAAATATATACAATTTTAAGCAAGTTTTAAATTTAGCATCATATTTACAGCATACACACAGTATTATGTACAAAATTAAACAAAGGTAAATAAGTAGACGACTCCTTCAACAAATCAGTTACTGAAAGCGGGATTCGATTAGAAGCTCCATAAATCTCAAGCAACTCATCCATCAGCACTAGGCGCTGAATGCCAAAGGATGAGCAACTAAACAGAATGTGATCTATAGACTGAACCTCTTGCTTTTGACAATGATCGCAATAAGGGGAAGAGACAAAGTTTTTACGATGGAGATGAAAATTTAAACGACAATGACCAATGCGCATACGAGTAATTATGGTGTAAAACCTACGATGCATGTAAGTTTTAAACTTACAAAACCAAGGCTTACTATTAACTTGGTTATCTAACAAAGCATACAAATGAGCCTTATTCTCAACTTCTGTAAAATGATACCAATGTCTTCCCCAAAGAACAGTCATACGCTGTTTTAGATTACTTATAATATCAGAATATGGCAAGGTCACAGCTAAGTCCCTGCTGTCGGGAACCAGGGACAAGTCAGATGCATTAGCAATAGTTCTAGCTAGGTAGTCGGCGTTTTCATTACCAGAAACTCCTTTATGAGACGGAACCCATACAAAATCTATTTTAATACCAATTAAAGATAGTTCTAACCATAATTCTTTAATGGAAAAAATTAGATAGCAAGTGCTAGCATTCATTTTGTTACTCGATAAACTTATTAATACACTCATACTATCGCTTACTATGACCCATTCTTTACTATATTGATTATGTTCTTTAACATGTTTCAAAGCAAATAAGATGGCAGTTGCTTCAGCGGTAAAGATACTTGCATTTTTATTGATATTAAACCCAATACCTTTATTAATTTCAGGTTGATAAATTGCAAAGGAAACAGCATTATTATTTTTGGCACCATCCGTATAAATAAATTTACAATTAGACCATTCTGACAACAATAAATAAGCCTCCTCTTTGGAAGTTAGCTTTGAATCTATTACAATTTTTATATCGGGATATTTACTCTTAAAAGAGCCTGTGTAACAGGGAAGAAGGTCATTATCAAGATGTATATTTAACTCCTGCAAAGAGTGAAAGAAAGAAGTAAAATCCTGAAGAACATACATGTGCCTTTGAAAAGGCGCTGATTGGAAATAAATCAAGTTGTGAAGAAGATCGTTCTTAGGCAAGCTGTATAACTTTAAAATAAATCTTTCTTTTAAATAACGAAATCTAATATGAATAGGAGGAAGATTCGATTCAATTTGCATAGCAGCGATAGGACTAGTTTTAAATGCACCCAGTATTGTCCGCATACATTTGTTTTGTATTTTATCTAATGAATTTACAATTTTATCATCTCCAGCAAAACATAGAAAACCATATTCAAAATGACTTCGAACTAGAGACTTATACAAGATTAACAAAATTTTGGGGTCTGCACCCCATGAAGTGGCGCACAGCGATTTTAACACATTGTATGCTTTGTTAGCTTTGGTTATAATACTGTCAGCATATTTTATCCAGGAAAGTTTTGAAGTAAATATAACACCTAAAAACTTTATAAGATCATATGAAATAGGCAGTGATATGTCATTGTACAAAACTGTGGGCAAACACATGCTTTTGCGACCAAAAATAAAAACTTTGGTTTTAGTCGAATTTACATCTAAGTTCAGATAAGCAAAGTATTTATGTAAGTTGATTAATGCCTCATTAATAGTCAAAGCTAATTGATTTAAATCAGATCCTGACACATAAACAACCAAATCATCTGCATACTGCAGATTTTTAACCTTTGTTCCTAGAATAAGATTTAGTCTCCTAATGTACAAAATAAAAATTAAAGGGGATAAGATACCTCCTTGACAAACCCCTAAAGAAGATAATCTTGGGCCATATAAGTGATTGTTAAATTTAACAAAAACCTTCCTGTTTGTTAAAAACATTTGTAAGAAATTTATTATTTTGCCAGGTAACCCTATCATTGACAGCTCTCTACATAAAACGGAAATATTGACACTGTTAAATGCACCTGCAATGTCAAAGAATACCGAAAGAAGATACTGATTATTATATATGCTGTTAAGTGCATCAAGTTGCAACTGACAAATACTCTCACGAGAAGACCGACCTTTACGAAAACCAAACTGATTGCAGGGTAACAGACCATTTTGTTCGACAAAAAATTCCAACCGTTGCTTTAGAAGCTGTTCAAAAACCTTTCCTACACAAGATGTGAGTGCTATAGGTCGATATGAGTCGGGTAACAATTTATCTTTATCAGGCTTTAAAATTGGGACCAAGCAATCTGTTTTCCAATCATCAGGAATTAAGTTTTCTTCCCACAGCTGATTTAATATGTTTAAAAAGGTCTTTAGATTTTGTGAACTTAAATTTTTCAGTAAAATATATGGTATTCCATCAAGACCAAAGGATGTATCTCTTCTTGAAAATAGGGCAGATTTAAGCTCTTGCAAAGAAAACGGTTCAGTAAGATACTTATCATTATCATTTTCTGTGTGAACATAATTTAAAGACTCATTAAGCACAAAATCAGGAGTGTATTTCTTAAGAAAATCTGATATCCAACTATTATTACTAGCGTGTTTTGAAATGAATGTTTTATTAAATTTCCGCATGTAATTCCATATTAATGTCAAAGGAGTGCACCGGTTAAATGAGTTACACAGATTTATCCAACTATTACGCCGTTCAGTCTTAAGAACAAGCTTTTTAAGAGCTCGAAGTCTTTTAAATTCTATATAATTCTCTTCACTAGGTTCACTTTTAAATTTTATATAAGCATGTTTTGAATTAAGTACAGCTTCTGAACACTTTTGATTCCACCAAGGCAGCCGGGGAAATTTCAAAGATTTTGGTGTACACGTATTAGAACTATTCAAAGACCTATGTCTAGGGATGGACTCTACAGCAGTAGATCGCAAAATATTACAAAACAGATTGAGCGCATCTATCGAAGACATATTTTCAAAATCAATATTAGCCAAACAAAAATCAACTGATTGCCTGTACATTTTCCAATTCACCTGTTTGTAATTTGGGTGAATGGGCAAATGTACATTATTACATATTGGGTTACTTTGTGAGCTATTTTCATTACCAACTATCATTTTTATCATTACAGGCAAATGATAACTGCTGCCAAGAGGACAATCCATAACAGACCAATCACATGAAAGTGCCAATGATGGAGAAACGAAAGTTAAATCCAGAGCATTAGGACGCCAAGAAGAAGAACCAGTTGTAGTAGTTTGACCATTATTTAAAAGAACCAAGTCATTGCCATCAATAATATCTAAGACATCTCTACCTCGAGGCAATGTATCAACACAGCCCCATGACATATGATGAGCATTTAGATCGCCTCCAAAAAGCATTGGCTGCGGAATAGATTTTATCAAAGCATCAAATTTACTTTTATTAAATGGGGGATCAGAATTTGATGGACTATAAAAACTTACTACACTCAACTGCTTGTTGTTTATAATTATTTGTACACAGATATTTTGTAGAGCATTGTCAAAATAAGTTTTAATATTAGAATATACTATATTGTTATGAATAAGTATTGCTACACCATTATGTTTATTACCACAGTCATTTCTAATGACATTGTATCCTTTAATTGAAAATTTTTGATGTTGTTTTAACCAGGTTTCAGAAATTATTGCTATGTGAATATTATTTTCATATAAGAATCTAGTAAAGATTAGCCTATTGCTTATTATACTCTGAGCATTCCACTGCACTATGTTCAATATGTCCATAAAGAAAAAAATTAAGGTTGTTTCCTGAAAGTGTTTTTAAGTGTTTCTTTTATATTGTTAGTATTTATTGGCGTTTCTTTATCAGCACAAATTTTAACTATAGCTTCCACAAGTAGATTCATAAATCTGTCAGATTTGGTCAGATTACTTAGATGGGTGTCAATATATTTTGAGCCGAGCTGCGGAAATGCAACGTCACAAAACAAATCGGAATATTTAGCACTACGTGATTTTAACTTATTTTCCTCAATTTTCTGTTTTTTAATTGGACATGCAGCAGATATAGCCACGTGATCCCCACCACAGTTTGCGCATTGTGTTTTAACCTTATTACAATTTTTGAAATTATGAGGTTCAGCACAAATTGAACATACTTCATTATTTTTACAATACTTTGCTATATGACCAAATTTCATGCAACGAAGGCATTGCTTTACTGGAGGAATATAGATCCCTACTTCGTGCCTCCAATGGTCAAGTGTTACATATTCAGGCAACTGTACAGAGGCAAAAGTCACGGCAACCGTCTGAGTTGGAACCATTGAGACGATACCCAGCGTGTCTTTTACCCGCCGCATAAACCGTCTTACGCTTATCACCTTTTTACTGGAAGCTATTAATTGGAAAATCTTCTGGTTCGAATAATCAATCGGCACTGAAGTGAGAACACCCGTAACCTCGGTCTCAGATGCTGGGATTGAAGCATTCATGTGAATTTCATTTAATAATTTTTCATTTTTTAGGAAGACATTGGCGTGATTTGGGAGATCGAACATAATCCCAACTTTGTATGCATTAATTGTTCTTAGATGCATCACGCCCGACACGCAATGCTTTCGGATTGCATTGGACAAAGCAAGTCTATCTTTGTCAGAAAATTTGTGGCCATCCTCTCTGTGATTCAGAAAAACAATAAATTCTTTCTTAGCTGAATTTTCGTCGTACAACCTGTAATAACTTTTGGCCCTGAAAGGAGTATACTTCTCTTTGTCATCTTCTTTAGTCTTCTTTTTTGCAGGTATGCGCTCCGAGGGCGCACCTGTATCCGCATCAGAACTACTTTCAGATTGAAGATCTGGCTCCGGCTCCAAGCCCTCCAACCGAGAACGCTTTCCCGTACGCTTCCCCATGACTGGGGAAGCGCACCAAACCGATAACCAAATCAACTATGAATTTAAATTAAAATTAAGACTAAATATGTACAAATTAACACCTAAAATTAATTTACAATAAAATATTTTATCAAGCGCGCCTATCACTTTCAACGTTCCCGCCAAAAAAAAAAACATAACCTCTTTAATTTATTTACTTATTTTTTTTTTTTATTTTTTTTTTAGCTTACTTAAACTATACATTTTTACATCATATAGGTAAACATATTAGGCAACTAGCCAAAAAATGTTAATCCACAGAAAATGTCTTATTTACATTTTACAAGCCGATTTTGCACGAATAATTGAACATGATGATATTTACATTAACTTTTAAGAGTGATTATTAATTTTAGCTCCGATCGATACATTAATAACATCAAAATCTATCGAAACTTACCGGTGAAAGCTTAATGGTTCCTGGACATTGTCTTTTCGTCCTGTATGGGACGTGCAACCTTCAATGGCACAAGACATTTGCTTATTTACAACAGTACAAAAAGCGTAAAATAAACTGTATTTAAAACATTCACGGCGGAACAAGACGAAATAATTATTTTTGTCCGAGACTGTCTGTTTGTTTACACCAAAAGTCATCAAATGGTGCCGGTTAATGTACAGCCATGATAATCCACGGCCAAATAATGTACAGCCCAATAAAGGTCTT
The DNA here is from genome assembly GCA_945867215.1 of Epinotia demarniana. NCBI lineage: Eukaryota > Metazoa > Arthropoda > Insecta > Lepidoptera > Tortricidae > Epinotia > Epinotia demarniana. Next base: position 19,288,389 of record OX244260.1, on the reverse strand, counting down.
CGCACATTATAACAACTCGACGGCGACTAGCCTAGAAAGGGACACTATTCTCAACGAAACCTTAGAGCAAACTCCTTCTCTTTACCCTTTCATTTACCAATGTTACGCCTCCTCAAGTAATCTTTTCTTCTCAGGCAGTTTAATACAGTCGCAAGTCGGTGCCCAGCAGGGCGACCCATTAGGGCCCTTGATGTTTTGTCTCGGCATCCAAAAGATTATTTCTGGATTAAAGGCGCCCCTTAACGTGTGGTATCTGGATGATGGCACTATAGGAGGAAGTCCAGAAGTGGTCTTAAACGACTTGAAAACATTGATACCTGCCTTGAAGAAAATTGGTCTTGAAATAAACCCGTCTAAGTGCGAGTTTTATACTTGCAGTTTTTTAGACACCAACTCTCTCGCAGAAATAGAGTCACTTTTACCTGGCATTAGACAAATACACGAACATTCTTTCAATTTACTGGGTGCTCCAATTTTCACCGAGGGTGTTAGTTCGGCCCTTCAAGCCAAAAGACAAGCACTTTCGGCGGCACAGGAACATTTGACACAATTGTCGGGACATGTTTCCCTTATCTTGCTGCGAAACTGCTTTGCTCTGCCTCGCATGGTGTATATGTTACGGACGTCTCCAACTTGGCTTTATGACACGGATTTGAAATCGTTCGATGACACTATTAAATCTTGTTTAGAGTCAATACTCAATGTGAGTTTAGACGACAAACAATGGTGTCAGGCGGCTCTGCCAGTTCGTTACGGTGGCTTGGGCGTGCGTCGGGTCCAGGACATAGGTCTGGTAGCCTTTTTAGCGTCGGCACATGGTTCGTCGGATCTTGTTGCTCGAATATTATCATTTGATGGCAGCAGCATTCGAGTTCCATTCGTAACCGAGGCCCTGGCTAAGTGGGCGACACTATGTCCGTCCAATGATCATCCGGATAGCTTAACGGTCCAAAGAGGATGGGACGATATTCTATGTCAGCAAACGTTTTCTCATTTGTTGAGTGATGCCTCGGGGACTGACCTAGCACGTCTCAAGGCTCTCACAAAGCCCGAATCCGGTGCGTGGCTGCATGCCTTGCCTTCCCCTCAACTCGGCACTTTGCTCGACAACGACTCCCTGAGGATAGCAGTTGCTTTAAGGCTGGGGAGCACGGTATGCGAAGCGCACCGATGCGTTTGTGGGACAATGGTGGAGGAGAATGGCCACCACGGGCTAAGCTGCAAAAGATGTGCGGGTCGGTTCCCTAGACACCATTCTATCAATGAGATCGTGCGTCGGGCTATGGTGTCCGCCAACGTACCGTGCATCCTGGAGCCCCCGGGTCTGTCTCGGACTGACGGAAAAAGACCAGACGGGTTGACGTTGGTTCCCTGGCAGAGAGGGCGGTGCCTCCTATGGGATGCAACTTGTGTTAGCACTTTTGCAGCGTCCCATCTAAAGCACACAATTAAGTCAGCTGGTTCGGCGGCCGAAAATGCCGCCAAGCTCAAACACGCAAAGTACTCTGCCTTGGAACCGACTTATGATTTCGTTCCGGTTGCTGTGGAGACAGCTGGGCCCTGGGGCAGTGAGGCTCTCGGGCTGTGCAAGGAGTTAGGCAGACGATTAAGGGACAGGGGCCTTGACCCCCGCTCTGGGTCATGGCTCGTCCAACAGGTCTCCATTGCTGTTCAGCGAGGCAATGCCGCTAGCATTTTGGGGACCTTTGGTTCGGGCTTGACGCAGAGCGGGATGTACTCGTAGTATTACTTTTATTTATTTTTACGTATTTTAATTTTATCATTCTTTACACCATTGTATTCCGACTTGATTTGTAATTCATATTATGATAATGTCCATATTGTTATTTTAAACTAATTAAAGATACTTAGTATTTGCACTTGCTCTGTAATATTCAAGATAAATCATACATAAGGCTTATATTTCAATATTTAGCTTTGAATCGAGTGGCTGTTGAGTTATTATAGTGTGCTAAGACCTTAATCCGCGTCTATACTGTACGTGGATTATCAGGCTGTACATTATTGGGCCGTGCATTATCACCCTGAGCAAACTTGATCCGGGGCAATAATTGGAAGCCAATTTTCTATAGGTAATTAGTTAAGGGCCCCTTCGGGGCCCAACTTAGAAAGATAGGAGGGAAAAAAAATAGATGCCAATTTTGTACGAGGTGATAATGCACGGCCCAATAATCCGAGTCCCTGTGGCTTCGGATTATCGGGCTGTACATTATCTATGCGGACTGAAAATTTCCAGCTACTTGACGCCACCCCGCTGCGCGGCGTATCTATTTCTGGTCTAAGTGAACCCTAACCTAACCGACCTAAGACAGAGTTCGCTTATGACAAGTTGACAAGCCATTTTTGTCTGCCCTGCTAATGCACGACCCAATAATCCGCGTCCACAAAAAGTGGACGCGGATTATCAGGCTGTACATTATTGGGCCGTGCATTATCAATTTATCACCTTGAGCCTTAGAGCATTAAACCAACAGGAGTGGTCACATGTGTCATTTTCTATACATAAAAAGTCTGCCGATTTTTGCGGGGGAGGGGAACGTCAAATGTATGCGGAACGTGAAAATAGCTACGTCAGATAAACGTCAGTCCATACAATACGTATGACCACTGGTCATACGTATTTGGCAGAGGGGAACGCCTGTCAATTGCCACTCCGGTTGGTTTAATGCTCTAAGCCTTGAGCAAACTTGGTCCGGGGCAATAATTGGAAGCCACTTTTGTCCGGGCTGATCCGAGTCCACAAAAAGTGGACGCGGATTATCAGGCTGTACATTATTGGGCCGTACATTATTGGCTCCCCATCAAATTATGGTTCCAGGCCATAAATATTAAACTGAGCAAACGAACGACCAACGAACACGAAGCATTTATGTGACAGCTATTTGTTAGAGTGAGTTATATAGCTGAGGGCCTACCGCGAAACGAAAACGAAATTCGTTCGTGTATCTCCGTCTCCGTATCTCTGTCGCACTTGCTAGTTCGAGCGACAGAGATGGAGATATTCGAACGAAGTTCGTTTTCACTTTGCGGTAGCCCCCTCTGCTCGTTGGTTTGGTGTGTACGCATCTTTATGGTTAGTGTTGCCAGATGGGTTGTACGTTCCGTTATGGACCATCCACATTAAGTGATTTTACCCCAATTTGTCAGTACAACATGTCGAAGTCAGAATTGGGTGAAGCGTACAGACGTAACAACTGCAACTACAATTTCATTCAGTGTGGCCAGTTAACAGAAGGAAAGCGAAAATTGGCGCATTCAAACGGTCCTGCGAAGCGGACTGCAAGATTGTTACTAACCGATGAGATAGTGCAAGACAGCACGTCTAACACACAGCCACGACATACTCTCGATTTCTCTCGCATGTCCTAATACGAGAGAGACGGATAGTGCGAGAAAAATTGAGAGAGCTCGCGCGCCGTCGCGTAATAGCCGTGCAGCACACAAAAATCGAGAGTATGTCACGGCCACCTCATGATCGACGTGCTGTCTCGCCCTATCTCATCGGTTAGTAACAATTTTGCAGTCCGCTTCGCAGGACCGTTTGAATGCGGCAATTTTCACTTTCTTACTGTTAACTGGCCACACTGAATGAAATTGTAGTTGCAAAACACCCGTTTAAAAAAAATTACAAAATTTCTGTGTAAAATATTAATACAATGTTCTTTAGCATATATTTTTTAATTACAGTTTAAATTTATTTGTATGAAATTTGTGAGAAAAAAAAACGTAGCAGATCATGCAAATTCCATGGTCCAAATTGTGATTTTCATGCAATTAGTCCGTACAACTCGTTTGACGGTTGGAACATGCATCCACACTATAGCAATTAGTCAGATTCTGATGAATTGGGGCTGACAAATCACTTAATGTGGATGGCCCATTACGCGCAGCTCTTATGAAATATACAGATTACGTGATTTTACCCCAATTTGTCAGTAAAACATGTCGAAGTTATAATCGGGTATAGATGTAACAATCCGACCACATGTGCATGCAATTTCTCTGTACAACTCGTTTGACACGACATGCCTCCAGACGATAGCAATTTGTCAGCTTCTGATGAATTGGGGCTGACAAATCACGACATGTATACACCCCATCAAAAATAGTACGCAAGTTCAAGTTTGAGTACGCAGTCGGTACAACATTTATTGACAAACTGTGCTTTATGTATCTGCTCAGCTATCACAAGACGGCGCGCGATCTCTCTCGATTTTTCTCGCACTATCCGTCTCTCTCTTATTAGAATACTTAGTGTTCCCGCCAGGACCCCGGGGAGTGTCACGTGCCCATAGAATGACCTCCCATACAAAACAGTCTATCCTGGGGGAACACGAATCGGAAGCGATACGCGCCGCTAAACTTATAACTAACTTAAAACTAAATAATTGCTAACCTTCTTCCTTGAACCTTTCCGTCCAAACGGCCAGCAAGAATGAGTTAATGTTTTGTGTAGTGTGTATGTATGTGTTATCTTGCGGCAAACTGGCACACCCTTCTTCCAGCTCGTCTTCCAAAGGCACCTTGTCCAAGTCCATATAAACTCCCTGGTCATGAACCTAGAATAATCTGGACAGGTTATGGTAATAATAATACCACGTGCGAGCGAGCTGGTAGCATAAAAATCTCGATAAGTGTGGCAGAAAGGGAAATATCATTTATTGTCCTGGCCATAGTTCCACTTTTTTTATTTGCCACAACTGATTTAGTATGAAGTTGTGGCACATAAACCATTACTGGTCCAAATTAAGTAGGTTGTTTATGGCAAGTCATCAGCCATTTTAAGACCAGTTCTTAATTTAGCTGCATAGGAGCCTTTCCGTCCCTCACTGTGGCATCATGTACAGCCTGTCCAGAATATTCTAGGTTCATGCTCTCTCGTACACTACGCAGACGCAGCTACTTATAACTAAGCTAAGCCTCGAAACCCCCGCGGGTTTAAACTAACGAGGTAATTCATAATTCATTTATTGTATATTACAGGCAGTTTATACAGATGTTACAAATAAGTCACATAGTTCTCTGTAATATGTCTTACGACGTACAATGATTTAGTTAGAGATGTAAATACACCCCTAAACCAATATTGCTACTTTAGTATGTCAAATGCATGCATTTATAACATTTTATTAAAATACAGTTTATAATATTAGGTGTCTATGTCAAAACAAAAATATAATAAAAATGTTTTGTGATGCCACGTCTATGTCAAACAATACATCATTTATTTATACATCATTTATATTACCCTGTTTTTTGTACCTGACTGTTGCTATAATAGGACGGACCCAATATAGCGGTCGAACTGCGTGGTTGGAGGGTGGCCTGGGAAATGTCCAGGGGAAGCCTCCGGCACGACCAAGCGGGGAAGTTCGTACACTGGAATAGGTACTCTAAGAGTTTGCGCACCAGTGAGATTGGTTGAACGGTATCAACCGAATCTGGGGTGTAAGTGGTATCGGACTATTGGGAGTTTTATCGCTGATTCGCTAAAACCTAGCCTAGCTGAGAAGAGTCCAGCAAGAAACTCAGCTAGGCCCGACTTGCGTCGGACTGACTCTACCCGGTATGCGGCGGTACCGGGACGAAAGCGGACTATATGTGTCTGTGTTGTCGCGATCTCGCGGTGGACGTCCCCGCCGGCGGGAACGCCGAAGTGTACGCGATGTGTTGGACACCGAAAGCGCAGCTTTCCATCTTTCGATGGACGCTGTGATTTCGTCGTCCGGGTCCGTGAGTGTGTGCCTAGGACGCCGGACCGTGCGGCCCCTAATCAGTGAGCGCCGAGTAACGACAGAGGGGGGAGGGATGGGGACGTAGTCAGCAGCCTTCCTAACTAACGGATTCCTATGGTGGGGAGCGTTATCAAAATAACGTCTGGCAACCTGCTTAAAGCAACCATACATGGTGCTAATCCCCATGTCGTGGTGCAGGCTGAGGTTCGATTGGTACCACCAGTCGCCATACGGAGAAAGCGATTCTGAATGACCTGAAGCGGCTTGAGCGATGACATAGGCACGTGAGCGAATGCTACACTTGCATATGTCATGATTGGACGAACACAAGTCTTGTAAAGTGTCAGCTTATTTCTAAGTGACATTTTACTAAACTTGTTGATCATCGGCCCAAGCCTTCCGAACTAGTACGAATAACGCGCGGTTGCGAACCCTATTACGGATGTGGCTACGGAAAGTCAGTCTCCTGTCGAGGGTCACTCCAAGATATTTGGCCTCGCTGACCCAGGGGATGGGTCGGTCAAACATCTGGATCGGAGCCACCCGCCTTTCTGTTCTAATGCAGTCCGACGGGTGGAAGACTATTGCAGTGCTTTTCTCCGGGTTGACTTCGATACGCCAAAGATTAAACCAACGACCTAAGTCGGAGATTGCCTCTTGGAGGTATCGCCGGATAATAGCGTACTTACAATGAGTCGTGAAGAGCGCGGTGTCATCCGCGAACAACCCCAGTTGCACCTTAGGGTGCCTGAGAATGTCGTTCGTGAATAACGAGTCAAGAGTGGGAGAGCCCAGAGCCTTGCGGGACTCCGGCCCGGATGGGGTGTGGGTCCGAATACGTTCCCTCCAGTCGGTATCGAAAGCTTCGGTCAATGAGAAAGTCTCGTATGGTGAGTACGAGTCTGTCCGGCATTCCGAGCTGATATAACTTGTATACAAGCCCGTTATGCCAGACCTTGTCGAAGGCTTATATTACCCCAAATTGACAAATATAATGTACCTATCGATCTTCAAACTAACCTACTTATTTCAAACTAAATACACCAGTTAGATTAAATTTTCAAGGTGTACATAAAGAATTCATTTATTATAATAGCATTTCTCTTTTAATAATTTACATAGTTTTACTTTAAATAATGTAAATTTTTCCCCTTTCAGTATATCTGGTAATTTGTTAAACATTTTTGGAGCCATTGCTTTGTTGTTTTTGTTTTTTTTGTAAAAATTAGTTTTAGATCCTGATGGACGAAGAATTTTCAGCACATTTGTAGGTGGGCGAGGATGTGTATGTGTATTCATTTTTACAGTGAATCTGTTAATGTACTGCTTTACAAAAGTAGGTACCTACATGATTCATATCTGTATATAGAGCATAGTGTTAACAGGCCTTGTTTCTTAAATAATGGTCTACAGCTTGTCTGTTGATTTACTTTAGACAGTGCTCGTACAGTTTTCTTCTGGGCTTTACATAGAGGCATGAGATCACAAGCAGCCGCTTTGCCCCAATGTATAATTCCATATCTGAGATTCGAGGACACGTAGGTATGCGTGATATGCAATGAGAGCCGACTGCTGTGAGACTGTTTCTTTAAGTCTTTTTAAAACGTATACATATTGATAAAAAAAATACACAGATTAAGTATGTGTTGTCTCCATCTGACATTACTATCTATTTGTATAGGTACGTAGAAATCTTATCTCGTTTACATTCTCTACATTTTTTTCATTATATGTTGATATTATCTAAAGGTGGCTTTCGAAGATTAAATTGTATACATTTCGTTTTGTCCAAGTTAATCATTAAATTATTCTCATTCATCCATTCAATTACATGTACAACCACCACTGCGTCTCGGCGCCTCTCCGTTATGAGCGCTCCCTTAAGAGATCTAAAACCGTAATCTTCTGAGGTACGTCTGCCCGGCACAGCGCGGGCCGCGGCGTGCCGCGGCTTAGCGCACTCGCTCTCGCGCGGTAGGTCTGGCTCGCTTACGCATCCGAATGCGCGTGGGCAGATCGACGCCGTGCGTAGCGTCTGTCTCACCTGGCCGAATGCTTTCTCTTGCGCTGCGACCGCGCGGAAAATTTCTTACTTAAAAAATGCGCCGATCGATTCTAAACACTTATAAAGAGAGGTAAAGTGCGAAGAAAGGCGAGGAAAATCGAGAATATGTCGTATTGCCAGTTTCCAGTGTCACTTCCTTTGCTTTGTCAGTGCGACAGCCACAGATAATCTACAGAAGTATTAGTAAGTACTTAGTTAACATTTTTTTGTTGCAATGCGATCCTATAATTAATCGGAAAAACCTACAAAATATTTTTCTCAAACATGCTCTGAAATGTATGCGCTTATATCACGAAATGATGTGCGAAATGATGTATGAAAACCCTAACTAAAAACATAATCGTCCGCTACTCTTAACTTTTTAAATTTGCTTACTAATATTAAACTGACAAAGGAAAAACTACATACTGTCAACCACCACTCGACTCTGTAAGCAGACATGCGACGTAAAAAAAAATCTATGGTACTATACTTGTGCGGTTAAACATGGTGCTTGAACGGCTTGTTGAAATGGCATGTTTAAAAAATAAAAAAGGCGGCAAATTACACAATTGCTTACTGAAGACGTTATTACTGGATTCGATCAAATGAAATTATACTTACTGAAGACTAGGCAGTATGGCCCATGGTCTTAGCCTGTCCGAATGGACGAATTAAAAAAAAAAAAAAATTACACAATTGCTTTCTGAACTTTCGTTCTGATTGTAATTTCAACAAACTATTGATTACCTTGTAGGTATTTATTTTAATTTTAATATTTCCTCACATCGTTTGAGAAAAGCACTATATAATCCTCGGCCGGAACAGGGATTGCTGGACTCGTTGTATCCGGCCTCGTCTACGACTCGGCCGCCTACCCCAAAGCTCGTCCAGCAATCCCTTACTTCATGGCTTCTGCAGTAATACAACCACCACTGCGTCTCGGCGCCTCTCCGTTATGAGCGCTCCCTTAAGAGATCTAAAACCGTAATCTTCTGAGGTACGTCTGCCCGGCACAGCGCATTTTCTGTCAAGTGGAGTAACAGCTAGGCTGTAAGGTGGTAAAATATAACAATAGTACGCAAATCGACGATGAGTACGCGAGTACGCGAGACCGTAAAATAGTACGCCGTGCGTAGGTACTATTGCGTACCCATCTGGCAACGCAGAATCATATATTTCTTTTTTTGCAATCAGTACTTCATGTAGCTGTGTGTGTGTAATAATTCACCTTTCCTGACTCTATCTGTCCTAATTCTTTAATATTGAGTAGAAAAGTACAATAAAATCTCAGTGACTTATTTCTTTATAAGTGTATTCCGTAACAAAACAGTTTGGTTTAACAACTAATCTAATAAGAGTTTTTGAGATAATATATTATAACAAGATCGCATGAATACATTCTAGATACAGCATATCTTGCTTTTTGCTCTCGGTAACAGGAATGCCATGAAGCCGCAAACTGAAAACAAACAAATCATCAAAAATCAAAAACCAAAACACATTGTTTTTTGAAAATTCTCCCTATTATACAGAGTAAAGCACTACACACTACAGCGCGTTTATCATGCGACGGCCGCGACATACTCTCGATTTTTATCGCACTAAGTACCTATATCTATTGTTCTAAGTGTTCTAATAAGAAAGAGTCGGATAGTGCGAGGAAAATCGAGAGAGCTCGCGCGCCGTGGCGTGACAGCCGTGCTGGTAAACAACTGACGTTAATCCCGTTATGTAGGTAATCAGTTGATTTATTTGTGTGTAAGTACTCAGTCGAATAGGTATTTGTTTTGGTTATGTTACAAACTTCAAGAATGTATGTCTATTGTAACTGCACGGTTATCACGCGACGGCGCGCAAGCTCTCTGTCGATTTTTCTCGCACTATCCGTCACTCTCTTACTAGAACACTTAAAACAAGAGGTATAGTGCGAGGAAAATTGAGAGTAGGTAATATGTCGCGGCCGTCGCGTGATAGCCGTGCTGGTCACAACTGCTGTACTTGAGGGTTTTTTACCAATAGCGATTTTCACAGTTATCGTAATTCATAAATGTGTAATTTAATTTATACAGGGTCATGCTATGGTTTAATAAATCAGATTGCTATAATTAAAAGGTTTAACATTATTTGACTGTAAGTTGCATAGCTACTAGGTATACAACGACGTATTGGTAGAAATGCCATGTAATGCGACATGATAAACCAAATCGTCACCTCTATTTTGTCCAGCTATGCTACTCCGTTACTTGTATTTACCTCACTAGGGGTGACGGACCCCTAGTATCTTGACGCCGCAAGTCGAGTTATATTTTAATCCTAGTTCAATCGCATTTCACCAATTCACCTTACATGTAACAATGCAAGCACAACACAATGTACAATTAGCCACAAGATTTTCTCAATAAATTATTGTTATTTGTGTGCGATCGGTGAGGTGAGGTTGAAACAAGGCCCAGCAGAGGTCTGATTTACACAGGTTTCGTTTGAAGTGAGGGGAAGCGTTCAGAATAACAGCTCTGGAGAAACTTCCACAACCTACCCAACAATAATCCACCGAATAAGTAGAAGGTAGTTTCGCAGGACGCGTCGATGAGCAGCCCAGCGACGTTGGTACCGAGTATGGAGCCGACGCGGCCGAGCATTATTGCGAGGCTCACCGCCATGCCCCTGGGACGTTAACATAAAACCAATATATATTAATGCAATTTAATTCAATTATTTTATTTTAATCTCAATCGAAAGTTCAAATAAAAGGGTGAATAAGAATATTTGTTTTAACATTTGTACATGAAATTTTATCAAATAAGTATCTCACTTAAAGTATAGCAGCGTTTCGTCACGTAATGGCCACTTCCCAAAACGACCATATGGCTGGAAGACCACTTCCCATAATGACCATTCCTAAAAAAACGATTCCCTGATTGACCACTTCCCATAAAATCCATTTCCCAAAACGACTACTTTCATATTGCCTACTTCTTAGAATGACCAGTCTCGTAACATCCAGAACATGCACTGACCACTTCCCAAAACGACCACATTTCCAAAACACCACTGCCCAGAATGACCATTCCTATAAAGACCTATTGCCAGATTGACCACTTCCCAGAAGGGCCTTGGTGGGCTTCTGGGCAGTGGTGTTTCGGAAATGTGGTCGTTTTAAGAAGTAGCCATTTTGGGAAGGGTGTCTATCATTTTATCGAAACGCATTACGTCGATTTACATTTCGCCGAAAACTATTCCACGAATTTCATTTCGTTGTATTTCTTGTTCACATAATCATCAATTCATAGTTTTTTATTTCATCGAACAACTTTTCATCGTTAATCCTTTCGAATTTGTTTCAAATCGTATCGTAACGATTCATCGAATTTACTTTTCATAGAATAGTCAGTTGTGTATAGTATTAATACGTTCCATATATTTTTGTTGCCACGATCAATATTTCATTTTTCTACCAAGCTGTTTACCTATAGGTCATTTCGTCTAAGTATATAATACCTAATGGATAAAATGGGTCCACATTGACTCATATACGCTTCATATACGATGTAGACGTAATATTAAGCCTAAGTAAGTTATATTAAAAAAACGGTTCTGGCGCTTCGCCGGCCGCTGCCACGGCACGCTCGCTGCGCTCGCTCGGCTCGCGCGCTATAGGATCACAGTTCACCTAACACTCCTCCTCGCTTCGCTCGTCGTCGTACCTACACTGGCCTGCCTTAAAGTAGAATTGGAAGGTAATCCGATATCCAGAGGGAGAGGTGGGTAGGCTTAGAGCTCTATGTATACGTCCAAAGTCTCGGTGAAATGTACCTACTCAGTTCGTTGAAAGGTAAATATTATCAAGTGACAAACACAGATGAAACGATTTTCTATGTAATAAGAATTTTGGGAGCTGAAACTTATGTTAAAACAAAATTATAGTAACGGCGATTCGATGAACGACTATGTCGATGAACAAATAAAATATTGAAGTGAAATTCGATGAGTTAATTTTTGTGTAAATGGTATTTCGAGCAAATGTATGAGCGATCTAACGAAGTTCGATGAATGATTCCTGTGTGATGATGAAATTCTGCGAATAGTGTTATGGGAAACGATAATCGATGAAACTATTTTCGGTAAAATGATGGTTTCCCTTTTGGGAAACATCCATTATAGGAATGTGGTCAATTTGGGAAGTGGGCGACTTGAGAATTGGTTGTTTTGGGAAATGGCCCTTCTGGGAAGTGGCCAATCTGGAAATCGATCTTTATAAGAATGGTCATTATGGGAAGTGGTCTTCCAGTCATATGGTCGTTTTAGGAAGTGGCCATTACGTGACGAAACGTGAATAAGTGATACGAAATTTCGTTTACGTTACACCTGGCCATAATGCCAAATTTACCGCACGCTGCGCGTACGGACAGACAGATACACATATACATAGAAAGACACGATAAACTTATAACACCCCTCTTTTTTCGTCGGGGGTTAAAAATAGGCAATGCGACAATGTTCTTTAAGTCAATTGGTAGCCTGATGTATTCGCAAAGTGTATCTAAACCTGAAGTTTTGCAAATAAGCTGCACTTTATATAGCTAGTCATAGCGTTTGTTCTGTATCGGTGTAGTATATGTTTTTTGCGAGGTCTGTGAAACTAACGTACAAGCTAATACTTAAATACTTTTTCATAAGTATACCTACGTTTAGTTTTCTCGTATTGGAAATGAAAAGTAGGGTAGCTCTGGTAAAACCACCAATTTGAGCCCAAAAAATCTCGACAGAAATGGGTTGCTTTCAACCCCTGGTTTTTATCTACAAATTTTGCATCTTCATGTATAACTATTATACTGTTCTGTGCTATCATCAAAGAATGACACTTGGCTCCTTACTTGGTATACTTTGATGCATTCACCATTATTAACTCACAGAAGAGTCTCTAGCCCATTTCGCGCCCGGGTGCAATAATTATACCGTAGCGCCGTCTAGCACCCCCCTAGCGCACGCCCGAGTCGAGGCGAGTGGCGCTCTGTGACTGCCGCTCGGCGCCCCCTAGGACCGTGCGCCCGGGTGCAACGCACCCCCTGCACTATAGGTAAAGTCGCCGCTGCTAACTCACCTTAAATGTGTAGGGAATATCTCGACCGCATAAGCATTCACTGGTCCAACAGCTACAGCCACGACCTGCAGCGCTGATAGCAACACGGCGAAAACCATACTCTTCTTGATAAAGTTGATGGATATACAGAACGCGCCCAGACTGAAGTACACCATCACCAGTAACGCTTTCTTGCCAATGATATTGAGCGTGCCGCTTGCTAATAGCGATATGAACGCGCAAGAGATGCTGGCTATGGAGTTTACTAAGAATGTCAGTCGGTCTATGCTGTCGTCGCAGACTGCTGTTTCTTGAGCCTGGTTAAGGAAATCATAGTCAGCAAGTACATAGTTTTATCAATGCCTAACAGTCAATCAATTGGGTCTATCAACTTTGTCCCGGTAAGATAACAGTGACAGAGTTTCTTAGAAGAAATACTATGAATTTAACTCCTAAGGAGATGCCCATCATGTAATGGGGTTAGCATTTAACAAAATCGTGTATCGTGGACTTAACGAGTAACAAAAAATAGTTGATTGGCCCAATTAACAAGACATGTTAATTATCTATCTACATTATCATGTAAAGAGGAAAACCAAAGAAAGTAATTTCTCAGGGTGCTTAATTCTTTAAAAAGCCGGTTTCTGCTAAAGAAAATCTTGAATGTAGACGCAAATGTGCGTCTTGACCCGTAGGTCGCATTTTGGACTGAACGATATGTTATTGAAGATGAGGAAAACCTTGTTCAGTAAATGAAACATTTACCTCACTGAGTCTTAGAGCGATGATATCACAAGCGGTGACTCCGTTGCGGCCCTGGCTCAGGACCTTGTTCAAGATGTCCGGAACCCACATGTAGAGACCGTTTAGACTGAAAATATTTCAATAAACATTGTGGTAAGCAATATTACATTGCTGTAAAGGCTAGAAAGTAGGCAATAGATGGACGAGTGAGTTGTGCGAGTGGATGAATGAAGGAGACGAGTCCATCCATTGCGCTTTTGGCCGCGGCATTGCAATAGTATTTTTCACAATCGTGTTATAATAGAGAGCTTTTTAGTCGAGTACCGTGTTTAGGCCATGAAGCTTGCTGAGTGGCCTAAGTAAGGTACGAGATTAAAAAGCTTGATTATGACACTATTGTGAACAATACTTTTTCTACGAGTCAACTGAACTAATTAAACAAACTTGGTATCTATTGAAAACGAAGTGCAACCACGTGACTTTTTCATTTTTGTGCGTTGATGTCTATTTACCTTTTGACTTTCTCATGACGGCGTCCTATTGGTCAAATCCATTATAGTTCAGTAAAGGCGCCACGTGATTGGTCAATTTCATTTTAGTTGTGTCAACAGTTATGAAATGTTGAGTTGGGACCTCCATAGTAAAAAGTACGTGATTTAAGTTTGGTGTACGAAGTCTTAATTCAAACATTAAGGTCGACGAGTATAAAAAGTGCTTTTCATGCCTACTGCGAGGAAATTGCAAATAACTATAATAATAAGTCAACATTAAGTAGGTACAGTCGACTACAAAGATATCGATACGGCCAAAGTTACAAAAATATGTATACACGACTGTATTGCCTTAACATTAAGGTCGTGTATACATATTTTTGTAACTTTGGCCGTATCGATATCTTTGTAGTCGACTGTACCTAATTAAAGATCATAATATGAAACACTGCGCGGCCCCGCTCGCGTGCCGGGGGGCACACTGTTGGACTGTTCGAACTCATAGTTGGCCTGTTCGGACGATGTCCAACTAACCCCAGCTTTTGATGTACAACGTGCTCCTGAGGAAGCCGCATAACTTTACTAGCGTATACCTGTGGTCATAACGATTAATTTTTAAAAAAATATGAACCCAGGTCGAAATATGAATTTAAACTTTTTTTAAGTTTACATACATAATAAATAAATTATTTTTGCTTCACCAGTAAAACAATGCCTTAGGATGAGCTGGCGACGTTTATTATTGTTATCTCTTTCCATTAAATAAAGCAAAGCAGGATTTACATGAATGCAATCGGAACTCTTTATGATTTAGGGCTTGCCACACACTAGGCGATTCTCAGTATTCACGTTTTTGAACAACCTCTTTCGATTCAATGCGTAGGTAGTTGTTACTACTGATTAAATGCTAAGTGAAGTGTAAATCTAAAATTATTTAAAACTCGAATACTAAGCTGAGTTCAGCAAACGTTATACATTTTATTTTTAAACATGATCAGGAATACGCTGGTAAAGTTATGCGGGTTCCTCAGGAGCACGTTGTATAAGTCACTGGTTTCGTAAAATTTATGTATAATTCACTGACTACTAGTACATTTTCAGCACAGTGTATGCAAATGATGCGGAATCATAAAAAAAATGGTGAGTAGGTACGAGTGAAACAATATCGACGGTGGAAATTTCAAATGTCGTAAAGGACATTTTGTCGTAAGTACACTAAATATACCATTGGAATCAGTATATTTTTTTCTATCCGTCTGTAGTATCGGTCTCTCGATACGACTCCTAATAAAAAAGTAATGAGATGGTTAAGTTTGTAGTAACTGCTTCGTATTTAAAATACTGTGTTGTATCGGTCAAATATACTTTCTTGTCGTCTCGTGGTCTTAAGCGCAAGGTCGTATGACTCAATAATTTTAAAATTCCTATGTTGTAAGGCACTAAAAAGAAATGACATTCCCTTACGACATTCAATTTGTTAAAATGTATATAAAACTTTTTGCATGGCGTCTCTGATACACTAGCAGAGACGGACGAAGAAGATGAGGAGCAAAGAGATCCAGAGCACTAACAGTATTTTTATTTTATATCCCGTTTTTTCTTACATGATTCGAATTACAGATACTTACAAATCTGGGTCAAACACAAGCATTAATTCGCAGACTTAAGGCTGATTATTTGAGTATGCTGTGTATTTTGTCGTTGGAGGTCGTTTTTTTAACTGTTTCTCATTTTCTGTTTGTTAACTGACAATCAATTCATATCAAGTAAGGAAAGACGAGGTATAGTGCTATATAATTTACGATGTTGTTGTTGTGTTATTGTTTAGTTTTTGGGAGGTTTGATAATTTTTTTCCCATTGATCTCAATCTTTAAACACAAATGAATTCACTTGTGATACTCGTGTAGAAAGTTCCTTTTAGTTATAAAGTTCATACAGATTTCAAATAAACGTCATTCCTGTGAGCAATGCAAAGCAAAATACAAATCATTAATATATATTAAAATCTGTATGACGCATATAATTATAATGTTATTTAGATGTGCACTTTTTACTTGTTACCAATAATGTACATGTAACAAAGAAATACACCTGTTTCTGACTTGATGCAGAACACTAGGTGTTTAGTTAAGCATTTGATTATCTTGATTGTGATTTTGAATAGCTTATAATAGCACTGCAGCTGCTGATTGAAACCCACTCTCGAGACAACTGTTCGAGGCGCTCTAAGATTCAATAAGGTCAATAAATACGTCCTGTGGAATTTCTTATGGAAAATTTCGAACGCCTCGTGAATACTACTATTGTAGTGCTGTTATATAAATGTAAGATGTAGCTTATAGCACAAATTTGTTTCATTACGTTTCGTTATGTTTAATTGTTTCCACACATTTTTTTGGAAAAATAAAAACATTAATCAGACTTATAACATTTTTATACTTTCCCGCATCCGAAAAGCTTAGAAATCAATAAAATTAGTAGTAAAATCTTTATTTTCATACAGTTAACTACGTACTTACTTCACTTACCTCGAAACTTTAATGACTTTACAACAAGAAATTCGTAGTAGACGTTAGTATTAACGCAGTTACGACATAAAATTATAATTTAGTTGGAAGGCGTAAGAGATTTTGTCACATAAATATTATTTTTCAGACGCGTAACACACATTTTCTTCTTATTTTTTTGTCGTAAGGGACACTATTTTCTAAACTAAGTACTGCATTTATTGCTATGCGACTAATAGGTTAGTGTAGATGACGTTATTTGAAAAGTATACATCTAAGATTCATCTTTATGGGATGAGTAGTTTCAAAGTTATATATATTTTTTTAATGGAGTTTTGTTTTTTGGCTCCCCTCAAAAGTAGGCATTTGTCCTTTACGACATTTGAAATTTCCACCGTCGATATTAATAATATATGTAAATTAGGTAGTCACCTAGCAAACGCTCCGAAGAGTAGGAAACCGTTCAGAGCCATCCATTTGGCGTACGGCGGCTTTATTAAAGGGAGAGACTGGTCCTTAAGTGAGGTCAAAAATCCGACCTTATCTTTGTTAGGACCTTCGACCACTTTTAGCAATTTGACCTAGAAAAAAACAATTTTAAGATTTGACGATAATTGAGGACTCTTTATCATCATCATAAGCCTCCCCCAGAGAGTGCTAAAGTGACCGGTCCTACGCCACCCGCATCCAGCGGACTCCCGGAACCTTTACCAGGTCACTATCTCTTGTGTGTAGGTACACTATCTATCAATACATTTTACGTATTCAATAATTACGTGCATAAAAGAAATTTCCAGATCATGTAACCAGGTCATCAGTCCACATTGTGGGGGGCCCCCTCCGGCGCGCCTTACGGTACGTGGTCGCCACTCGAGAACCTTTCCGCCCCAACGGCCATCGGTTCTACGTGCTTAATTGCGTGCGTGTTGTATAATTGAAGACTGCTTAAGGTGCCGTAGGTTCAGCGAAGTTAAGAGAACAGAGTTTTTGAAACAATATATATGTTGCAGGGAAATGGTCAAAACAGAGATTTGATCAAATCTCTAAGGGATATGATCAAATCACGCAGGATGTTAAAATGGCCAATCCATTTTATCATTTACCTAATACAAATCAGTAATTTGATCAAATCTCTGAATCTGTTTAGTGAAATGACGAAATCGGACAAAAAAGGCAACTCGTTTTTTCAACTTGTTTAGTGATTTGATTAAATCCCTGAAACGCGTCAGTGAGTTGACGAAACTAACGCGATAAAGATTTTTCCGCTCTTTTATAAATAAATAACCACGAAGACGGTGGCGGGAGCAGAGCTCCCGCCACCATATTCTAACCTATCCGCCATCCGAGTCTAAGTCCCAGAACTGTTTAAATGACTAATGATTTAGGAGCCAATATCTGCGAGTTGATTTCGTCAATTCACTGACGCGTTTCAGGGATTTATCAAATCACTAAACAAATCTAGTGAAATGAAAAAACGAGTTGCCTTTTTTGTCCGATTTCGTCATTTCACTAAACAGATTCAGAGATTTGATCAAATGACTGGTTTGTATCAGGTAAATGATACAATGGATTCGCCATTTTAACATCCTGCGTGATTTGATCATATTTGTTCAAATCTCTGTTTTGGCCATTTCACTGCGACATATATAACGCGTCTGTTTATAATAATACGGTTTAAAAAAAAAAACGAATAGTAATCTTGAGGCTTTTATGCAGCGAGATCAGTGAATTGAAACATGATTAAGCAATTTTCGCTCTATAGAAAAAAAATCACGAACATAGGTCTAAAAAGGTCTAAAATACACTTAAAATATTCGTAACAAATTATGCACAAAAGATAAAAATATTAAAATGTCTTCTAAAAACCGGCAATGTTCATGTTCGAGATAACTCAGTGATTACTTTTCTATTTAATTAACGGCCAAAAAATTTAAATTAAAAAACATGATATTCTGTGCTTCCGTCTCGCTCACACTTATGTTCAGTGAGAGCGAAAGAAGACCATGAATCTACGGCGCCTGAATCTTAATCCGCTCTATGGCATTCTGTTTTGTCTCACTGTGATGTCATCATCTGTATTAATGTAAGTCAACTTACCGGGAAGTCATCCTCAGACTTTCCTTTATTCCTCGCATATATGGTCCTCAATACTGCAAGCGCTTCATCGTGCTTTCCCTGGGACACCAGGTACTTGGGGCTTTCCGGACCAAAGGACATCAGGGAAGCGGCGAGAATGAAGAAAGATGAATATACAATGACTAGAAGTCGCCACGATCGGAACATGTACATGCCGAAGTCTGCTTTGAAGTCCAGCGGTATTATGCCCCAGGCTAGTACTGCAAGAATAGAATCCATACTATTATCATATTATCCCACCAAAAACATAAATGTAAAAAAGGAGAGCAAAGTTCAATAACAAAAATTATGCTTGGCTGTGGGCTTCGCCGCAAAAAGAATGGAGATCTAAATGAGTGCCAAGTTATATGCAAAATCCAAATATTCTTTGCGTTATTGGATACCTATAACAATTGCTATATAATTATAAAGTTATTAAACATATATGTATTTTAATTCTGATAAAAACTGGCCAAGTCAAATCTAATATACTTTAAGATCTCACAGATTTTTTCCTACGCTTACATATAATTACCGAGCTTGATTCCAAATTTCATCCTTCTAGGTCATCTGGAAGTATTTAGGTTAGGTTAGGTTAGGGTACTAGGTTAGGTTATTACTTAGGTTAGGTTAGGTAAGGTACTATATCTCAGTCAGTCAGTCAGTGCTAAAATTTACGACTTTATGACCTTCATATCTTTCTAACCGTTTGAGCTAGCTTCATGAAATTTGGGCTTCTAGATGTCCTTATGGATATAATTAAACACACGTAGTTTTATGTGTTTACGTTAAAGAGGTTTTGAGTTATAGAAGGGTCAAAAGTGGCACCAAGTGGTTCGTATAATATTACTCTCGGCGCTGGCTAGCCAGTTCCTTTGTTTGAACTTGGCTTGACACGCTGCCACGTGTCTATAGTCTATATAAATGGGAAAGTGTGTGTTTGTTTGTTTGTCCGTCTTTCACGGCAAAACGGAGCGACTAACGGACGTGATTTTTTAAGTGGAGATAGTTGAAGGGATGACATAGGATATTTTTTATCCCCGAAATCATGCCCTAAGGGGGTGAAATGGGGGGTAAAAGTTTGTATGGAGCTGCGATATAAAAGTTCCACGTGAACGGAGTCGCGGGCAGAAGCTAGTAGAATAAATATGTTTATTTGCCAGGCAAGTTGAAGGATTGTTCGAAATATCGAAGTAGATATCCCACCAAAACACATAAATGTGAAAATGGGAGCCAAGTTCAATGGGAGCCACAGTGTCCTGGCCGTTGTGGCGGAGAGGTGGGACAGTGCCCTTATCAGGCACTGGACCACTCAACATTTAAGTTTAGGTACCAACATAGTTATTTAAGTTGTAACACGTGAGTAACACCAACACTTTATGGACTCCAAATGTCTGAAATAAATGATTTATTTCTTTAATTAATATTATTTAATATTAAGAATAGCGTGGTTGTCAACGACAAAAGAATTGAGATCTAAATGCTCAACATGACTTGACTTGGCTAGTTTAATCAGTTAGCCTAGTCAAATCTTGAGCATCAATTTATCCTAAGATTATCTGCTATGTGTAAATCTACTGAACTTGGCACCCATTTAGATCTCAATCACGCTGACAAAACAGTAAAATAAAATCTAAGTAGGCATAAGTATTTAGTCGACTAACTTAATGTGTACTTGGATTTCCAAAGGATGTCTTCCTTGGATGACCAATTTTCGTACAAATGCTGCCAACGCAAGCGCACCGCACGTCGATGTAACTAAGACTGCCAGGCAACTACGGAACCCTACACTGCGTGTGGCTCGACACGCAGTTGGCCGGTTTTTTTACTTTTTTAGTTGTATACACAAAGTACGCCAAATTTCAACTTTCTAGGTCATTCAGATTGGGTCAGGTTTTAGATCTATCTGTAAGCTAATAAAGTCTGTCAGTGATAAAAATGCCGATTTTTAAACGTTAATGCCCCAGTAACCGTTTTACCTGTATATATTAAATATCGGGTTCTAGTTCTAGTTTCTAGTTATCTAAGTACCTACATACATATACCTACCACAAATTTCATGTTTCTATGTTTAATAGATTTTGAGTCACAAGTGGTCCCCAATCCCAAATGGTTCGTGTCGCCAGTTCCTTTTGGCTTCGAACTTGGCAGGACACGCTGCCTCGTGTCTAGATCTAAAACTGATTGAGTTATAATATATTGGTTTTTAATGGTTCGACTAGGCAATCTATTGTTTTCATTTCAATCCAATGCATTAAAGGCGATTTAATTTTACGCTTTAATCGATAAAGTAGGTATGTAGCTAGATTACCTATAGATCGTGCGATCCACGAAGAAGCGCCCCACGGTTACTTACACGGGACATGACACAAACATAGACTCAATGAGAATTAGTAGTAGCAAGTAGTAGTAGTTTTTTTTTAATAATTTTCTGTCACATGCCAGAGCAGGGATAAACTAAACGATCTCCAGACAAACCCACAATTAATTGTAAGAATAAGACTAAGAGTTCGCTCAACAGTTCATATTAAACTTACAAGGCACCAGAGCGGATCCAAGTGTCTGCATAGCGTTTGTGATGGAGAGAGCCAGGTCCCTATGTTTCTGGGGTAGAATTTCTCCTATATAGGTGTATGGAGCTGCTGACGGGCATGCTAAGCTGAAAATTGAAGCAACTTCATTAAAAAATATTTTTTTTATACGAACTTTGAGAGAAAACTTTGATCAAATGAAGAACAACCATGAAATAAGTTCCAGACGGAGATAAAGTTTAGATACAAAAGAGGCTACTTTGAGTTACACGCCAGCTTTCGTGAAGGTTACTTGGAGAGAAATGTCTATCGGTGAGCTGTTACGAACAAACAAATCTTACCAATACCATCATACATACCAAAGTGAAGCTAGGAACTTGCACGTAGTAAAGCTGATCAGTTCAGGCATAAAGGCAGAGAGTACACCGAACGCGCCGGTGAGCAGCGAGCTCTGCAAGAGCACCGTCTTGCGGCCTCGCGTGTCCACGAGGTAGCCCCAAGGAAACGATGTCATGACAACCGCTGCAAAACGTGTTAATTTTCTAATTGTACCCATTGTCGCGTTAAGCTGAAATGGATATGGTTAACAGATAATTGCCCAATCTGCACTTTTATTGTACCATGAAATCGTCAATAGTGCCCTTGGCCCTGCGAGACTATTTTATCCAGTAATCTAGATGATGAAAATGATTATTGGACGACAATGGAAAATCGCCTTTCAATGAGAGTTATTATTCGATTGTTCTTACTCATTTACGAACAATTAATGATTAACGACGCACGTCACCGTCTCTGTCAGCGCGACAGAAATATTGATTGATAATTCTCGAATCTGAAAAAAGGCTCGGCTAATGTACGGTCTTAAGTGCTTGAAGCAAAGTTATGATGATTTGAGATTTGGTTTCCGCTCACGCTCGCCATGTTGATTTTTTAAACTCGATGTGCGCCAGCGCATTGTCAGTATTAAGAGAAATCTAAAACCACCACATTTGTTGGAATTCATAAAGCATCTTGACCGTGGTGGTAGTGAACTATCAATACTTAGCGGTCAATTTAATCCATTACCAATCTTTTGGGTTTCGAATTAGTCGGGTAAAATGTTGATATTACTATTGTTCATATCCTATTGTCTGTGTTTTTAATTTTAAACCTAAAATAGTAACGCCAGGAGAACCTAAACAGAAATAAATCGCTATCGGTAAAGACAGCAAGCGACGTACTAGTTGCGGGCATAAGTTAGTTAAGTCAAGGTTTGCCTTTTATCTTTATTGAATTAATAATGTCACTGCTAAACATACTGTTGTTGTAATTACAGTTTTATATGTTAGTATTATAAAACACGTCGGCGGGTGAGCTGATAAGTGGGTATTTTAAACTAGGGGCTATAAATTCTATAAAATCAGATAGATATAATTACCGTAACAAGTACCTATTTTCAGTTAAGGCAGGTGCATCCTATTGTCACAATCCTACTAATATTATAAATGCGAAAGTTTGGATGTATGGATGTACCTACGTTCCAATTAATCTCAAAAACTACTGAACGATTTTTTATGAAACTTTCCAGTTATGTACCTTACATATTATAGCGGAGTAGGACATAGGCTATAAATTATGTCAAATTTCACTTATTGCTTTTGAGATAAAATTCTTATGTTAGATATATTTTTTCTAAGACGATGATTTTGTTACATATTGTTGCAATAGATGGCGCTTTTCACAGTCCTACTCCACAAATACAATACCTACAAGTATTAATAAATAAGGATGTTTAGATGTTAGGATGTTTGTCACTTAATCATAATCATTTAAGGCCAAATCTTTTAGATTTGGATGAAATTTTGCACGAAAATGTCTAAGCCTGGAAGCCTGGATTAAAATATAGGATTGTTTTTATCCCGGCTCCACGCAGACGAAGTCGGCGGGCGGAAGCTAGTAGGTACTACATAATTTTACCATTATTTTAAGCTGCTGCTACATGTATTATGCTGCACGAAGAGCAATAATATCGACAATCTGTAGGTCAGACTCCTTCCTGATGGAGCGCCCAATAAAATTGTTGAGCAACAGAACGAAATTCAGCGGATTTTCTGCATGTTCCATTATACCTACACCGGTATGCGGTACAGTCGAGGTCAACGAGATGTTACATTCTTCGCGTTATTGCCAGGGGATGCCAGAGCGCTCCCAAGCGATCCTGCACGAGGATGAACTGTACCTATTGTGTTTGGTTATGTTATGTTTACTTATGGCAAACAACCGTGTGACACCGTAGCCTTGCGCGTTGTCGATCTTTTATTGATTTGAGCACTATCCGAGTCAATCAATAACAATCGGCAACATGTCACTCCCATCTACAGACTACGGTGTCTCACGGCCGTTTGCCACTAAGCTGGGTCCACATTTGTATCATTTTGCCGATCACGATCACGCGTATCGTACCTATCGAACCCTACGTATGGAAATGGATACTCACTTTGGGCACAACGTATCACTAGGATCGTCGCGTGAAAAATGCGTGCGTCCATACTAACCGTAACGGAGCAGCGTAGGTATCTATCGTATCATAACGCCGTATCATTAAGGAGATGATTGTTTCGAGTCGACCACGCCCCCTTGACAGAGACACGCTTATGCCTTCCGCGCACGAGAAAAAGACATGCAACAATCTTCGGGAACGGCTTTTTTGGACAAATTTCGATAAATACCTAACTTAGTTAAAGTTTTACACAGACACACACACACAAATTCACGCCTTTATTCCCAAAAGGGGTAGGCAGAGCACATGAAACGTATGTTCCAGCGCCACTTTAGCATAAATGTGGGTATAAAAGATCGACAAAATGTGATATTGCAGTGATAGGTTGCTAGCCCATCGCCCACAACACACTTCAACCCTGGTCCCTCAGTCGATAAGTTAAAGTTTTATTTATATTAAATTAAGTGAGATTTTAGATGAGATAAAATACTATACTATTAAGAATCAGAAACGGGTTTGATTATAAAAAGGAAATTTTCACACCACATGCTCGACAATGCCGAATTATAGGTCATGTAAACCCTACCGAAAGCAAGACATTAAATCCCTTGGTATTAGCCGGGTTATAATGTTGTACTGAATTTCATTATAACCCGCTGGTTAATAATATGATTTCACTTTTCATAATTCTTATTACTATATGCATGAAGTTTAATTTTGCTAAACACAATTTGTCCTAGGCCATGGCCTACTTGATTTGACAAAATAAATGAAGTTTGCCTCCGTGTGGACCCCGGTCCGGAGGAGCGCGGTGTTCGAAATTCGAATTTCGAATCTAGGACCACGGCTTGTGCTTTCGAATTTGGAACGTCGCGCGCTTTCATTTGTTCACACGTGACGAACAAATCGAGTTCTTGCAGGTGCCTATAGAAGATTTAATTTCAAAAATAATATTGAAAATGTCGAGTGATGAAAGTGTTTTGACTCCTGAGTTTATCAAATTAGACAACTCAACCTCAATAAACGTACCAAATAAAAACATTACCTTATCTTTCCATAATTGGACTAACGTGTCTAATGTTACTATGTACTTTTAATTTGCTAAATAAACATTATTTATCTACTGAGCCTGTTTTTTTGTCTCGCATAAGGTGTGAAAAGTAGAGGGTAGGAAGTAGGGGTAGGATAGTACCTCGGGGATAAGACTGTTTTAGTCTTGGGCGGTTGAACCCCTCACTGCACTCAGGACTCAGTCTTAATTCCCTCGCTTCGCTCAGGAATTAACTTATAACTCCCTCGCTACGCTCAGGAGTTAAATTATGAGTCCTTCGTTACGTTCGGGATTCAATTCGCTCCCGTGACATAAAACAGTGCTTTATCCCCTTGGTGTATAATCTACTATTATTAATAATTGAACAATACATACTTAGGTATTAACTTGATTATGTAGTAAAATAATGTATTGTTTGAGTAGGCTGTAAAAAAGGAAAATATAGACTCCACTTTGTTTTCTTTATGTATAGATGTAATTTTAGGCAATCATGTGTATCGATTAAATCAGACCTTATTGTTTCTCAATCTAGTTAGAACGGCGTTTCAAAGCACGCGTTAATTTCCAATTCAACCCCTTAAGTGTGGAGTGGACGTCATCCGCTGCCCTTTGATGACCGGGGAAAAACCGCCTCCAGAGCGACCACAGCGTATTGCGTATCAAATCATAACTTCATATCGTTATACAGTATCACAACACGTCCATACTCACCTATCTTGATACGCGTATCCGATCGCGAGTGTGCGGGATATATAATAAAGTCGTGTCAATCCCGAGCGATCAGACGGCGCGCCGCATGATCGCGCCGTTTGCGTCCACACTAGCGATCTTATCTTGATACGCGTCGGTGCAACGCGACGGAGATACGATACGACAAAATGATACAAATGTGCGTCCAGCTTTATTATCACCCATCGTGATATAAAAAACAATTTGAAACAAAGAACTCACCGATGTAAGGAAGCGAGGCGATGATTCCTCGCTGTGCGCCAGACATCTCGAGGTCGCATTTCGCGGCCGGCAGCAGATATGCATAGCCCAGGGTCTCGATGATACTCGATATGAGGAAAAGGGCCAGCACTAGGCAGTACTTGACGTTGTACCAGCCCACACCTGTAAAACAGTTTTAGTTTTTTATGGTTTTCTTATGTGTCAAGCTTTCATAGGCAACGGTGTTTGCCATAAGGGTTGCCGCCGTCGTGGTGTAAATATATGTTGCTTAGGTTACCCTGCAACATAGCTGGGCACCGTTAAAATAGTTAACTTCGTTAAACGTAGCTTTACATTTCGGAAGATGGAAGGGATGGATGGCATGAACTTTACATGTAATTTCGTTAGTCAAAAAGACCTGGTTGCACTCCGGGAGTTCCGGCAGAAGTGAAAACATGAATAATTTTCATTTTGTAAAAATCAAAAAAAACCTATAAACGTAAACGTACGTTTTCATTAAAAAATCCGCGTTTTAAAGCGCAGCTCCCGCTTTTTGTATTCATCGGCATCTGGCAACACTAAACTAAATCCTACGGTCACGTGACCTACGCTCCTACGCTCCTACACCTATGGTGAGTTTAACAATTTTTCCCCATCCCAAAAAGTCCCAAATCCCAAAATGCACAGCGCCGCTGAAGAAGTTTTCACTTCAAAAAACCGGCCATGTGCGAGTCGCGCACTCGCGCACCGAAGGTTCAGTACCATTCTCACATGATTTGTAGCTAGTTTAACTATTTTGAGCAAAGCTGCCGAAACCAGCGTTTGGTTGTCCCATTACACTGGTTATATTTAAACAGTAGTTTCATATATTAGGGGGCGTCCATTAATTACGCGAGACGTTCAAGGGGGGGAGGGAGGTCGAGATAAATTAAGTAAAAAAAATTAGATGTAAGTTACTTTTCTCAAACATGCAATGAAATGTCGTCGTTACGTGCGTCATAACAGGCTTCGAAGTATCACATTTCGGGCGGGGCAATTAAAGGAATTTCATACAAAATTGAAGGCCTAGGCCGGGAAGTATTTTTTTTTAAATTCTAAACTAAATACGGCGTCGTGTGTTCATTAACAGGCTAAACAGCTGAATTCGAAATCGGACCAAAAATAACCGCGTTAATGCCTATTACACACGAACCGATTTAAGAATAGAAATCTGTAGGTATGATTCAATGTGTTGATAAATAAATTTAAAATATTGTCTATTCGTAAGTCATCAGAGACCTAGACAATATTTAAAATCCTCTGCATTTGTTTTATTTATATCCTCTGCATTTATTTTAATTATTACAGAAATTAAGATTCTCATTATCAATTTGTGTATAATGGCCCTAATAGGGTCTATTCAAACAGTACACACGCGTAATACGGACGACTTCCGTAAAAAAAACATTATGGAGGGATTGGAGGGAAAATGAAGTCTTTTGTCGTGTAGCTAGATTTTATATTTGTGGTTGATATTTATAAATAAATTTTCAAAATTAGTTCCGATGATAACAGCGACAGAGGCCGAATTAGCAATAAATAACTTGTTGCCGCCAAAATCGAAGGATACGTACATAAATGCAGGTTGGTTTTTGAGTGGCCATATTTCTTATTTCATTGCATATGTTTGAGAAAAGCACTATACATGCCTAGCCGTGAAAAGGGCTTGCCGGCTTCGTATCAATATCCGGCCTCCCTACGGTCGGCCGTCTATACCTACTCACCCGGCAAACCCTGCTTTCCCGGCGGCTGCAGTAATGTACTATACAAGATGTATGGGAAATAAAAAGGCTTTATTATAATGCGCGTACCGCGGCCGCTGCAGGAGACCGTCGCATGTGCTGACTTCTGGCCGAAGAACGCGTCTTGCAAGAAAGAACAAGACAGGTGTAGATTTAGCAGCTCATTTTGCGGAATAAATACGAAACTATGCTATTGCCGGGTCCCCGGCGCTTGCCACTAGACGGTTTTTTGACATAGCCGGGTCCCCGGCGACCGCCACCTAACGGATTATAGCAATATGGCGGCCGCCAATGGAAGGGTTAGAAGTTTGTTTTGTTTCACAGTTTCGAGGAAATTCAGACTTGAGTGTGGTTTTAATTTCAACTCGATACCGCGCGTTTCTGAGAAAAAAGAGACTGTCAGTCAGACAAACTGACAACAAAGTGATCCCACATGGGTTCCTTTTTAACTTTGAGGTACGGAACCCTAAACATGGCACGGACTGTGGTAGTTTGGGTAGGAAATAACAATAGTTGGTAGGTACATTAAGAGACGAAGTACAAAAACCTAATACGTACTTAAAGGTCAACTTGATTTTGAAACAAGAAAGTATGCTAGACACTGTTCCCCATTAGCTTTCTGAGATTTGCCTACTAATGTAAAATGGTTCTCCAAGGCTAACCGAACCCAGACATACAAAAAAAAACCGGTCAAGTGCGAGTCCGACTCGCGCACCGAGGGTTCCGTACAAACTAGCAATTAACTCAAGGTAAAGGTAAATGTCCCAATATTTGTTAAATTATTTACTTATTTTAACCCATCACAAGAGAATTCAATTTAAAACAACGAGTAACTTTTACACCAACATCATCAAACTACCAAGACAATTGAATCGCGATTTTTTTTGACCTGCTATTGAAATATACCCGTCCCAACTCCATTCATTCTAGAAAAATCTTAACAACGCGAATGGGGTCAGCGCCGTCTATCGGCCCCATTTGGTACTAACGTGCAAGGGCAATCAGCTTAGTATGTATGTTGGTGTTTTAGCGAATATTGTTTATCACGTGTACCGATCTCGATTATTATTTTTTAATTTGAAATAAGGGTATTTCTTTTATAGTCTTATAGGAATTTCAAAACATAAAAATTCTTATAAAGTTGATTAAATTGCAAACTTAACTAGGAAATGATTTTTGTAAATAAAACAAAACATATGCAAGATACAGGAAAAAAAAACATTTTCCGTAATATTTATGTTTATCTGAATCACAAGTAATTATTTCAAATTTTTCGCTTGAATAACTTTGGAGATAAGGGGGGAATGGTATTTTTTTTTACATTTTCCTTCATAGATCAAAATTTTCGCCGTGTAGAAAAAAAAAGAAAAACTGTTTCAAATTGTCCAACTCAAGCCCTTTCAAATGATACCCCACTTGACCCAATAGTTGAATATTTTTTTTGCCCCCTCCTCATATTCGTAAGATTTCATGGAAAATTAAAATATATATAAAAAAAAATCATTTTCCATGCACGTGGATGACTCTCATTTAAAAGCATTCCAAATTTCAAATTGATACCTTAAGTAGTTCGTGCGATATTTCACTTTGTGACAGACAGACAGACGGACGGAGTCGCACCATAAGGGTTCCTTTAGTACCTTTTTTGGTACGGAACCCTAAAAAGTCAAAGTCAAAATTATTAATTCAATATTAATCGATTGTGATGTGATCGCTATTCACTTTTTGAATGTCAAGTTCATATATACCAACATATTTTTGTACAAGAAGTAGGTAACTTAAGTAATGGCATTGACATTTGTTCATAATTATATCCTTATCTGTTAAATATTCGTCCAATCTGTAACAAGCTCTGTACTGTAGCAGCGTGTACTGTACAGAGCTCTAAAAATACTTTTTTGTACTCGTCGATTAAAATCTGTGTATTAAGATTTCATAGAGAATACTGCAACGTCACTAGTTTCATCATTGAATAGTCTATGTTACTTCCGAAACAACTGAAATAACTGTTTCGATACGCTCTAGACAATCGAAAAAAAAATGAAAATAGAACTTCGTATTTCAATAATATGTGTCCTTGATCCGATACAAAATTGCCAATCTATGGCGTTTCGGTACGATGCAGCGTCGCGTCGTCTGTCAAAAATCTACTTAAACTGGCTGCTGTATCAAGGTCATGAAAAAAATAAAAATAAACTACGCCTTGTGATTGGCCAATCACAGCACAGTACTGCAACATTACGGACGCCGGTGGTGTGATTATCTATGGATTATCTTGTGTAATAGAAGTCGGATATTAGAACTAGACAATATAGTACTTACGAAGCGATATTTAGTTTTCGTATTAATGACTTAAATTATTAATTTTAATGAACTCGTACAAAAAGTATTGTTCACAATACTGTCATAATCAAGCTTTTTAAACTCGTACCTTACTTACACGGTACTTGACTAAAAAGCTCTCTATTATAACACGATTGTGAAAAATACTATTGAATTCTATTTAACTTAAAAACAAAGTTTTAACAGACTTCAGTTTAGTCCTCCGCCAAGCCACACATTTCCACATTTCTTTTCCAATTTACCACATGAACTGATTTCCGAGAGCAAATGCGTTGATTACTATAGAAAAAAAAACGAATCGCTGTATGTGGGCCGATAATATTTGAGGACTTCCATCGATTCCCCAAGATCATCACCAATGGCACTTCATTATTTCCTATTTCAACGGTATCTTATCAGAACCTGCGTACTTTTGCACTTTTAAGTACATAATTGAGGAATTCGATAAGTCATCTGTGGTCTTCATCATCAATTCCTCGCCACCAAATTTATGATTCCGGATGTATAACAGAAAATACCAAAATCATTACACGCGTGCCTAATAAAATTGAGGAGTCCTCTTAATTCCACATGGACCCCATCATCTAACTGAATTTTGAAAAAAATGGGACCCACCTGGAAGTATACACATACACACAAAAAAAAATCGAATCGGCTCATCAATGACGGAGTACTGAGGTAACGAACATTGAAAATAATAATAATAATTAAAAAAACAGCCGTATTGAGAACCTCCTCCTTTTTTTGAAGTCGGTT
The DNA here is from genome assembly GCA_945867215.1 of Epinotia demarniana. Classification (NCBI taxonomy): domain Eukaryota; kingdom Metazoa; phylum Arthropoda; class Insecta; order Lepidoptera; family Tortricidae; genus Epinotia; species Epinotia demarniana. Next base: position 19,257,777 of record OX244260.1, on the reverse strand, counting down.
AAAAAAACCCAATCACTGCATGTGGCCCGATAAAATTTGAGGACTGCCGTCGATTCCACAAGGATCACCTTTGGCACTTCATTAGTTGCTATTTCAACGAAATCTTATCAGAATCTGTGACGTACTTTTGTACTTTTAGGTACATCATTGAGGAATTCCATAAGTCAACTGTGATCTTCATCATCAATTCCACTCCACCAAATTTATGATTTCCGGGTGTAAATACACGAGTTATAATAGAAAATACTAAAATGCGTGCGTAGTATAATTGAGGAGTTCCCTCAATTTCTCATGGATCCCATCATCCAACTGAATTTTTGAAAAATTCCAATCGGCTCATAAAATACAACCGAATTCAGATCCTCCTCTTTTTTTGAAGTCGTTTAAAAATACCGTAGGACATGATACTATGAAAATAAATAAAGTATCTATATTATAACCTCGCAGTACCTACGTCAGTGAGTAGTCTTATCTTTGTCACGGCGTACACGGCCGGACAGGTTTGTTTCGAAAGAGCAGTCATATGAAAACCCCATTGTAGTCTACTGTATCCCCAAGAAAACTGTACTTTCCACATTTAAATTTTCATAATTAATCTTACTCCCTGTATACGCCGTTTAGCATTGGTTAGGTTAGGTACATTTTGTCTCCTTTGCATTTACAAGTTGCTGGCAGTAAATAATTCATGAGTCCATCGAAGAGCATTATTTATATTCGATAAGTACAACTTTAGACATTGTAGGTCAAAAAAGAACTGGGTCTAGTATTGAACCCTGAGGAACACCGATTTGAACGGCGACCGAATTCCTTTCACCAAAAGTTCCAGTCCGTTAACAGTTATTTAAAGTTAACTTAAAAGTGAATCCGTTACTCAAAATGTTAACTTCGGTAATTAACGATTAACGGATTAACTGTTTTGTGCCCAGCTTTGCCCTGCAATGAGATAGGATTACTGCCCGGATCTCGGCTCGCCACTCGTGCTTAGAATAACTTGAGCCCGAAACTGGCAACAACGTAATCGGAGGTCAAAGTCCTCGGTGCATATTGGTTGCAACTATTTATTTGTTTGTGTTGGTCGACAATGGAACGAAACAACAAAGAGCAGCTATGTTCGCCGAGATGAAAGACACAATACATAAGGAGATAAACACAATCAACTAGCTGTACCTGCGACTGCGTTTGCGTGGTAATGTGGTGGGAGTTAACGGATTTCTTCTCTTGGACATAGGAGACATGCAGTTGTCATTTAGCCTATCAAGTAAAACGTTGAAAAAACCCATTTTAGTTGAAATGCCGTTAAAATTCGTTTGTCTTTATCTGTCACTCTGATATTTAAATTAGTAAGAAAGGGACCAAACTCGTTTTATTTAACGGAGGTATTTAAAGTTTTATTGAATTATTTGTGGCAACGATAGATCCAACTGGTAGAACACAGGCTGCAGCATTAAATGTTTATTGATCTTCTTCTGTACATATTTTTAACACTTAAATAAAAACGTGAGGACCGAAATGATCTTGAGTCACTCCGATGTTTATTTTTTTCATACTTATTGCAATGTTTCAGATCACATTCTGCCAAATCTTGTGTATGCTCCCGCTATTGCCAACTGAATGAAATTGTATGTTCTCTCACTACGCTACGCGACGATTTCAAGCAGAAGAAATGAATAATTTAAGGAGGTCAAATATTTCGGAAAATTAATAAATCATCGCAGTCGGATAAAAGCTATTCTAAACGGAAGCTAGAATAATAATGTACTTGTAAAAAAAGTTTCACGTATTTCCGTTCATGGGAAGCTGAGATCATTCGTGACACAAAATGCTAAGTCTGATACTGGCTGATTCTTTTTTTAATTTAGAGATTAATTATGAGTGACAGATTAAAACAGGATTTTGCACAGAATATAAACACGCTTTCGATACATCAAGAAACATTAGATCAAGAAACATTAGATCAAGAAATTACCTAAATTGTTTTTTTTTTTAACATGAATACCAAAAATTTCAGGCAGAAATATGTGAGCTCTAACACCAACTACTTGTAGAGAAAAACAACCCCAATCAAAATTATTGTGTGTCATGAGTTGACTTATATTATAACTAAAAATGTAACACTTATTATGTAAGTATATTCATGACACAACAATGAATAAATGAATATGAACGTTCCATCTTTCATGCTCATGACCATTAATTACATTTCAGTAATTATGGGCACTATTTTATAGTCTGTCAAAAAATATTTTGTTGGTACAAGATTTTATTGCCGACCTACGAGTACTTTTTTGCGCAATCATCAATTACTCGTTGAGAGGTTTATAATTTTACTGAAGTAACGTTTCGTACGAAATAGTCACTTAATTATCAAAAAGGATTTACTTGTTTAGCAGAGTAAAAATCCATTTCCCGAGAATTATAAAAAAGGTGTACATTCTATACAACCCGGTTAAATTAAGAATGCACCGTGTTCATGCATCTTACTGCAAGGTGCCAACGTGTCTTAATCGGGATATAACCATAAACCACGAGTGTCGTAATGTTATAAAACGCGTGTTTAATACCTAGCACGGCTATCACAAGACGGCGCGCGAGCTCTCTCGATTTTTCTCGCAATGTCCGTCTCTCTCTTATTAGAAAACTTAGAAGCAGAAAAAAACGAGAGAGCTCGCGCGCCGTCTTGTGATGGATTATGAGCCTAAAAGCGACATAATAAGAGGTACGTTACGAGCAAATCTGTTGAAATAGTACATTACGTATTACGTAACTAGGGCGGTGAATTCGTGAATGCCCCAGATCGCAGGTGTTTTAGGGACGAACCGAAGGTGAGGGCCATAAATATGCGCTCTGGGGCTTTACGAATTACCGCCCGTGTTGAGTACAAAATTTTACGTCTTTACCTGGCCACAATGCGAGTTTTCCCATACGCGCAGCGTGCTTACTGCACGCTGCGCGTTATGGCCAGGTGTTCATGAATGGGTACTTCAGATTTTTTTCCTAGGACTAATGTATGATTTTACAATTATCATCATCATCATTTGCACCACTGCTGGCCATAGGCGTTTCCCGAAGAGCGCCAGAATGACCAAATCATTTGCAAGAATGTATAATGGATTGAATAATCCTAATTTGTGATATACATAACGAGCTTATTTAACTACGTGGGTAACACGTGTAAACACAATGATGTAATATTGTAAACACCATTTTTCAACATTTGTTACTAATACGACATTTAAGTGAATAAATTAACATATAAAACCTATTTCATTGGTACAGTGTATGCGTACGTTTTCGCCGGCTGGCATTGATAACAGAGCTCAATGATAATTCAGAACTGAATGAAGGGAATGACAAAACACGAAATTTCCCAACTTGATACCTGCAATTGACAGGGCTTGTTCCAAATCTGCCGCATATTTTTCATGGCTATCTACACTCTTAGAAACAGTCTTTAAATTAAATTCCATTGTAATATCACATCACGTACACTGGCGAATTTAGTTATTGTTCCGACATTAGCACACTTAATAACTGTGTTTGTATAAACAAATGTCGAGTATCGCGATCGCGTCTCAAAGACGTTGGAACTAAACGGCGCGCTGTAAGGCAATTATCAGAACGATGAAATACGAGGCGTATATATCTCACGTTGAGGACGGGCGAACAGTCCCATTTTAATAGTTATAGATAAATTAACGAGAGCATGGAATTGCATATGTAGTAGTATTGTATGTTTACAGGCATTCTATGTATATTTGAATTTTCTATTTTCTCGTACTATCAGCATAAAAAGAGGTTTGTTGTATATTGAAGACGTAAATACCAAAATAATGTCAGTGTCAAATTGTGAATATTATTAGATATATATTTAAATTATATACTTAATTATTTTATACTTTAAATCACTACTCACTAATCTAGAAGTGATATTTTGATGGTTCTTTCGGGATTAAAATCAAAATACGTAAACGTTAAATACTAATATCCACTTTTTAGGGTTCCATAGTCAACAAGGAACCCTTATAGTTTCGCCATGTCCGTCTGGCCGTCTTTCCGTCCGTCTGTCTGTCCGTCCGTCTTCGGGTTAGCTCAGTAACCATTACTACTAGAAAACTGTAATTCGGCATGGGTATATTTATAAATCAATCACGCCGACAAAACAGAAGAAAAAATCTTTGTGTTTAACGAGAAAAAAATACATCGTTCGTTGGATAGCTTGTTCAAAAATATTATTGGTTTCTCAAAACGATTTTTCAAATTCGTGATTCGTTTGGGAGATATTGGGCTTTAAATCACAATTTTTTGTGTTCCTCGGACATATGTCTAATGAATTTCAAAGGAATACTGTCACGCCTAAGTAGGAATGACTAGTTAAATTCGGCCGACGCAACCATTTCCTTAGCGCGCTCGTGTCGATGTAAATAAGACAGGCAACTACGGAACCCTACACTGCCCATGGCCCGACACGCACTTGGCCAAATGTTTGAATAAATGGGCGAAGAGCAAAGCATATCGAGCTGACATTATCGAGTGAGTGAGACAAAGTGTTGAGGGTTCGCACTAAAACCACTTACGACATTATATCAGTAAAAAAACCATTGTAATTAAGAAGCTCGAACTGATAATAACAATGTACAGTGTACCTACAGATATAGACATATTGTTTCCCCCTCAGTTAACCTAATATCGTTAGTGCTAATTTCATGACTACTAACGTTCGATATGGGTCCATATTGGCTGTCATTAAATTCGTTGTCCTATTTTTTATTATACGAACGTTTTGTATTCATAATCATCACTCGTTATAAAAATGTTCTTCGTTATTTCAATACTAAGAACAAGTCATTTTTTTTGACATAACAGTTTCCTTCATAACGGAAATACATCATAATTGTGTTACTCCTAATATCATAACTTAGAACATACTTCAACTCTTAATTTTCTTTTCCTAATGAATAAATGTTTTCGCTAAGAAAATTAACTTGAAAAAATCGGCCAAGTGCGTATCGGGCCACGCGCAGTGTAGGGGCTTAGAATCTATTGTTTTGTCGGCGTGGTTGATTTATGTATTAGTATAGTAGGGTTACTGATCTAAGCCGAGGACGGACAGAAGGACAGACGCGGCGAAACTATAACGGTTCCTTGTTGACTACGGAACCCTAAAAATCGGTTCTGGCGCTTCGCCGGCCGCTACTGCGGCACGCTCGCGCGCGCGCGCAGTACCGTAGAGCTGACTTTATACGAAAAAAACGATGAAATAAAATTACTGAGAATTCGGTCATGAGACACATGAGATTTTAGAGATTATGAAAATTCGGGAAAAGTGGATATCAGGCGGATGATTGTACATCCGACCGTGTTTCACCTCTTTAGGGGATGATTTCCGGTATAGAAACTATCCGAGACTCAAACTATCTCCCATACTAAATTTACTTTATCTTCATAGACAGTTACTTTCGCATAAATGTATCAATACCTATTTGCAATATTAGTATGGATAGTAATATTAATATGGATATCAGTAGTTAGTAGTTAATCTCTCACTTATAATAAATCTCTAAATTAAAAAAAGAATCAGCCAGTATCAAACTAACCATTTTTGTGTCCCCCGATGATTTCAGATTCCCGTGAACGGAAAAATATGTAACTTTTTTCCTAAGCATAAGCACTCTAGCTTCCGTTTAGGATAGTTTTTATCCGACTGCGACGGTTAATTAATTTTCGGAAACATTCGACCTCATTAAATTATTAGTTTCTTTTGCTAGAAATCGTAGCCGCCATATCTTTCAACTGTCAGTGACGTCAAAATGGCGGGCTTGCCATAACTATCGAATATTAATAATTTCGATCCGGTGTTGTGATGATAGATCTTCACAAAACGCATATTAAATTCTAAAGCGTAAAAAAATAATCGATTCTGATATGGAAACTTATATGCGATAAATTCGTATTGAGGCGTAATTTCAATAAATGAATCAACAAATTGCAACAAAATAACGTCAAACGTCAAAAGTCTGACTCTCTTCCTTTTTTTTAATGGCATGGCGATAGCGCTGTTCTTGCGTTCAGCCAAAGTCTATTTGAGTCTCTGCAAGATTGAATCACACGCTGAGTATTTAATTGTCACGATACTGCACGGCTATCACAAGACGGCGCGCGAGCTCTCTCGATTTTTCTCGCACTATATGTCTCTTTCTCAGTTATCTGATAAGAGAGAGACGGACAGTTGGAGAAATATCGAGAGAGCTCGCGCGCCGTTTTGTGATACCCGCGCTGGTTTGTCAGTATATATATTTATCAGCAATAAACAGTATGTATGAAATCAGTAAAGAACGGGCCTTTTATAAACATTAATTATGAAGCGCGTCAGTATTAGGCCTGCATCACACTGGCGCGGCCTGGCCGCGGCGGACAAAAGTAAACTTGTCCGCCGCTGTCAAATTTAATATTGTCCGCCACCGCAGGCCGCGCCAGTGTGGCTGTGCCTTAAGGCGGCTTCAACATGGACGTACACTGGCTTCAAGTTGACATTCAGCCAATATAGATACCACAATAGAGTCACAGAAATTGACCAACATACAGGAAAATACTTTTATCATAAAGCCTGCAACACACATTATGTTGGCAAGGGCGGTCATACACTGCATACACAAGATTTGCCAGAATGTGATAGTGCAATCTGAAACATTGCAATATGAAAAAAATAAACATATTGCTTTAACATTTTTAATAATTTCCTTTATTAGAAAGGGTCTCGGACTCGCGTTATAGTTGTAGAACTTACCTAGCGGTTAGGTATAGTTTGGAAAATATAAATTGGCCGTCTGTTGTCAAATCATGTCAAATTAAAAAGAGATCTTTTGTTCCACGTAAACACTTACCGGTCAATGGGTACTCGAAAGCATTATCTATTATTAATTCCTTAACACATCTTTACCTGAGAGTCGGGGTGACTCAAGAACTCAAGATCATTTCAGTCATCCATCACGTTTTTATAATATAACATAACACAGTGTTAAAAATATGTAGAAAAGAAGATCAATAAATATTTAATACTGCAGCGTGTGTCCTACCTGTTAGATCTATTGCCACAGACATCGACTAAACTTTTACCCCATTATTTATAAAACTTAAAATACCTCTGATAAATAATAACACGTGTTTTGTCCCTTTCTTAATAATTTAAATATCAGAGTGACAGGTTTTAACGTTATTTTTACTAAAATAAGTATATAGGTTTATTGAAAGTTTTACATGATAATAGGTTAAAATTAGAACTGCATGTGTCCTATTCCCAAGAGAAGAAATGCGTTAACTCCTACATTAACATGCAAACGAAGTCGCAGGTACAGCTAGTAAAACTATAAAGGACATAATTGAATGGCTAAATGTGAATAATTTATTACTTAATCTTGACAAAACTAAAGCCATGCACTTTTATCGACGTAAACTGCCTGTTCCAATTATCTGTAACTATAAAGGGACTCTGATTGAATCAGTTTCTGCTACCAAGTTTTTAGGAATAAATGTAGATAACCACCTGTCATGGAACTCGCATACTGAGCAAGTGTGCCTAAAACTGAACCAGTATGCCTATGCTCTATATAAACTGGCAAAGAAAACTAGTCCTGATGCTGTAATAACTGCATACCATGGGTTTGTAGCGTCGACTTTACGCTACGGCATTATATTCTGGGGCAATTCTACAAATAAGGAAGCGGTGTTCAAAGCCCGAAAAACATGTATCAGAGCAATGCGTGGCCTTAAACAAACAGATAGTTGTGTACCGTATTTCAAGGATTTGAACATCTTGACAATGCCTTCTCTTTACATTTTAGAAATGGTAATAATCGTAAAAAATAACCCAGCGCTGTTTAAAAAAGCCAATTACACTAGCGAACGTTTGAGGCAAAGATTTAGGGAGGATCTATCCCCAGCTCTTGGAAAAACAGCTTTGATGCACAAAAGTGTATGTTCTCTTGCGATAAGTATTCATAACCAATTACCAATTGAATTTAAACTGTTACCAATACCACATCTGAGACGTAAATTAATTAATAGCCCTGCTTACGAATAAGTGTTATTATTCAGTTCTCGAGTATCTAAATGATGACCTAAATTGTTTATAATTATTTCTGACTAATTATTATTACATGAATGTTTTTGTACGCCAATTTGCAAAGCATAGTGTGTAACACGAGAAATTGTAACATCTCTGTATTTATGCAGCCATCACCTATGTTTCACAAATAAAACACTTTTGACTTTTGACTTTTAGTATGTTGAGTATGTGGATACAGCTGGCGATGAACAATATTGCACAAGGTAACTTTAAATAAATAAAAAACACTTTTTAATCAAAATTCATGTTTTCTAAGGCGATTCTCCCTCTACACCGCGTCCCACCGCGGTGCGCGGACCGGCAGATTTTACCATGCTATGCAAGCATCTCAATTTATATAGAAAACACGCCTAGCACTTCACACTGCCGACGCGGCAATTCGCGTGAATGCGCGTGTAAAAAATCTGCCGTTCCGCGCACCGCGGCGGGACGCGGTGTAGTGGGAGAATCGCCTTAGGATGATCTAAGAGTGCCAATTGAAAACTGTTACGATGCCGATGCTCAAAGTGAGTATAAGCGCAGTAGTTAATAGATCCGGGAACGGTGATTTTTAAACGACTTCAAAAAGGAGTTTGTATGTATGTTTGTCCGCGATTATCTCGCGTTTAGGTAAACTGATTTTTACGCAGTTTTCAGCAAAATGTAGAGAATTTCACGTGGTGGTTTGAGTATTACTCCAGGAAAAACACGGTTTTGAAAAACATTAATTTATAATGGCATTTTTTTGTTGATTTCATTTTAAAACGTTATTCTAAGATACTTAATTCAAGAATCCGACAAACTTTCCACCCGGAAGTAATTATGTATATTTAAATGAAGCATGCACTGTCTTTTTTTGTATGATTTATCTTGAATATTATAGAGCAAATGTAAATAAACCAAAATAAAGACAAAATATAAATTAATATTTTTTCTGACTTTTCAGAAGGTATTTAATTTATAATTTTTTTGATGTCTGAAATTTTGTCGGATTCTGTCGCCGGGTACACTATTCACACAGAGAATATAAGCTATTGTAAATTATTTCCAAAATTGTCATTTTTAGGGTTCCGTAGTCGACTAGGAACCCTTATAGTTTCGCTTTGTCTGATAATCTCAGTAACCGTTAGAACTAGAAAGCTGAAATTTGGTACTAATATGTATATCAATCACGCCGACGAAGTGGTGAAATAAAGTAAAAACGGTGAAAATCGGTTTACGCAATAAAGAATTATCCCATAAAAATCATCTGCCATACTTTAAGCTCGCGCGCAATAGTTTACTTACCGATAGATGTCGCTGTACGCGGAACGCTCACATTGTACATGGCGTTGTTAAGATTTTTCCGTATTTAATGGGGTCGGAGTTACAAGACATACAACAACATACAAGTTGTCAGTTCATTGACTGGACAATTTACAATTAATTGATGTTTTGTTTGTATTTAATTTGTTACAGTGATTTATTTCAATCAATTTAGATGATTTAGGTGTTTTCTCGATGTGACAAATGGCTTCTTATTTAGACAAATGACAACGTCACACTCTTTTAATTAATACTATTTCCGTACGCTCTGGTAGTGCCCGAATTGGACCATTGGTTACACACGTAATTGTATTACAAATTACAATTACAAAATGTAATTTCAATTATTGCATTACAATTTTTAATACTGATAATTAACCCTTTGAACGCAGAGAGCCACTAAAGTGGTCGAGTGCTGTCGTGCCCACCACGCCAACAACCTTTAAAGTGGTTATGACGGACACTGTCAAAACAATTTTCTTACCGTCAGATAAGTTTCATATTCGCTCTTTAGCTGTCAAGATGCTGGCGTGTACGTCACATTCTGACACGAAAGTAAAAGAGGTCAAAGAGTTAAAGCAATTCGTGCAAATTTATTCCCTAACCATTCCAAAATAAGTATCAAAAATGTGCAACGTAAATATTCAAGTTTTCATTTCTGCCGGCACTCCTGGAGTGCAACCCGGTCTCTTTTTGTTTTTTGAAAAAAAGGAACCGCCTTCAAAAAACCAACCCACTGAAAAGCATAATAGTTATTTGTGCAACAAGAGAGCAGTTTGTTTTTGCTGCGAGTGCTAATTTTGAGTCCTGAGGAAGCGAAAGATTCTAAAATTGAATCAAGAGCGTAGCGAGTGATTCAAAGTTTGAATCTTGAGCGCAGCGAAGGACTCAAAAGCACGAGATGCAAATACTTTGCTCTCGAGTAACACATACAACTTTTCACCTCAGCAGTGAGAACATATTCACATCAAAAAATATATCTTAGTATCACGTACCTATTCGTCTCAAGATTATTCAGGAAGAAAACTTAATTAGGCGTTAGTTACTGCTTGTAAAATAAGCTCCTCAGCGCCGGCCGCGCCCTTATTCAATACCAGAAAGGCGAGCCAAGGCGCGAGAAACCAAAGGATATTTCACTATCTAAGTATACAAGTGTCGCGTGACACTAACACATCACTAAAAACTAACCGTGTTATTATTAAAATTCACAGATTTTACTCATATCTTCGAGATATTTTTGAAATATTTATCATTATCACAAGGGCACACATTAGCATATTAAGTATATCTCGCGTGCACATCAAAAATTAGCCGTAGTAGTACTGTTGTTAAAAATGTTAAAATACTGCTTTCGTCACGTCACTGACTTCACATATTTCCTAGTTAGACGGAGAATTGATTTATCCTAGTAGTTTTTATATTTAAATATCAATAAGGCAAGAATGACGAAGAATATACATAATAAAATCTCAAACAATTTTTTTTTTTTTAAATTCGTCCATTCGGACAGGCTAAGACCATGGGCTATACTGCCTAGTCTTCAGTAAGTATAATTTCATTTGATCGAATCCAGTAATAACGTCTTCAGTAGTTTCAAATCAGAAGTCTCTAGTCCAATAAATATGTCTTCAGTTATTTCCAATTCATATGAACAAATCTAGATATTAAGTCATCAGTATTATCAACATATGTGTCAAATCCAAAAAATAAGTCTTCAGTTATTCCAATCCAATTCATGAAGTCAAATCCAGTAATAAAGTCTTGAGTATGTTCCAATAAAAACGTCAAATCCAATATTCAGCTCTTCAAAAAAGCTTACACCTCATCCAGAAATTCCAAAAAGTCATTTGACCAACAAAATATAGGTACAATGCTTCAATAAAAATATATACAATTTTAAGCAAGTTTTAAATTTAGCATCATATTTACAGCATACACACAGTATTATGTACAAAATTAAAGAAAGGTAAATAAGTAGACGACTCTTTCAACAAATCAGTTACTGAAAGCGGGATTCGATTAGAAGCTCCATAAATCTCAAGCAACTCATCCATCAGCACTAGGCGCTGAATGCCAAAGGATGAGCAACTAAACAGAATGTGATCTATAGACTGAACCTCTTGCTTTTGACAATGATCGCAATAAGGGGAAGAGACAAAGTTTTTACGATGGAGATGAAAATTTAAACGACAATGACCAATGCGCATACGAGTAATTATGGTGTAAAACCTACGATGCATGTAAGTTTTAAACTTACAAAACCAAGGCTTACTATTAACTTGGTTATCTAACAAAGCATACAAATGAGCCTTATTCTCAACTTCTGTAAAATGATACCAATGTCTTCCCCAAAGAACAGTCATACGCTGTTTTAGATTACTTATAATATCAGAATATGGCAAGGTCACAGCTAAGTCCCTGCTGTCGGGAACCAGGGACAAGTCAGATGCATTAGCAATAGTTCTAGCTAGGTAGTCGGCGTTTTCATTACCAGAAACTCCTTTATGAGACGGAACCCATACAAAATCTATTTTAATACCAATTAAAGATAGTTCTAACCATAATTCTTTAATGGAAAAAATTAGATAGCAAGTGCTAGCATTCATTTTGTTACTCGATAAACTTATTAATACACTCATACTATCGCTTACTATGACCCATTCTTTACTATATTGATTATGTTCTTTAACATGTTTCAAAGCAAATAAGATGGCAGTTGCTTCAGCAGTAAAGATACTTGCATTTTTATTGATATTAAACCCAATACCTTTATTAATTTCAGGTTGATAAATTGCAAAGGAAACAGCATTATTATTTTTGGCACCATCCGTATAAATAAATTTACAATTAGACCATTCTAACAACAATAAATAAGCCTCCTCTTTGGAAGTTAGCTTTGAATCTATTACAATTTTTATATCGGGATATTTACTCTTAAAAGAGCCTGTGTAACAGGGAAGAAGGTCATTATCAAGATGTATATTTAACTCCTACAAAGAGTGAAAGAAAGAAGTAAAATCCTGAAGAACATACATGTGCCTTTGAAAAGGCGATGATTGGAAAGAAATCAAGTTGTGAAGAAGATCGTTCTTAGGCAAGCTGTATAACTTTAAAATAAATCTTTCTTTTAAATAACGAAATCTAATATGAATAGGAGGAAGATTCGATTCAATTTGCATAGCAGCGATAGGACTAGTTTTAAATGCACCCAGTATTGTCCGCATACATTTGTTTTGTATTTTATCTAATGAATTTACAATTTTATCATCTCCAGCAAAACATAGAAAACCATATTCAAAATGACTTCGAACTAGAGACTTATACAAGATTAACAAAATTTTGGGGTCTGCACCCCATGAAGTGGCGCACAGCGATTTTAACACATTGTATGCTTTGTTAGCTTTGGTTATAATACTGTCAGCATATTTTATCCAGGAAAGTTTTGAAGTAAATATAACACCTAAAAACTTTATTAGATCATATGAAATAGGCAGTGATATGTCATTGTACAAAACTGTGGGCAAACACATGCTTTTGCGACCAAAAATAAAAACTTTGGTTTTAGTCGAATTTACATCTAAGTTCAGATAAGCAAAGTATTTATGTAAGTTGATTAATGCCTCATTAATAGTCAAAGCTAATTGATTTAAATCAGATCCTGACACATAAACAACCAAATCATCTGCATACTGCAGATTTTTAACCTTTGTTCCTAGAATAAGATTTAGTCTCCTAATGTACAAAATAAAAATTAAAGGGGATAAGATACCTCCTTGACAAACCCCTAAAGAAGATAATCTTGGGCCATATAAGTGATTGTTAAATTTAACAAAAACCTTCCTGTTTGTTAAAAACATTTGTAAGAAATTTATTATTTTGCCAGGTAACCCTATCATTGACAGCTCTCTACATAAAACGGAAATATTGACACTGTTAAATGCACCTGCAATGTCAAAGAATACCGAAAGAAGATACTGATTATTATATATGCTGTTAAGTGCATCAAGTTGCAACTGACAAATACTCTCACGAGAAGACCGACCTTTACGAAAACCAAACTGATTGCAGGGTAACAGACCATTTTGTTCGACAAAAAATTCCAACCGTTGCTTTAGAAGTTGTTCAAAAACCTTTCCTACACAAGATGTGAGTGCTATAGGTCGATATGAGTCGGGTAACAATTTATCTTTATCAGGCTTTAAAATTGGGACCAAGCAATCTGTTTTCCAATCATCAGGAATTAAGTTTTCTTCCCACAGCTGATTTAATATGTTTAAAAAGGTCTTTAGATTTTGTGAACTTAAATTTTTCAGTAAAATATATGGTATTCCATCAAGACCAAAGGATGTATCTCTTCTTGAAAATAGGGCAGATTTAAGCTCTTGCAAAGAAAACGGTTCAGTAAGATACTTATCATTATCATTTTCTGTGTAAACATAATTTAAAGACTCATTAAGCACAAAATCAGGAGTGTATTTCTTAAGAAAATCTGATATCCAACTATTATTACTAGCGTGTTTTGAAATGAATGTTTTATTAAATTTCCGCATGTAATTCCATATTAATGTCAAAGGAGTGCACCGGTTAAATGAGTTACACAGATTTATCCAACTATTACGCCGTTCAGTCTTAAGAACAAGCTTTTTAAGGGCTCGAAGTCTTTTAAATTCTATATAATTCTCTTCACTAGGTTCACTTTTAAATTTTATATAAGCATGTTTTGAATTAAGTACAGCTTCTGAACACTTTTGATTCCACCAAGGCAGCCGGGGAAATTTCAAAGATTTTGGTGTACACGTATTAGAACTATTCAAAGACCTATGTCTAGGGATGGACTCTACAGCAGTAGATCGCAAAATATTACAAAACAGATTGAGCGCATCTATCGAAGACATATTTTCAAAATCAATATTAGCCAAACAAAAATCAACTGATTGCCTGTACTTTTTCCAATTCACCTGTTTGTAATTTGGGTGAATGGGCAAATGTACATTATTACATATTGGATTACTTTGTGAGCTATTTTCATTACCAACTATCATTTTTATCATTACAGGCAAATGATAACTGCTGCCAAGAGGACAATCCATAACAGACCAATCACATGAAAGTGCCAATGATGGAGAAACGAAAGTTAAATCCAGAGCATTAGGACGCCAAGAAGAAGAACCAGTTGTAGTAGTTTGACCATTATTTAAAAGAACCAAGTCATTGCCATCAATAATATCTAAGACATCTCTACCTCGAGGCAATGTATCAACACAGCCCCATGACATATGATGAGCATTTAGATCGCCTCCAAAAAGCATTGGCTGCGGAATAGATTTTATCAAAGCATCAAATTTACTTTTATTAAATGGGGGATCAGAATTTGATGGACTATAAAAACTTACTACACTCAACTGCTTGTTGTTTATAATTATTTGTACACAGATATTTTGTAGAGCATTGTCAAAATAAGTTTTAATATTAGAATATACTATATTGTTATGAATAAGTATTGCTACACCATTATGTTTATTACCACAGTCATTTCTAATGACATTGTATCCTTTAATTGAAAATTTTTGATGTTGTTTTAACCAGGTTTCAGAAATTATTGCTATGTGAATGTTATTTTCATATAAGAATCTAGTAAAGATTAGCCTATTGCTTATTATACTCTGAGCATTCCACTGCACTATGTTCAATATGTCCATAAAGAAAAAAATTAAGGTTGTTTCCTGAAAGTGTTTTTAAGTGTTTCTTTTATATTGTTAGAATTTATTGGCGTTTCTTTATCAGCACAAATTTTAACTATAGCTTCCACAAGTAGATTCATAAATCTGTCAGATTTGGTCAGATTACTTAGATGGGTGTCAATATATTTTGAGCCGAGCTGCGGAAATGCAACGTCACAAAACAAATCGGAATATTTAGCACTACGTGATTTTAACTTGTTTCCTCAATTTTCTGTTTTTTAATTGGACATGCAGCAGATATAGCCACGTGATCCCCACCACAGTTTGCGCATTGTGTTTTAACCTTATTACAATTTTTGAAATTATGAGGTTCAGCACAAATTGAACATACTTCATTATTTTTACAATACTTTGCTATATGACCAAATTTCATGCAACGAAGGCATTGCTTTACTGGAGGAATATAGATCCCTACTTCGTGCCTCCAATGGTCAAGTGTTACATATTCAGGCAACTGTACAGAGGCAAAAGTCACGGCAACCGTCTGAGTTGGAACCATTGAGACGATACCCAGCGTGTCTTTTACCCGCCGCATAAACCGTCTTACGCTTATCACCTTTTTACTGGAAGCTATTAATTGGAAAATCTTCTGGTTCGAATAATCAATCGGCACTGAAGTGAGAACACCCGTAACCTCGGTCTCAGATGCTGGGATTGAAGCATTCATGTGAATTTCATTTAATAATTTTTCATTTTTTAGGAAGACATTGGCGTGATTTGGGAGATCGAACATAATCCCAACTTTGTATGCATTAATTGTTCTTAGATGCATCACGCCCGACACGCGATGCTTTCGGATTGCATTGGACAAAGCAAGTCTATCTTTGTCAGAAAATTTGTGGTCATCCTCTCTGTGATTCAGAAAAACAATAAATTCTTTCTTAGCTGAATTTTCGTCGTACAACCTGTAATAACTTTTGGCCCTGAAAGGAGTATACTTCTCTTTGTCATCTTCTTTAGTCTTCTTTTTTGCAGGTATGCGCTCCGAGGGCGCACCTGTATCCGCATCAGAACTACTTTCAGATTGAAGATCTGGCTCCGGCTCCAAGCCCTCCAACCGAGAACGCTTTCCCGTACGCTTCCCCATGACTGGGGAAGCGCACCAAACCGATAACCAAATCAACTATGAATTTAAATTAAAATTAAGACTAAATATGTACAAATTAACACCTAAAATTAATTTACAATAAAATATTTTATCAAGCGCGCCTATCACTTTCAACGTTTTTTTTTTTTTTTTTTTTTAAATCTCAAACAAATTAACAGCGCGCAACTTTTTAAAAGGGGCGGGGCCCCGCGCTTGCGTTCGGAAACTGCATCTGTGGTATACGTTCAATAGAATTTAAGATTATTTAAACTAGAATCATTAATGAAAAATGGAGTTTATTCAGAGATCTTTTATTTAAATTTTCCTCAATTTGAAATTCCTTTGTACCTATAATTATATTGGTAATTTAAACTTGTTAATTTGATAGTTTTCGAATGTGTATTATCCGCTTTTTGGGGGGTCTACTTTGAAATTCGATGGTCGAACTATGAATCGACCTATGTCTGCCATTTTCTTTTTTCGTAATGGAATGAAAGGGAGAGTGCTAATAAAGTTCAAATATTCTGAACTTGTAATAGACCCCATACGACGAAATGTCAGTGCTCCGCACCAAAATCAAAAAGCTATTTTGCACACTGTTTTCAGGCAGCAAAATATGCTTGTTCGAGCTGCTGAGGTGAAAAATATTTTTTCACCTCACCGGCTCGAAAAGGCTTGCTTTATCGCTCAAAATCTGCGCCCAAAAGTCCATTTTATCCGCTAGCGTGGAAAGAGTTTTTGAATTTGGAACGTGACGGTTAATCGCGAGATCCAACTTTTTTCTATACAGAATACGTTCAGAAACGGATGGTGTGTATGCCAATAATAAATTGTTATTATTTTGACAAAATAAAATTAATAATACTTATTCTTTCTTAATTAAGTAGGTACATACGAAATATTAATATTTAGACTGACTTATAAGGATAAAATACGACTAAATAATTTTAAAATGTCGTTTTATTTTTCTAAAAATTTCACTTCTTCCAAAACAGTGCGCGTTTGAAAAGTTAATTTAAGAAAAAACTCATAATATACATTTATTTTTGTTTTGTTCTAAAGTCACAGACAATAAAACCAAAATAATGGTGGTTATTTATAGATTTTAGTGCATTAAATACTGATTTGCGATAAATAAATAAATAAGTGCAGAAGATAATACATATATGAATTTTGATGCCTGCTAAGTTAGCGGAAAAAGTGAAATTAGCGTATTTGAGCCTTAGTTTAAACCGTGAGTACCCAACAATACTTTGACTTTTTTAGTGTAAGTAGGTAAGCGTAAGGTTATTTAATTATGCAAAAATATTTATGCTACATTTAATAATTATAAAATGCTAAATCTTGATGAGCTGTAAACAAACCTCTATTGAAAATGAGTATAAGGTCTAAATTACTTCCATTACATTTACTTAACTACAATTTTCCTCGCGATGGTGAGGTGAAAAGTTGTGTGTTTCGCTAGGCAGCAAAATAGTTTGGCGTCTCGTGCCTTGAAAGCCTCGCTATGCTCAGGATTGTAGTTTTGAACCATTCGCTTCGCTCATGGTTCAATTTTACAATCCTTCGCTAGCTCGGCTTTCAATACCAGCACTTGCGCCAAACAACAACTTTGCAGCCTTGCATAACAAATAACTATTTATACCTATACGGGTGGGGACCCCTATGATTATCCAGTCCGTATTCCGTCTTTATTCTTACCCCGTAAAGCTAATTTCTGCTAAAGAGTAATTAATACCTACCTAATAATAATAATATCAATAATTATCTGTGTATTTACTTAGTTTTTGAAGTCAGTGCCTATAAATGAAATGGCTCCCTACTTTAGAAATCGCTGAAAGATGGATGGCATTCGATGGTGTACAGTGTCACTATTGACAAAATTATATGCATTGAGATTTTGAACTCTTTGCGATGTACAAGTCCTTCTGCTACACAAGGGAGCAATTTTAAATGTTTAAATAAAAAAAATAAGAAAATATTTTTTAAACCTTTTTTCCTAAATTTTTCCAAGTACTCTACTTATTTATTTTGCTATGCGGAGCCAACAAAAATCCAACAAATCAAATATCATAAAAATCGGTTCAGCCGTTCTCCAGTTGTAAATGGTGTAATCTATATATTCAAGTATTTCAAGAAAAAATAAATTTAGATATAAGTATTCAAGTATTTCAACTCGATACGACGCCATTAGTGAATATCGAAAATCGCAGTCGCCTCCGGTTGTGACATTTAGGTACTTCGCTTACCTGAGATATTACATCCTTCTGCAACCACATCGTTTAACAACTGGAATCAATCTCAAAGATTTTGTTCTTTTAGCATTTCTAATTCTCATTTGAACCCTTTCTTGTTGCGCTGAGAGGGTATTTACTTCTTGAGCTAGATTCTTTATGACGTTGTGTAAAGGAATTAATTCATGCTCATATATCAGAGACAGATTTTTGTTTACGTCATCGTGTCTTTTTGTAAGGTCAACGTCTGAAATGTTAAGGAATGGTTAGGGACTGTATACTTATCTCCAGTCTCAACTACAGACTTACATACTATAGACATAGTGATCAATTCAAATAGATCAACAGTATGGGATGGCAGAAACTATAAGAGATAGGGCAATCTGTTCTTGGGAACCATGGCCTGATGGGGTAGTCATGTTAAAATTGATAACGTAGCCCTCCCCGCATGATAAAAGGACTATCGTCATCCTATGGCCAGACCCCCCCCCCCCATTTTGAAATGACGTAATTTATGGATAGATAGTAAACCATCAAATTATTGTAATAAAGTATTCATTACAAAATTTAATTAATATCTTAAAAAGATACGGACCTTGAAAGTTTAGTAAAATATGATTGTTTTTTATTGCAAGAGTAAATTTACGGCTTCTAATACAGGAATTCTTACGCTTATATCTAAACAAATTTTTGTGACAACTATGGACATAAACGCAGTATTTCGCGACCGAAACAGCTATTTACTTGATTTTCCATACAACGATTAGTCTTACAAATTGCAAAGTGTGACGTCATACTTTTACGTCAATTAGTATGAACCGTTCCGGCAGCCGCCAGCGAGGTCCATCTTTAACTAGTGAGGAAACCACCAAAAACAGGTTTGAATGGCATCGTATAAATCTTAAGTCACAAGCCTATTTGAAAGCTAACAAACACAACATTTTACACACATAAAATATTTATCATAATTACCAGTTTACGTTTCAATAATTGCAAGAAGATTATATAGAAATACATAGAACAAATACATACGACTTATGATGTTTCTCTGGAGATATATGACCGGAATGTCGAATGTAGTTTTTTGTAAAATCCAAATTTGGTGCCATGGTGAAAAAGGACAGATTTTCCGACTACCCATACTTATCCATTTTAATTGATCTGATCACACTGTATACATTCATTATTTATTATATAAATGCAAGGACAGTGTTACACATAAACGTAATGAACACAACATAAAAAACTTAAGATAGGCCTTCTTGCATGTAGTAGTGAAGTGTTAGAATAGTTATTTACGATACAAGTGCCGAAAATAGGAAATTCGAAACGAGTGGGGATAAATTAAAATACGACCGAAGGGAGTGTTTTAAATCGACACGACTTGCGAATTACCTATTCGCACGTGTATCGTACAACGTTTTACTGTACATATGGCTCTTTAAAGTTTTGACATATGCACGGAAAGTGCTCTTTTCCGCACAAGTGCGGGAAAGTAGCACCATATGTACTGTAATAAACATTTACTGTTCGAAATTAATAATAATGAATTTATAAGAAATTATATTTACAGTCAGTAAAAACGATGTGTCTACAGCAATGTTTAAGTCGCCTGAAAGAGATGTGGACGTAACGTACTATAATAATGACGATACAGCTACATGCACAGCTACATACTTTAATTAAAATGTATATATTTACGTTTATCTCGACGAGTATGTCTTAATGGTGATCCTATGATACCCCCCTTGTTAGAAATTCTAACATCTTTTTTCAAAATGTTCAACGATATGTCGTTTTCAATGTCCACTGGTATTCTTATTTCATTTCCATGTCTTATTAAAGTTTTTACTACAGTGATTGTGCCATCATGAGGGCGGTGTTGTTCAACCAGAGGACTATGTGTTTCAACAACCCTTTGATTATTCTTGTTCATGTAACTATAAAACGACATATCTAAATAAGTTGTTTCTGCTCCTCTATCTATTGATTTTCTATCTTTTTTTTTAGCAGGAGTAGGCTGTTCATGCGTCAACGGAAAGCTATCCTCGTTTAATCCAATTGAATAATTTATAGAGGCAAGTATCTTGGACGACTGGTATTCGCTATTTTGTTTAGAGATATCAATTGTGTTATGCAGAAGTGCATCATCCCTAGCTATATTTAACGTTTTATTCGGATAATCATCAGACCTTTGTCTTAATCCATTAGAAATTCGTCCTATGAATTGTGTCTTCGCTATTGTTTCTTTATGTAAGTTTCCGTCAGTTTCTTCTAATGTTGATGTGAAACTCTTGGCTAAACTATTTATAGGTATGTTATAGCTACCATCGTCTATCACATGACTCAACTTTATTAACCCAGGTTCTTCAACAATATTTGCAAAATTACTGTCTAGCATTTCCTGATTTCGATCGGATTTTGTATCAGTTACCGTCAAATCGTCAAGTTTGGTACTAATTCTCTCGTCGACTTTTATTCCTGAGGATTGTTTTTCTTCATCTTCTATATTTTCGGAGATATTACTCAAAACCTCGCTTACTAAACCAGAATATCCACTAATGTGCGAGTTGCTTTTAGAAGCACTTTTTAATTTTTCCCTTAATCCATGAATATTGTCGGTCAAATTTTGAGCAAGATCCAACTGTTCGTGTAGTTTGCTACTATACACATCGGACTTTTCTATTTCATCTTGTGGTGTACTATCTGGGTCTAGCAACGTTCCTTTATCATATTTTTGATCAGATGATATATATTCATTTTCATCAGCAGTTTGTGCATGAATTGGCGAGCCATCCGCCGTTTGTTCATTGTAAATTACTTTGCCGTGGTCGTTGTATATTTGATCATTTAATTCTGTTTTTTCAGCCATCGATGACTGCAGGTCTCGACTACGTACTGGTGTAATTGTTTGGTTTGGGTTTATATTTTCTGTGTTCAAAAACTCTGTTTTATCGTATATTTGATTAAAAGGTATATTTGCAATATGTCCAGCAGTGAGTGAATGCAAATCTTGAAAATTTTCTGATATTACTTCCGATAAATCATCTTTAGCTGATTCACTGTACTTAATACTACCTAATTTGCTGTATATTTGATCATCTAGATCTGTTTTGTCATAACTTTGATCAGCGATCGCTGAATGTGAATCTCTGACATGTTCTGGTTTAATATTCTGTGTTGGTTCAATACCCTGTGTGTGTTGAATCGCCATATTTTCGTATATTTGATCAGACGAAACATAATCGTTACCATAAACAGTTGGTGCAAGAAAATCTTGCACATTCTCGAGTTGAATTTTTAGTGAATCATCTTTAGCTGAGTCAGAAATCGCTGAATGCAAATCTTGGACATAATCGGGGGTTACTAAAACATCTGCAGAAGATTTCCTGTACTTTAGACTAACTTGCTCTATGTATATTTGGTCTTTAAGTTCTGCTTGGTCATTAATTTTACGAGGAATCCCTGAATGCATATCTCGAATATGTTCTGGTATAAACTTTGGTGTTAGTTCATTATTTACTGTGTCTGGAAACTCATTTGTATCGTATAGCAGATCAGAAGAAATATTTTTGATAAGTCCAGCAGAATGTGTATGCAAATCTTGAAATTTTTCTGATCTTATTTTAAGTGAATCATCTTTCGCTGATTCATTGTACTTTATACTGGTCACCTCGAGGTATATTTGATCATCTAGATCTGTTTTGTCATAACTTTGATCAGCGATCGCTGAATGTGAATCTCTGACATGTTCTGATTTAATCGTCTGTGTTGGTTCAATACAATGTGTGTCTAGAATTGCCATATTTTCGTATATTCGATCAGAAGAAACGTATGCGTTATTATAAACAGTTGGTGCACGAAAATCTGGTACATTCTCAATTTGTTTTTTTTGTAAACCTACTTTATCTGAGTCACTGTATTTTTTCATAACCACTTCGTTGTTTATTTGTTTTTTTACTTCTGCTTTGACACTGCTTTCCATCCCTGAATCCAAATCTTGGACATATTCGGGGGTAGCTAAAACATCTGCCAAAGATTTCCTGTACTTTGCACTGTCCTGCTCTATGTATATTTGGTCTTTAAGTTCTGCTTGGTCATTAATTTTAAGAGGAACCCCTGAATTCAAATCTCGAATATGTTCTGGTAAAAACTTTTGTGTTGGTTCATTATTTTCTGAGTCTAAAAACGCATTTGTACCATATAGTCGATCAGAAGAAACCTCTTCATTATGGTCAGCTAATAGCGCATTCGAATTTTGTACATTTTCCAGTTTCGTTACTGAATGAGAATCTATCGCATTTTCTGTTATAGGTTTATGTATTGAACCAGTATTTGAGGTATTATACATTATATTTTTCAATTCTTGGAAATTTGCATCTAAACGATCTTCTTCTTTACTTGTCGGGTCAATGGAAACCAAATTACCATCGTCAGCAATTTTGGAAATAATGTCTTTTTCGATTTTTGTTGTTGGTTTCTGTAACATTTCTTTAATAGGTTTACTACTATCATACGTTGTAATTTCTTTGTTTTCTATACTTGTAGATAATTTTTTTTTACCATCGTACAGAGTTGGATACGCCTTTTGCTCATTTTCAGGCGTAGGTTTTTGTATTAAATCTAGACCTAATTCATCGTACTCTCCTAAAAGTTCTAATTTATCACTCAATGGAATATCAAGTACTGGTTTGCGATCGATAGTAATTGTTGGTAAAATTTTATCGTCACTTATTTCTACATGTGAGGTAGATATATCTTTATTCTTTGTATACTCCGCTTGGACGTTTGTATCTAATAATTCTGATTTGAAAGGGCTTTGGACAGTAAGATTAGAGTCATTATCTACAGCAATGTTTGGATGTGTTTTTTCATTTATTAGTAAATGTTTCGGTAATAAGTCACTAGAAATTAGGTGATTTTGATTCGGCGTTGTATCTAAATGACTTTGATAATTAATTGTGTCCGACATATTTTTAGTTTTAAAAACCTTATCGAAATCAGTGATTAAAATATTCCCAGTCTTTTTCGTATCTTTATCTAAACTCTCTTCTTTAATACGAATCTTTTCATCAGAAATAGGTTTCGTAGTACCAGTTATTTTTGTATTCATGTCGTTTAAGCTGTCTTGTTTCATTGTTTGGGTTGTACCGGCGGCAGAATTTGTATGAATTTTAGTTTCTGATTTTTTATTAATGTTGTTTAATATATTTATTTCATCAATCGTTTTTAATTGCACATTGGTAATATTGTCTGGCATTTCTTCAATTTCTTCGCTTTTTTGTAATGACGTGTCAGATCCAATAATTGTGAAGGTATTCCTTTTTAGTGGTGTTGCTTTATTGATATCATCATTACGAATATCTGAGTCTTGTTTTGTGTTAAAAGGATTTTTCTGAAGGATTGCGCTAGTTTTTTTCCCTTCTTGTTCTGAACTTAGTTCAACGTTTCTTAAATCATTATTTTGTTTGATATTTTTGCTTGCTGACGATAGCCATTCATCTTCGTGTCTTGGTGTGTCCAATAAACTATCTGTTTTACAACTACTCAAAGGTTCTTGTTTAAAATCAATACTATGCGAAGAAGATATATCAAAATCACAATTTTCTGTACTTGAAACGTAATTCGGAGATACATTTCCACTTTGTGCAAGACCTTCTGGGTTACTAAGAGACGCAATATTTTTGTCTTTCATTAAACTGTCTGTCGTGACGTTTTGGTTGTCTTTAGATTGTAAAGATTCTTTCTCTATCACGGCTATTGTGGCTGCAGTAGCTAAGATAAGTGCATCTTCTGTGTTTTTAACATTGTTTTTGAATTGTTGATTTATATTGGGAGTATTTTCTACATCCGTATTTACAAATCTGTCAACTGCTGGCATTGGTTGTTTTTCGAATTCATCTCCTTCTTGATTTCGTGCATTTTCATTATTTAATATTCGTGTAATTCCAGCTTTATTGGATAGATTAGATTGAGATATTTTACTAATTGTCTCTTTGCTGGTACTTCGGTTTGATAGTTTGTCGTCTCGTACAGGCATTTTTGGTAGATTTATACCATCGTCGAAGTTTTCAGTCTCCTCCATATCTGTTTTTTTGGGAGATGATTTATTCATTGCCTTTTGGCTAGTACGTCGGTCTGATAGTATTTGTTGCTTTATCAACGATTCCACTGCATCTATATCCTCCTGAAAGTATTCAGTTTTGTTCTTTAATGATTCATTCAATGAAAAATTGCTTATTGTCTCTCTGCTGGTACTTCGAGTTGATGGTAAGTGTTTTATCTGCCTTGCTGCAATATTCATATCGTCCTGAAAGTTTTCAGTTTTGTTTGAGTTTGATTTTCTAATGTCGGTTGTAGCTATAATTGCTTGTTGTAAATTTAAATTATTAATTTCTTTTTCAACGGGGCTGGTGTCACTTGCTCTTACAACAACTTCATTTCTAGAATTATGATGAGCATTGGATGAGTCTTCCTTAAAACCAGAAGATTGTGTAGGCGTAGCAGTTTCATGTTTTGTTACTTTTGGAGCAAGATCAATATCATTAACAGAATCTTTTCCTCCTTTTGTGTGTTGTAAATATTTAGATTCTTGACTCATAGATTTAAAGAGGCTCGATTTATCTATCATATCATTTGCTGCAACTTTACTACTTCTGCTAAGTTGATCCGTTGAAAGCCTTCTTCCATGCCTACGTTCTTCCTCCTTATATCTTATAACGTCTTTTGGAGGAACAAAATACGATTCCGGGTACTCATAACTTTGTCTTAAAGAGTCATCATCATTACTTTTGACTGACATTTTTTTATGCGGGATTTGGTCATGAACTTTCTCTGTAGAATGCTTATCTGTAGGATAAGTTATAATAGAATTTGAATATTTTAATTTCAGTGATTTTTGTTCTGATGTTTGGGCGTAGATATTCGTAAGTTTTTTTGGATCAGATTCGACCTCAGTTATTTTCTGAACAAATGTTTCAGGCTCTCTAGATCTTTCCATTATTTTTTCACGTGATTGAGAACTATTCTCCGTAGTTTTATCCAATTTTTGTCCAAGCTTTTTTCGATGGTCTGTTGTTAGAACAGAGTACGGATAATTCTCTTCACTAAAACTTGAATCCAGGCAGCCCCCTAGAATATAAAGAAAAAAACAACGATATACTAAAGTCAGTCTTACATTTTCCACGTGTGACAATGGGAGAAAATGTTTTCATATATTTGCACTATCATTAAATGGGTTAATCAAATCTGGTTGTTTTAACTTTATTGTATCAAAACAAGTCAGCATACAATAGTGTAAAGAATTAAATTAAAATTGATACAAATATTAATTAAATTTAATGTATCATTTATTTTGACGACAACGCGTAAACGTGTAGGAGCTTTAAATTATGAGAAAAAAAAACAAAACTCAAAGTCGTGTCGTGAAATGTAAATATCATATAACACCACGAACAAAAAGTTAAACATTTTCCCCCATCACGTGATATGTCATATGTATCACCTGGTATAAAAGATTTTTTATTATCTTCAAGTTCATTAAGTTCAAGCCCAATGTTTTCGAGGCGCTCTGTTTTAGAAAGACCATAGGAATAATTGTCTTCACCAAAGGGCGGATCAAGACATCCTCCTGGAATAAATGAAAAACTGTATAGATTCGTTTGAATTTTTCATAAATATTATATTTCAATGAATTTCGTGTTCACCTGGCTTGCATTTACCAAAAAACGATTTCTTATTCCGAGAAACTGCGTTTGAAGTACTCAGAACTTGCGATACCTTTTTTTGAAGGATACCGCTGCTTGATGTGTTGCTAATATTACTTTCGACGTCATTTTGATTAGATGAGCTCGGTAAATATGGTCCTTCATCATCGCTGTATGTTCCCAAGCAGCTACCTACATTGGTCACTGAATCGATTTATGTATTCCCACTTTCTTAAACACTATGTGTAATAACTAATTCATGTGTAATAATTATTAATTCCATATCATCAATATTGCAGCTACTTACAAATTTATTCAAAGGAATAAGTATAGTTTACTTTAAAAACAAAGTTTAAACCGACTTCAATTCAGTTCCTCGCCTAGGACATTACATGAACGTTCTCGTTCCACATTACCGCGTGAACTGCTTTTCGAGACCAAATACGTTGATTATTGCAAAAATAACCCAAGTCGCCATATGTAGGCCGATAATATTGGAGGCTGAAGGAGATCCGTCGATTTCTCAAGGATCTCACCTTTGGCACTTTATTAGATGCTACTTAAGGTGATTACATCATTGAGGTGTTCCATAAGTCATGAAGAAAAAACTGAAGTAAAAAACTAAAAAAAACATGCAACTTCCTCCTTTTTTTTTTGAAGTCGATTAAATATGTATACTGCGATCCTTTTTGACGACGCAAGTGAACGTACTTAATTTAGTTTTAATAACGCACGAAGTTGACAGTGAAATCATTACCAATATTGAATAATTTAAATCCGCTTTGACGTTTATGTTCCTCTTTCTTTTCAAGTTCGTCTTGTAAATAAACGCTGAAGGATAGAATTGTTTGGTTGCTAGAGACGAGTGCAAGTTTTTCGGGGGCGGAAATGGCAATTCTTGGGACAGGCATGGTTCCCCGTTGAACGAGTCTTGGCTCATCTTGATTCCTAACTCTCACTTTAACGTTGAGCGGGGTGCCATTGGTAGTACTCCATTTTAAAACATTGTCTTGGTTCACGGCTTCTATTTCAAACGCTAGACTCTTAACGATTTCGCGTAGTATTAAGTCTTCATCCATTTTGTCGACGTTTCAGAGTTTCACGAGATGCTATTGCTGTAACAGTACTAATGAGTTTAAGGGGAAATATTGAATCAGAGAGCCAGTTAACTTATTCTGTGGTAAAAAGGTAGGTTATATCAGTAATCAAATTAAGCCACGAGCTAATAAAAAGCCAGTAAAAAAAACTAAAAAAGGTCACTTTCCTCTATATTGATGGAATAAATCATGTGCTGCTCTGCGGCGGCGCCACCGTAATGAATATTAATGAATTATATGGTGAAATGATGTACCAACGTCGAACGTACATCATGTACGTATGATGTTTATAGATGGTGTGCTGCTCTGCGGCGGCGCCACCGTAATGAAAATTAATGAATTATATGGTGAAATGATGTACGTTGAACGTACATCATGTACGTATGATGTTTATAGATGTACGTATACAGGGGAACGAAAGCATATACTGTAGCGGTGCCACTCAAAACTCATAGATAGAAATGATATTAGATATTATTTTCTTATGGAAATTGATGTACGAATGCTGTTTATTGTGTAGGTATTCAAAATAATCATTATTACTACTTAGAGATTTTATATGATTTAATTGATTTCGCGTTCCCCTTGAACGGTAGCGCGCGGGTGAGCGAGAGGGATACACAAATCCTTCCTGCGCTCCCGCCATCGCGTACCGCTCCCATTTTCGATAGTAATTATTCGCAGCGCAGGAAGGATTTATATCTCCCTCTTGCTCACCCGCGCGCCTCTCTTATTCATAACAGCTCCTACGTGGAATTAATTAAATCATATAAAATCACTAATTAAGTAACAATGATTATTTTGAATACGTACACAATAAACAGCATTCGTACATCAATTTCCATAAGAAAATAATATCTAATATCATTTCTATCTATGAGTTTTGAGTGGCGCCGCTACAGAGTACGTTCCCCTGTATACGTACATCTATAAACATCATACGTACATGATGTACGTTCAACGTACATCATTTCACCATATAATTCATTAATTTTCATTACGGTGGCGCCGCCGCAGAGCAGCACACCATTTCTATCTATGAGTTTTGAGTAGCGCCGCTACAGAGTATGCTCCCCAGCGGCGCCACAATGAATGCCCATTATTTCGTTCCCCTGTATACGTACATCTATAAACATCAGACGTGTACATGATGTACGTTCGACGTACATCATTTCACCATATAATTTATTAATTTTCATTATGGTGGCGCCGCCGCAGAGCAGCACACAATAAACCAACATAATTGAGGCGAAATTAATTATTAAGGCAAAGTGGGACATTTCGGTAAGAAGAGTAATTACATTAAACTGTTACAACTTCCCTTAAAAAAAATCTTACCTATCTATAATATTATATGTCCATAAGTATGGACAAGATAATGTAATTATTTCATTCTGAATTTTAAAACGAGATTTGTAAAAGTAAATGCCATTACCCCACTGACAATTGCACTATTACTTTCAGACGAGAACCATGATACGTTTCTGACCAGGTTATCAAACAGCCAATAAATCTAGACGTAAGTCACTAACTGTACAATAGTTCTGCTGAGTGTGGACCAACGTGCCTTTGGCAATAAACAAATACCTAAAGTCGATATATTTACAAAAAAACGAAATCGTGGAGGAAACTAATCATAAACATTTATTTTACAAAACAATTTCAACCATCAAAAACAATTGTATAAATAACACGATTTGATCTTCGCCGGGCCTGAGGTTTACATGTTTCGAATTGGTTAACCTTTGTATCTAGCAACGATTTCATAACTTGGTTGTCTATATTTAATGACGTATATTTGGAAAATATGTTATTCAACATACATTTGAGAGGCAAAATCTCGTCTTCCATTAATTTCATGAATTTGGCTATGCGTACTTCGGGTGTCTGTTTATATGGCTTCGTATTTTCTAAATCGTCTAGACGCTTATAAGTTGCATACATATTTGGTCTAATGATTGGAGTTAAATAATTGTAATAATATAAGTCTTTATAATATCCCGCATTATCGCATTTAGTGAGAGTAGTAGGAATGTAACTGTGGTCATAGTGTGTTGGTTGGATCGCGTCGTCTGTGTTGATAGAGCAAATAGGCGTTAGGCTTAGTAAACGACCAGCATATACACTGCTCTTCGTAGAGATCTGATCAACTATCAAATCGATTTTTTGATTACTGCGATTTTGGGTGCTTTTTTCAACCAAATTTTTCACAACATTCATAATATTTTCCAGTGAATCAACTTGAATGTCAATATTACGCATTACTGAAAAAAAAAACTCTTTAAATGAGCAAATAAAAAATACTTTAATATAAAAATAAATTATGGTAGAAACTGACCGTTATTACCCCAGTCTTGTTTTTCATTATCACTAATGTTACGTTTATTCATATTGCTGTTATTGCTACCAGTAAGAGTAAATTCATCTCTTTTTTCGCAAGTCTGTACACTTGCGGTATTTTTGCTTTCTAGATTGGAATACATTCCATTCGGTTGTGTTAGAACCATGTTACATCTATGAACATTTTCTGTTACATTGCTAAGTAACACAGTTTCACTGAATATTCGATGAACATCTCCGGCCTCATCGACAGAACTGCTGGTAGTCCGTAAAAGGTCGACGCAGGAGTGGTAAATCTGATTAAGTTGGCAATCCGTATGTTTTCTATCGTACTTTTTACCCTTCTTTAGTATTATTTTATAAGTCATAGGTATAACGTATTCGTAGAAACTACTTTCTTGTTTCCTTAGTATCTTGTCAAAATTTTGTAAGTAGGCCACTTCTGGTACAATTTCGAGACAACATTTTGAATCATCTTCGTGTAACTTTTTGATGAGTGACGTAAATTTTATTTTTAGGCAGGCTGTATCCATTTTATGTGTGAATTTGAATAATAAAAATAAATATCTGTAAAAAAATATTATTGCAAATATCCCACCCATTAAAAGAAAAGAAAATGATACCAAGAAGGTAAATGTAAATATCTGCTGTATATTTTTTATTTATTATATATTGCACAAAAGAATTTATCCTTCAAAAGGCAGAATTAATGCCATAAACATGCACTACCAGGCAACATTTGGGGAAAAGCAGATTTTGTAAGTGTGAAATACATATAATAATATTGTCGAATTTAAACTTTCGTGAGACATGTTAAAATAAAACTTCTAATCACACGGTTCAACTCACGTATTCAATGTCACTCCGGGCGACATGTTTCGAACTCTTCGGGAGTTCTTCTTCAGGATGGGTGTTCTCGCGGCGGCAGTGTTACGAGCGACACCGCCGCGAGAACACTCATCCTGAAGAAGAACTCCCGAAGAGTTCGAAACATGTCGCCCGGAGTGACATTGAATACGTGAGTTGAACCGTGTGATTAGAAGTTTTATTTTAATAATATTGTGTTATGGGTACTAGACGACATATATATTCTTAGATATGCGACTCTAACTAAGACATTGAACTAGATATGCTATATTACTATTAGTGTTATGCTTCTCTCAGTGAGAGCAAGACTGATAAAAATCAGTCTAAGCTCCGTCATTGGCCCATTCAGGGCCAATGACGACACATATGCGTCAGACCGCCGTAGTCACTCTCCGCTACATACGAGGAAAACCACGGGATCGGCTACGAGCGTAGCGCATAGCGATTCTTGGCCATGAATGGGTTAAAATAATTGCAGTAAACGTTTGAAATCCCAGGCGGCCTGTGTGTTCACTCTCACTTACCAACTCTATTAATTATAAAAGACTATTCCTAGATTACATATTCAAGTATGAATGCACTTTAGGTACCTTTATCAACGAAATTAATAACAATGAACTGGGACAAAGATTCCGTACATATTTTTCACGTTAAACTATATGGGCTCTTATCTGCTTTGCTAATTTAAATATCGCTTAAAACGCATAATTTAGATTATTACTAAAATTTTGAATACATATACAGAAAATTTTATGGTGGTTAATCCATATTGTAGTCAAGGGGTAATTATTATATTGATTGACGTTTGTATTTTGGCAGCCAGTGTTTAACTAATGCAGAGAGGTCTGACGCTGCTGTCATTTATCAATTGACCTCCGAAAAGAATAAGGTTCTGACTGCTACAGTATTTCCATTACAAGCTTTAATTTAGCTTGCAGTATATGTATGTTAGTTAGTTAGTTTGCTTGTTTGTTTAGGACAAATATTGTAAGAATATTTGGAAGTCTAATTGAATTGAAGCTTGTGAACACTTGTTTTACGTAAGATGACAATGCAATATTATGGTTTATGGTATATAAAGTACAAATTCCTTTTCTAGAACGAGTTGACTTCTCTTTGTACATTCAGCATCATATATGTAGTTAGTAGCTTTGTTTAGTAGCACCCACAGTAACCAAATATATCCTAACCAGACGTATAGAAGTTTTTGTAATAAGATATTTGTGGTTCGATTTCCATACAAAACGTAATTTGACATTCGCAGGCTAACGGCGTGATTTTTCAAGAAACTTATGTAACTAACTTTCATAAATTGGCTTTCCATTTGCGCGAAATTCCCCCTTTTTCTTGAATAAACTTGTATAAACTAGAATAATTTGAGATATTAGTTTGTGACGTCGTACTTTGGGAAAACAATTTTTCTCAAATTAGTCTAGTTTATACAAGTTTATTCAAGGAAAGGGAGTATTTCGCGCAAATGGAAAGCCAATTTGTGAAAGTTACTTACATAGGTTTCTTAAAAAATCACGCCGTTAGCATGTGAATGTCAAATAACGTTTTGTATGGAAATCGAACCACCTTAAGTGGTGGTTTAGTGTAACCGCTAATTGCTGCGTTGTACTACCTAAGTATGCTGCAACACTAATAAAAAACCGGCCAAATGCGTGTCAGACCACGCGCAGTGTAGCGCAGAGGCCAACACAACCCGCGGGCTGTGCCGCGGCGAGGTAGAATATCCGTCCCTTTCTGATTAGAACGCTTAGCAAGAGACGGATAGTCTATGTCGCCGCGACACAGCTCGCGGGCCATCCTGCGATAGGCACTTGCCCCACCAAGAGCGAGGAAGCGATTAGCTATCGGAGATTTTCTCGCCCAAGAAACGAACAAAAGATAATCGCTCCCGTGTAAAAGAGAGATATATTTATAGGTCATCGCTGGCTGTTCACAGTGCCGGCTAGTATTCTCTCTTCACTAGTTGATCGCAGCGATAAAAGCTATCAACGTTAAAACTCGCCCAGTGGTACTCGGCGATGAATGCTTGGCGATCAGAGCGATCATTCTACCGTACAACTGAGCGTGTGGTGCGAGTAATAGGTAATCGCCCGTTGCACTCGAACACTCGCTTATAGCCGAGCGACAAAACTATCGAACTCCGTTCTCGCTGCTCGCCCACTAGTCAGAAACTAGAATTCTAGTTCTACTCGTTTATCGCTCGTCGCCGGCGGTTGGACAAGTGCCATAGCCGTGCAGATGGAACCGTGTCACTATCTCCTGGCTAAATGTGAGCTCTACGGTATCAGAGGTGTAGTTAACGAATGGCTCCGAGATTATTTACACTCTAAGACTCAATTTGTGGAAATATCTCAAATTGACTCGGTCAATACTATTGAAACTTTTAGGTCTTTCACGAGAATAAATAAGGTCGGAGTACCGCAGGGGAGTATCCTGGGTCCTCTGCTTTTTTTACTCTACATTAACGATCTACCGAATGCGATAAATTTTGATTGTATACTCTTTGCGGACGACCTGTCGGTCGTCATACCATGTTGTGATGTGAAAACGTATAATAATGACATAAATAACACAATCGCTGATGTAATAAACTGGTTGCATAGCAACAATCTCAAAGTAAATATAGATAAAACCACATTTATCCAGTTTGTAAATAGAAATGGCAAAAAGCAACAACTGACTGTAACTTTCGCAGATCAAGGGATAACGGAATCAAGTCAGGCAATATTTTTGGGTATTTCCTTAGATGATAAGTGTTCTGGAATGAGCATATTAACAAATTATGCAACAAAATTAACTCGTTTGCTTATGCTCTATGGAAACTAGCTAAGATTAGCTCCAAGCAGACTGCAATACAGGCTTATCATGGTTATGTTTGCTCACTGCTCAGATACGGCGTCCTCCTCTGGGGAAATTCAAGCCATGCAAATCGCGCACTTATAGCACAGAAACAGTGCGTCAGAGCGATCTGTAACGTAGACGTCTTAACATCTTGTAGGCCGCTATTTAGACATCTGAATTTATTTTTTTTAATTTTAATTTTGATTATTTTAAACATTGAATTTGACATTTATTATTGTAATGGGGTTGGCCGGGCGAAGGTATTTGCAGATGGCGCCAGCATAGGTTTTACCTGTCAGTCCTACAAAACTGTCAAATTCTTGTTTTTTTTTCGGAATTTCCTTGTTTAGAATCAAGCCGTTTAAGCCAAATCCCATAGAAAATGGCTAGTGATTAGGTAAAACCTATGATGGCACCATCTAGCCAAACATTTGACAGTTGCCAACCCCATTAGATTTGTATTGTAATTATGACATATTAGTAATATAATTGTAATGATGAAATTTTAATAATGTAATTGAAATTGTGTAATTTTTATGTTAATTTTGCATGTCAGTTTCTGGTGGAATGTGTGTGACCATTTTATCATTTTATACCAGCTTTTGTACCACATTTTTATGTAAAATAAAGATTTGATTTGATTTGATTTGATTTATCCCAGTACCACTTTCTTTATTTATGCTGCCGTTGTGTGTTTTATCCCGAAAAACGATTATTCAATTGTAGTCTTATTTAGTTCACGAGATACCTATTCTTCAGAATATAATGGAATGTTGGTATCTTGCAGATCGACGGCGGAACCGAGTAGCTGTATTGGTTACGTGCGAAGTAGTAAAGATTAATCGTTATCAACGCTGAGCGCCCGAATGGTGCGGAGTTGCGTGACCTTATTATAGAACAAGGTCTACTTATTATAGAACAGTTATTATAGGCATAAGGAAGTATCTCAGGGTAAGACGATTACCCGAGATTTCAAAATAATTTAAAATATTAGTTATATGTACAATATTTCTGCTGCAATGGAATAAAACAAAATCATGACTTCTCTTTTTATTTCCAAAACTCTACCTACACGTACAGTTACATTTCCATGAATTGCAGTAGTAAATTAACAGAAACGATATGCGTTATTGCTCCTATTTTATTGACTAGTTTTAGACTTTCTCAATATTTTATTTAAGATTCTACCTATACATTTTTTATTACATAAAATGCATTCAATGGTACATGATGCCGCACTGGACAGGAAACAAATAATCACAGTTATTTTTATTCTCAGAGTCCTCACCAATAACTTTATACATAATTTTATCCAGTTTACATCCATTAATGGTATCCAAAACACAAGTAAGTTGGTAACCATTCGTTTATGAAGGATCCCTACCATACAGTTTCATTGCCTTAAAGGTGCCAATGAACGTAGTGGTTGTATTCTCTCTGATGCCAACTTCGTCGTTATTCATTTTCAACTATTGATAGTACCTATGACAAGACAACCAATTCTATTACTTATAGTGATGACATAATGTAAATGTTTGATTAAAAAAAATACGTGTATTAGTGAAGTATCATTATATGTCTCTGGTACAGCCGCTACTCTCAAGGCAATTTAATAACTCGTGTTCAGGCGCAGTGTTCAGGCAATCTTGATCTGTTATAGTTTTATGAGGACTTTATACTGACATTTTCAAACACGTCGAACTTTTAAGTATATAAGGCTTGATAATTTATTTCATAATTAAGCAATTAATCCAGTAGATTGAAAATAGACGCATTTTGCCATTCCGAATCAGATATTTCAATAACCATATATCCTTATTATTTTTTCCTAAACGACGAATGCTTTTATATTACTTTGTACAATAATATCTGCTTCAAAGAACTTATTTTTTAGCTTTAACTTAATCTACTCCCCTAAGCATTTACATACGTTTACATACCCCACAAATCATACAGTCGTAAAATATACCTATTGTTATTTTAATTAAGTACAACTATTTTGTTTATATTTACATGTAATGTCATTTATTATCCATTCTTTTCTAGTATAAGTATATTTACGTTATGCCTTAGTAATAATCCAAGACAGCCGATATTAACCAATGTTTTAATAACAAAAAAGTATCAATTAAGTTCGGGTTGGTCTGAGACGGTCCTGAACGCAATTAGCCTAGTTGGAGTTTTGACTTTTGCAGTTTGACCACCGAGCATTATGCCTAAAACGCAAAATGCCTACATCACATTTTCGTCGTTTCAGGTTACGTTAGCGATATTGATGGAGCCCCGCGGGGCGGGGCTCCTATTTCTGGTCTGTTTGCCCCTCGGGCATCTGAAGAAACCTAACGAACCTAACCTAAATTGTTATGTAGGCTTTTTGCGTTTTAGGTTTAATGCTCGGTGGTCAAACTGCAATGTGGGCAAAACTCCAACTAGGCAAATTGCGTTCAGGACCGTCTCAGACCAACCGATTTATTTGCCTAGGTTTAGTCAGAATATTAAAGATGGAACCTTCGCCTGACCAATTTTGCAGTAAGCAATCTTCAATGTCGACGATGCAAAACCTATATTACGTTATGTTATGACTGTTACTAGGTTATGCTTATGACTAAGGCATAATTTATAAAATCCGTCTCAGTACATACGAGTAGTAGGCTAGTTTCAGAGTGATGCAAACACTGGAAATGTATGCCGACACAATTGTATGCAACTAAATTCGCACTATAAGGTATATATATACGTAAGGGTAAGGGATATATACTTAATAAGTTATTTGAAACTGACAGTGCGTTGCTATACTGCGTGCCAGGAGTCTTGGCAATGGCGATGGATGACTGTCATACCTATATATCATTATCAGTGTAGTGTCTTTCCCGACGTCGTAGTAGTTGGAAGTCGCTACGGTGATACATTATTGACACTTATTAAGGTCCTTTTGGTTAGGTGTATCACAGGCGGTCCTTTCACGAAGCTACATGTTACAATTTGAGAAGCCTAAACTAGCCCCACTGAGGCGCTTCTTTGACTAATGTACGAGTATAGTTTTACGAGGATCGGAAATCAAACGCCCGTCATTTTCGAAACATAAGTCCCAGTCCCGTACAGCAGATAC
Organism: Epinotia demarniana; assembly: GCA_945867215.1. Lineage (NCBI taxonomy): Eukaryota > Metazoa > Arthropoda > Insecta > Lepidoptera > Tortricidae > Epinotia > Epinotia demarniana. The sequence continues at coordinate 19,221,337 of OX244260.1, read as the reverse complement.
TTACTTATGATATTATATTTTATATTGTTTATTTATTAACACGTTTACACATAATTTACTTTAAAAACAAAGTTTTAACCGACCTCAATTTAGTACTTACTCCGCCAAGTCACGAGAACATTTCCTATTTTTTTTGTACAATTTACCGCTTGAACTGATTTCCGATAGCAAATGCGTTGATTACTATAGAAAAAAACCGAATCGCTGTATGTGGGCCGATAATATTTGAGGACTTCCATCGATTCCCCAAGATCATCACCAATGGCACTTCATTAGTTCCTATTTCAACGGAATCTTATCAGAACCTGTGACGTACTTTTGCACTTTTAAGTACATAATTGAGGAATTCGATAAGTCATCTGTGGTCTTCATCATCAATTCCTCGCCACCAAATTTAAGATTCCGGATGTTACAATGGCGATGGATGACTGTCATACCTATATATCAATATCAGTGTAGTGTAGTCATATCTATATATTATCATACACGAGTTATAACAGAAAATACCAAAATCACTACACGCGTGCCTAATAAAATTGAGGAGTCCCCTTAATTCCTCATGGATCCCATATTCTAACTGAATTTTGAAAAAATGGGACCCACTTGAAAGTATATACACACAAACAAAAAAAAAAAAAATTTCGAATCGGCTCATCAATGACGGAGTTCTGTGGTAATAAACATTGAAAATAAAAAAAATACAGCCGAATTGAGAACCTCCTCCTTTTTTTTGAAGTCGGTTAAAAATATGTAGTAAGTGTAGTTGGCGTTTGTCCGATCCTTGCTAATGTAAGTAGTAAATAGCTTGAAATGTTTGAGCTTCGTGAAACCACAGGTCATGCAATCTTCATTGCAGTGGTTCCTGACATTTTCAATATCGTCCGTATCGTCAGCTATTAGGAAAACTGATTTGACCTCCAATTTAGTTAACCGCTAATACCCCCAAAGAATTAGATGTTTTATCCATCCGGGGGTAACTACCCCCGGTTCAGAACCGATGCTCTATCGCTTAAGTACGAGTACAAAACTTGGCTATTTACTAACCTTAACTACGTCAGGCAAGACAAAAGGTATACAATACCTAAGTTATTAAATCTTACGCGCTTGATTGCTTACGCTTATCCACGCGCTTCGCGTTTATACTAGAATTTGAGATCATGTTGAAAGCGAATTTAATATAAAGCTAACTTACAAGTTCTACCAAATCCAATCTACAATAATAAAATCAAACAGCTGCCTGGTTTTAGCTAAGCTAATTGGCAACTATAATCTATGTTACTTACATTTTACGTACTATTCGCTTAGTAATTATAAACAAGTAGAAGCGAACCATAATATGTACAAATTAACTTTGTGTAGATTATTTGAAAAAGTTCTGGAGAGAATTAGGATGCATTATATAAAAAAATACTAAGCTACGGTAGCCTAGCGGTTCAGGCATGCGGCTGTCAAACGGCGGTCGTGGGTTCGAATCCCGGCTCGTATACCAATGAGTTTTTCGGAACTTATGTACAGAATATCATTTGATATTTACCGTTAGCTTTTCGCTGAAGGAAAATCATCGTGAGGAAACCCGCATACATCCACGAAGAAATTCAAAGGTGTATGTGAAGTCCCGACCCGCACTGGGCTAGCGTGGGGACTTACTGCCCGTACCCTCTCATCCATGAGACGAGGCCTGTGCCCAGCAGTGGGACGTTTATAGGCAGATTTATTATTATCATTTCATTATTATATAAAAAAAATGCTTCACCCCTGATTACCCTCAAAACTGCCCCCTAAATTGGGATTTACTTATTTTTTACTTTATTTACGTGATATCCTATATCTGTACCAAATTTCAGCTTCCTGTGTCATACGGTCTTCGAGAGAACTGGCTGTTTTATAGACGGATAGACTCCGAGTGATCGCATAAGTGTTCCGTAGACACTAAAAATAGGTATAGTAATATAAATATAAATACCTAGATGTTTCAAAGTAGGTATAGTAGCAATATAAACTAGGAATCCTTTTTTATATTATAAATGCGAAAGGTTGGATGTTTGTTACTCACGCTTAAGAGGTTCAACCGATTAGGATGAAATTTTGCACAAAGATAGTTAAACATCATATACGATATTTATTATACCGGGTCCGTGCAGACGAAGTGCTTAGAATAATTAGTAGGTAGGTAATCAATAGTTCGATCCTACGTTGTCAATATTGAACTTAACACTAATACTGAACATAATCGTTTGACGTGTCTGTGCGTTTAAACCTATGTAAAAGTAACTAGTGCTAACTCTATTGAATGTATTGCATACATGTCCCACCTATCGACACCGACGGCTCGTGGTTACGGCCTCCTATGCCTACTCAAATTTGTAACTTCCATCGTGCTCTGATTTGGCTTTTACGCTCAAATACATTCCATGTGCTTTCCACATGCAGCGTTCTAACTCTTCTGGCGGTATTCGTTCCTCTAGCTTGCCAAGGTTGTTCCTTTAATTATTTAATATTGTCTAACATTTCGATTTCTACAAGTACCTACGATGCGCGTAAACTGCATACTGTATACTGCATGAGGATTTCACATCGGACCATCTTATAACTATACATACATCAAAATGTTTATTCGATGCCACAAACAACAGTTTTATATTATACAAGTGTTAAACATCTTCTAAGTAAATACCGTTGTAAAAGCAAGTCTCATCAGTAAATATGGTTCGAAACGTGGAAGGCAGGAAGTCGTAATCGCAACTCAACGACGAAGAGTTTACGTTCAACATCGTCTCGCGCCTCTATCTAAATCTCTATTTACTTTAATCCGTATGCCGTCAAGTCGTTTGATTCCAGTCATGTAGGTACATTACATGTATTTGCATTTTTATTAGTTTCTTAGATTTTCCTAATAGTTGCATACCTAACGATTTCAATGTGAGTAAAGGGAAAGTAACCGTTATGGACAAACCGGCCAAGCGCGAGTCGGTCTCGCGCGAGTAGGGTTCCGTGCCATTATCTATAAAATGGGCAAAAAAAACGTTTGGGGATAGGAGCCCCTTTAAATATTTATTTTATTCTGTTTTTTAGTATGTGTTGTTATAGCGGCAAAAGAAATACAACATCTGCGAATATATAGGTTCATGAGATACAGCCTGGTGACAGAAGGACAGACAGACGGACGGACGGACAGCGGAGCCTTAGTCTTACGGAACCATATAACTGATACGATGTAATTTATCTACTAGTCGAGAAATGAGAAAAAATTAAACAATAGTGTTGACTTACCTATGATATTAACGTTCCTGGGTATTAAGTACATCTTAAATAATGACAATGCAACGGATTACAATGAAACTGTAAACTAAGTAACATCGAACGAACATTTTGCCTTTCCTTACCCTCGGAGTGTGGGTGGAGTGGGTACTAATAAAGCATTCGATGCTGTTAAACTAAAACACTTATTTGCTTGCCAAGTTACCATACCATACTACTTGAAATAAGACTAAAAGATCCAAGATCATAGACGTCGCGGAGGACAAGTAGGCGTGGCGCTTATGTAGGGCCTAATGCACCTCAGACTACGTATCATGGTTGTCCTTATCACACGATAAGTGACAGGATAGAGCGTCCGTCACTGGCTGACACCGTTCGATAGAACGAGACGACGCTCCTGTCTTGTCACTTATCGTGTGATAAGGCCTACCATGATACGGGGTCAGACCTGGGTGAGACTGGACTCTAGAGTGCCCTAGGCTACCAGCACACACTGAAGATCCAAGGGACATTCGAAACAAGATATTCACCAGCCAGATATTTTGTTCGTCATATGTAAGAAGTTTCATTAATAAACATGTTTGATCTTACGGAACATATTTTAGTTCAAATTGAATATTTAGATAAATATTCGTCAGTGCCGCAGATTAATAAGGCAGCCAACGGGAAATAGCTTTATAAAATACCGATGAAAATTTGATGACGAACTCTAAATTAATCTGTGTAAGTAGAAAAGCAAATTTGTAACTCTCCTTATAAATACTTATTGCATTTAGATACAAAAATAACTATTTACAATTTCTTATAATCTCTATAGATACAGTAGCAATGACTAGATGTACTCATCCTTCGGTTTTGAAAAACCTTGACTAGACTAGACTAGAAAGATAGTTAATACTAGAAATAAATAAAGCGACACAGTCGGATTCTATCAAACGTTTCAATATAGACATGTATTTACAAAGTATTTACCAACACTAACACGGGAATGGAAATTAATCGGGTACCTGCCCAAAATACAAAGTATTTGAGTATGTTAAGTAGATAAATTATTGACGAAATAAAACATAGAGGTTAAAAACACGACGGTAACTGTTTTCCATTCTTGATCTAGTTTTATGGGTTTACCTACGAAGCAATTTTAATGACGTTAAAACATTGTATAGGTACATCGGGGGAAGGTAAAGTGCCCTGTTAAACATATACATTATACGTGGACTAGCCGTGGAGCTAATATAGCAGGTTTTTAGAAGCCCAATTGTCTTAACATCTACCGAATAAAATTATCCGATAAAACGCGCTCATGTCTTCCGATATATACTAAATAAAGTAGGTAAAATTACTGTAATTTCTGATCTAGGTATGAACAAAATTTACACAATGTGTTTGACACTAAAGGTAGCGCTTTACATTTTGTACGTTTATCGTATTTGGTAGGTACCTTATTTTGACTACCGTTAACCACTGACACTCTTTGCTTAATAAATTAGTCGTTATTTTACCTTTATTGGAAAGTTTTGAACTTCGTTACTAGGTATTACTAATATTTAAATCACTAAACTCACATTTTCTATTACACATACAATTTTAAAAAGCCCTTAGCAATCTCAAATTTATTTATTTTGTATCTTCTATAGGTACTATATTATTAACACTGAGGCCTCGTTTACACACACGGCGTAATGACGCGTGCAGAGGTAAGGTTACTTGCATCGTTCTCATAGTTAGTCATTTGTTATGTAGTTTTGTTACACCTTACTAATATTGAGCAGTATTTACTACAATATCGAGTGTTTTACTATATAGAAACAAGTGCGATTTACTCACGTCTCTCTCATTAACTTAGGGAAGTAGAACTTAAGTCACTTTACAAAAATATCCCTTGTATTGTAAAACGAAGTAGACTAAAAGTCTTAACTCAGCCTAGTTCTTAAAGTATTAATGACGGGTTTCGGCCACGCTACCTCATCACATCACTGGTCACGAAGCACGAGAACTCGTCATCACTTATGTCTCAGAATTTGAGCATAATCGTGTCGTCCTGTATTACGCCCTTGCCACAGCCGTCGGGGAACGCGCTGGGCGCAGGCGTGGCTCAGGTGCACAGTCCCGAATTATCCACTAGAGAACGCGCGAGCACATCGGCGGCCGCGATATCGCTCACTTTCCCCTCGAAGTGCCCTCGAACGTGGAACATGAACTCGGCTTTCCCGGCGAACTCTTGCCTGCACATCAGGCAGAGGTGGTGCGCGTGCGTGTGTTGCCTCTCTGGTGCGTAATGCGTGTGTCCGTGCGTGAAGTACGCGCCTCCGTTGGCCGTTTCGTTGACGACGGTGGCTGTGGAGACGGAGGCGGTGGCGATCCCGTGGCCGTTCAGGATCTGCTGGTTCTGGTTGTGGTGGTGCAACAATTGGAGCTTCTCCTGGTTGGACAGGTGGACTTTGTCTTGTTGCTGCAAATGATATGAAGGTTATTTGGACTGTTCTGATGCGCTGACTTTCTCTTTAGGAATTAAAGGTTGGGCTTGAGATCAGACTAGTAATCCAAGGTGCCCAACAGTGGGAGACTTATTACAGAGGTAGGGTAAGGGTGGTTTATAAGATCGAGTCGTTCTGCCAGCGCCAGCATACTGTAACAGCTAACTGGTACACTAATGAATGCTTACATCGGGAGTTGAATAAAGTTAAGGAGGTCCGACTAAAATCAAGACTCACCACATTATCACCACGATAACGCACCATAACATCGAGCGGCTCAAACAGCAATTTTATAGACGGACTTTTTAGAATTTTTAGAATTTTTGGAGACGAAGTTTAATGTGATGTAATACACCTGCTAGAATCCATTCACGGGTACTTCGGTAGATACCCGTGAACCGGTTCCAACAGGCGTTGCGACTATTGTGGGTAAAATAAGACTGGGACTGAGTGTATGGTGATGAGATAAGTATGGGCGGATTATGAAACTGGGCTATTGCAAAGAGGTCCGGATTGTTGCGCACAAAGTTATCGAGGCAGTTTTCGTTTTATTATTATTATTATCCTTTAAAGGGTTGACGTGTACAGGTAATTTTGCTGAAAGTACCATGTGTACCTGATGCGTGGCCTGTTGCATCTTGTCCTGCAGTAACTTGGTGTCGGGCAGGTGCGACTTGGCATGGGCGCTCCACTCGTCCCTGGTGGCGAACAGGCGGCCGCAGAGCTCGCAGGACCACGACACCACCATGCCGGCCGTGGCCGCTGCCACCGCCGCGGTCGCGCTTGTGTGAACCAGGTTTGTGTTCTAGAAAGGTAACAAAGGAGAACTTAAGCCGGGGTTATGTTAGAGCAACGCCGCGTGTCGCAAACGCGTAGGATTGCCAATCGGTTACATACATTTAGTATGAACGTGGTTACATTAGCTTAGTCCTGCGTGTCGCCACGTTCAATAAGTACAAAGTAAGCGTTGCGACACGCGGCGTGGGTCTAATATAACCCCGGCTTTAATGAAGTTTACGTTTCTGATAAATGACGCCTAGAAGCAAGTCAAAGAAAGATCATTGCCCCGATTTTGACTACATCCCTCGAGCTCAAACACACCCGACCGACGGCATACGAGTCATCCTCCTAACGTTCTTCCCGGTAGTGCCCTAAACGAGCCCGGGTCCGCTTTGGCACTTAATCCCAAGACTTGGCGTAGGCACTAGTCATTACGAAAGCACATGCTATCGTCTGACCTGACCAAGAGGGAAAACTAGACCTTATTGGAATTAGACCGGTTTTCTCCCGTTGTTTTCCTTCACCGAAAAGACACTGTTCAATATCAAATGATATTTCGAATATTTCGATGGCAGGAATTAGTCATTATAATTATGTGCATAATTATATTAATTATGAAGTAACATTACCGTGAATGTGTGCCCAGGAACTTGGCACACTTGTATTGGCTGCTGGTGCGTGTGTTGTTGTTGTTGCTGCTGCTGTTGCTGCTGCTGTTGTTGCTGTTGCTGCTGTTGTTGTTGTTGCTGTTGCTGCTGTTGTTGTTGTTGTTGCTGTTGGGCTGCCGCCGCGATTTCAGCCTGACTCGGTTTCGTATCTTCCTGTTTCGTTAGTTGTGGCTTCACATCGTCTAGTTTTAGTGCTGTAAAATACAAATCGTGTTTATGCAAACAAAATTGTCATAGGAGTCTATTAATTAAATACCAAGTAAAAGCTGCAAGCGAATTATTATGATAAAACTAATGCTTACGTGGTATAGAAATGGTTCTCTTGCCTAAGGGTGCTATATTCGATGGCGTGATGTGTTTCAGTTTGTTCATGTGCAACACCAACTTGTCTCGCCGAGCGAAGGCCTTATTACACACCTCGCAAACATAGGGCTTCTCTCCTGCGAAAATATAATATTCATAAGTTTATTTTTTATTTTTACTTTGACAGTGGCAAACAAGCATGAGACCTGCCTGGTAGTAAGCAAAATTCGT